>OU343222.1:72060888-72089423 GCA_910596185.1 Chrysanthemum makinoi | reverse complement strand
ATTTTTGAGTCCTTTTGTCCAAGTATATAAGGCCTCCCATCCCCTCATTTAGCTAGTTGTTTCTCTCACTAAAAAAACACACACAACACACTTTCTCTCTCTACTCTCTCTCTCCCCAAATCAATATAAACCCTAACCCTAATTACCACCCACCGCCGCCACCTTTTTCGGCCACCACACACACAACGGCGCGTGACCACCCACACCACCACCATATCGAAGATCTTTTCATCCTCTATCTATCCATATATAACACTCTCACTAAAACCTCCATTAACACCTTCAAGTCTAAATATTAAGATTCGGATTTCTAGGGTTTCAAGTGGGTTTTGCAATTCGTGTTTGGATAAGGTAAAAGAGACATGAAAACACCTTGTTTGAGCTTTGAAAAGCCACGAATGGCTTATTAGAGTTTCGACCCTATGTCGAATTTTAGGGCTTTTGGGTGAAACACGGAATTAAGTCTAATTAACATCTAAATAAACATGTAGCTAGTGTTTGGTAAGCATGTGGTGTATCAATTTGATGGGTTTTTGCATTTTAGGTCTAGTTTCATATTTTTGGTTAGAATAGATGATGGGTTTTGTGTTTGGTTAATGATTGGAGGTTGATTGATTGTATTTGGAAGTTGTGGTATTCATTTGGGAGGTATTTGGAAGTGAGCATGGGGCGTACAAGCCACCACACCCACGTTGGGTTGTGTTTGGGTGGCGTACGAGACCCACATGGACCTTGGGTCCGGGTCGGGTTGTTTTGGTAGCTTGTTGGTTGATATTGTTGATGTTTGGATGAGACGCGTGGAGCCGAAAAGCTTCTAGAGCTTGTTTTGTTCATGTGGTCTTAACCATGACCGTGTCATGATCATTAGGGTCATAACATTGGTTTCGGGCATATTTGGTTGATTGATTGGTTGGCGAGATTGTTTTGAGTTGATTTGGGTTTGAATTGCGCTATTATGAGTTTTAATTGGACTTGATATATATAATTGTCAACTTTGAGCTATGTCGGTGTTACTTTGACTTTTTAGTCAATAGTTGACTCTGACAAAGCCGTAACATGGACTTTAGTTTAGTTTGGACTATTGATTGATTAAAAGCCGAGAAGTCATGACTCGTGCTTGTGGACTCGAAACGAATAACGATATGAGATTAATATTGGAATTTGATAAAATATATATATATATACATGAAAATGCTAATAGACTATGAAATATAAATAATAAATGGGCTTTTGTACCAAAAATATCGATAACCAGACTTATCTTGTTATTTAATATTTTTAAATGGAAACTAAAGACTAAATTGGAAATGTTTTATAATAAATAAGTAATTAATGTTTCGAGTACACGTTTATCGAAGGATGCCAATTATGGGCATTTATTTCTAGTTTAAGTATTTAATTGCTTACGTTGAGTGCATGGGTTACGGATAACCTAACATTAATAGTGTTGATCCACGTGGGTAGCGGACTTATTAGGTTGACGAATCTAATAAGAGCCCGCTAGGTACGTTGGGTAACCTTATTAATGGGTGAATTATCCTTATGACTCTTTAGGATACGATTGATTTATGAGATAATAAGCACCACGAATAAATAAATGAGTTTATCGAGTTGACGGATTCGATAAGGTCTACTATTTATTTCGAAACTTATTGGACTATGGAGCTTATCGCTTAGATGTCTCATTGTGTTGCATTGAGTCACATATTGGTTGTTTGAGTGCATTCATAGCATCATATTGAGTCGATACACCCACATGAGGATACCAAACACTAGGATTAAATGGTGAAACGAGACATTTTGAAAATAACGAATTGGAATACATTGGGGTAGATAACATTGATTTCGAGAGATATATATATTAAATTTGGTCTACATTAATAGGTTGTCTTAGGAGTCGATAGTTGTTGTGTCGTGATTTCCGTTATCTTCTGCTAGTGTTTAATTATGCGTTGATTGCTTGAGGTGAGTTTCATAGCCCAGTTTTATCGTTTTAACTATATTGAGGTGAGAATCATGCTCTTGTTTTGGGACCGTTAAAACTATTTTGGATTTGCTTATATGCTTGATTGTTTAGATAAGATGTGCGGTAGTTGTTGCCTTAGACTAGGTTGAACCGTACCTAGCTAAGAATAGACTTCTACATCGACCTAGTCCGGGGTTGGCAACTGTTCTAAAGGTTGCCACGGCATGTTGATCTTGGACTAGAGTCGCTGGGGAGCAGTAATCACGGATGCGGGATATGATTATGGTTGGTGATCCGGGTAGGATCGGTGTGCAAACGGTATTATTCTATCTTAGGTCTTGCATAGCAAATCAACTCCTCTTGGTCCACTATAATTTTGTTGAACTTAAACCTATGAACTCACGGCGTAAAATTTTACCGCCCTTTTAGCATGATTTATTAGGTATTTGAAAGATGTTTGGAATACGTGATCGGTGGAAGCTTGGCAAGAAGGCGGGGTTCAAGGATCATTTCGACTCGATAAACTTTGGGGCCTATTTTATTAAATCATGTGTTGGACCTAATATTTACACTTTTGGATTAAATGTTTTGAATAACTAAATTTGGGATTGGTTTTGAATGTTAAATGACTATCTTTTTGCTATAGTTGTGTGCGATACCAATCCAATAATGCGCCCGAAAACTTAATTAAGTCTTCATAGTAGATTTGGGGTGTTACATATTGGTATCAGAGCTCAAGGTTATAGAGAATTAGGTATCTTATAAACCCTAAACTATAACCACTTTTTAATAAAATTGATCCTCGACAAGCGCCGCCCGGCTTGCCAAAGAAGCTTAATTGATTATGGTATGAACTGCGATTTGAATTATGAGATGATCTGTTAAGGGCTATTGTGAACTGATATTGGAAACGTTATGATTTGGAGATATGATTATTGATTATTGGTAAATGAGATGTGATTATCGAGATGATACGGATTTGATTTGAGTAAACGGTATTTTGTGATTTTGAAGTTTTGAACTCAATTGATTTGATATGGGATTATGTGATAGAACGGAACTTATGTGTTTTATTTAAAGGCATGTTTTGAGTAATGCGGTACCTCTACTTTTAAATATTTCATTATGTGATATATGTTTTGGTTGAGTTGATGCGCTTATTAAAACTAGTTGTTTTGAACACTTATACCTACCCTATGCCGTTGTCACAAACTATGCCTTCACTAGCTTTTGATGTGTGCGAGGTCCTTCTGTTGCTAGTTCGCCAGCATTGACTCTCATGATGGTTTGCAGGGTGATCCTTATGAGATTGCGGTCACACTAGTTTATCATCATCAGATCGCCCTAGCTCATCTGGCAGACTCACTTTACATCAGGTCTTAGCACAAGCCCAATCTCCTAGGCTTGCTTATAGCCGCCGCGTCATAGTGGAACCACCATCATCACCTATCCGTTTAGCGACCCACTCTCTTATATCATCACCACCAGCATCACCATGCCTTAGGAGGCCTAGATCTCCTAGTGTACCAGTTGGACTTACGAGGAGACTCCGACTCATGGACTCTCCTCATGGATGAGAGGAGCATGAGTTCGAGGAGGATCGGGAGATTGAGGAGGCGGTATGTAGATGAGGATGAGGATCCTCGGGAGGAGGAGGATGAGGATATCCTGAAGGGGTACTCCTATTCAGAGTCCTGCACATTCTCCGGGACCATGTTCTCCTTTGCATGAGCACAGTCCCCGGACAGCCTTTAGACATTGACTCACCCACCTTACTCACTTATATAGGTAGCGGTTAGGATCTGAGATACCATAGGAGATTGCTTGAGCCCGAAGAGTATGGTGAGACGGGTCGATGTGGGAGAGGATTACATCACAGTACTAGGCTTAGTCGGTTGACGGATCGGTTGGTTGGAGTATCTAGGGCTAGTATAGAGGATCGAGAGCGATATGGGTACTGTAGTCGGAGGACTAGGGTTTTGCGTGAGGGTATGTCGAGACTCCGAGGGCAGTTGGGGACCCTGCTGAAAGGGTTCGCGACAGTTCGTGATGCAGATAGAGCGATTTGGCGTAGGATTGGTGAGTTGGAGAGAGAGGTCGTAGATCTTAAGAGTGATCGCGATGCTCGACGTGTTGAGTTGGCATCTTTGTGGAGAGAGGTTGACGATGTTAGGAGATCAGTTAGTGGTGTTCGTAGACGTGGCTAGATAGTGTTAGATTCATAGCTTTGTGCCATCTTGAAACTAAGTAGTGCTCGGTTAGAGATGTAGATCTATCCTAGTTATCTTATTAGTATCGTCGTTAGGATCGTTTTTGATTTCTTCATATCCTTCCATGTATTTCCACTTTTGAAACCTAAGATTTATGGTTATTGGAACGTGCATCCTTTGGTTATGACTCCGTATCTGAGTGTTTCGCTTTGGTATAGCGTTATCCTTGTTGACCTTGATTATGTACCCGAGCTTTATTTGGTGATCCTTAGAACCCAACTCTATCTTTAGAGCGTGAATTGTGAACTTATGAAACTGTTCTTCTTGCCTTCAGAATTATGGCAATAAGATGAAACCCGCTTAGGAACAACCGAGCAGTTCCTGCTGCTGTTGTTGCCCTTGTCCATCGAGGTCGTCGTCCGGCCCCGACCACTCCACCTGTTGAGAACCTGAACACTGATAACCCAGCTATAGAAAACCCGAATGTGAATGACCGTGTTGAGAATGGTCCTGTTCCATAAACCCTCCACCTGTGAACCCAGCCCACGTTGACGGTTAGTGGCTCGGCGTGTCGTGAACGCTAGCGAGACTATCTCTAACACCTCTGGTGGAACCCAATCTGAATCGGACTCGAGGTTGTACCTACAAAAGTTCGATTACGTGTGTACCATTGAGTTCGAGGAGGCGAGGGATTAGTTTACCTAACTAGGTGGTTAAAGAAAACTGAATCTGTGTTTGCCGTTAGTAATTGTGAGGAGGATTGTAAGGTTAAGTATGCAACATTTACCTTGAAGGACGAAGCGTTAACCTGGTGGAACAACTATCACAGATCAGTAGGAATTGATGTAGCTTATAGTATGACTTGGACTCAGTTTAAGACTCTCCTGATCAAGACTTACTGTCCTAGGAATGAAGTTAAGTTAGAGAGTGAGTTCGGAACCATAAGGTTAAGTCTTGACATGACAACTTACAATCGTCGTTTCCAAGAGTTATCATTGCTTTGCCCTGATATGGTTCACACTGAAGAACTTAAGATTGAGAGGTATACTGATGGATCTCCTTTAGCTACTCGAAATGATGTCATCGTTGTGAAGCCAGTTAATTTGCATGAGGCAATTACAGTGGCTTAGCGTTTGATGGACTCTTATGTGCTAGAAGTAGGAGACAAGGGTAAGAATGATAGGAGTGATAAGAGGAAGAGGAATGAAGTTGTTAAAGGGAATGGCAACAAACGGCAAGAGACAGCCAGGGTGTTCGCAATAGGAAATGGAGAAAGGAAAGGTTATGAAGGTAGTAGGCCTATGTGTGGTGGTTGTAACCGGCACCACCATGGGTGTGCCCGAATGTGTGTAGGAAGTGCTCTAAGGTAGGACACATGGCCAAATACTGTAAGTCTCGTCCACTTCTGCGAGCTCAAACTGCAGGAATTTGGAAGGCCACTGTTACCTGTTTTGGATGTGGAAAGAAGGGACACTTTAAGAATGAGTGCCGAGGGCCGTGGATGAGAGGAAATCCCGATAATGTAGGAGGATTTGCTAACCGAGGTATGGGAAGTAATGGCTTAAACCCTGTGAAGCGTGAGTTTGTGGAAAACTAGGGAAACCATTGTGCTAGGAATCGCACAGAGACATGGGAACGAGTGTGTTTTTATTTATTGGGAAGGAAGTTGGTGAGGACCTAACGTAGTTCGGTGCGTTCCTTCTCAATAATCGCTTATGCTTCATACTGTTTGATACTATTGCGGATATGAGTTTCGTATCCACCAACTTTATGCCATTACTAGGAATCTCCCAAACACCTCTAGGGTTTAGTTATGATGTGGAATTAGCTAACGGAAATAGGGATAAGATAGACACCGTAGTCCGAGGTTGTACCTAAGTTTCCTAGACGCGTTTAGTATAGACCTATTACCGGTTACCTTAGGAAGTTTTGACGTCATTATCGGAATGGATTGGTTGTCGAAGAACGGTGCACACATCATCTGTGCATACAAGGAGATCGGAGCGACTGTGGAAATCCTTCCAGGTTGAGCATCATCTCTTGTATTAAGGCCCAGAAGTACATCGATAGAGGAGGTTGTCTTTTCTTGGCTCGAATTTCTGAAAAGAAAAGTGAGGAGAAGAGTGAAAGACACCTTAATGATGTACCCGTCGTTATAGAATTTCCGGATGTGTTTCCCGACGATGCGCGGGATTCCACCTGTCCGACAAGTGGAATTCCAAATAGAGTTGATACACAGTGCTTTTGCGTAGCGGGCACCTTATCGACTTGCTCTAATAGAATTGGAGGAACTGTCTAAACAGTTGGCGGGGTATGGAGAAAGGATTCATTCGACCAAGTTCGTCACCATGGGGAGCACCGGTGTTGTTTGTGAAGAAGAAGGATGGATCGTTTCGGATGTCTATTGATTATAGGGAATTGAATAAGTTGACGGTGAAGAACCGATATCCGTTACCTAGAATAGATGACCTATTCGACCAACTCCAATGAGCTAGTGTCTTTTCTAAGATCGACTTACGATCACGGTTATCACCAGCTTAGAGTTTGAGAGGAGGATATCCCTAAGACGGCATTTAGGACTCGTTATGGACACGTGAATTCCAAGTGATGTCGTTTGGTTTGACCACGCGCCAGCCGGTTTTCATGGATCTCATGAGCAGTGTGTAAGCCATACCTGGATAAGTTTGTGATAGTATTCATAGATGACATCTTGATATACTCTAAGAGTATTGAAGAGCACGAAGAGCATTTGAGGCTCATTTTAGGATTGTTGAGAGAGAGGAGAAGTTGTATGCCAAATTCTCTAAGTGTGAATTTTGGATACCGTTCGTGCAATTCTTAGGTCATGTGATAGATAGTCGAGGTGTTCATGTTAACCCAGCTAAGATTAAGGCCATTAAGGAATGGGCAGCTCCTAAGAACCATCAATCAAATCCCAGTTTCTAGGTTTACCAGGCTATTATAGGAGATTCATTGAGGGATTTTCCAAGATAGCTAAGTCGTTGACCAAACTAACACAAGAAGGATGTTAAGTATGAATAGGGAGAAAAGGAAGAAGAAGCATTCCAACTTCTGAAGGAGAAGTTGTGTAGTGCATACATCCTAGCTTTACTGAAGGAAGCGAAGATTTTGTCGTGTCTTTGCGACGCTTCATAAAGGCTTAGGTGTTGTTTTGATGCAATGGGAGAAGGTGATTGCATGCATCGACAACAAGAAGCATGAGAAAAAATACACCACCCATGACCTTGAGTTAGGTGTTGTAGTGTTTGCTCTTAGGATCTGGAGACATTATCTGTATGGAACCAAGTGTGTAGTATTTACCGACCATAAGAACTTGAAGCATATCTTAGATCGGAAGAACGAACATGACACAACTTCGTTGGTTAGAATTGCTTAGTGATTATGACTGTGAGATTTGTTATCATCCTGGTAAGGCTAATATTGTGGCTGATGCACTTAGTCGTAAGGAGGACATTCCACCCTACTCGTTAGATCTTTAGGAATGACCATTGTTTCGCCCTTACCATCTCAAATTTTAGCCGCCCAGCGAGGCATTGAGGAAGAGAACCGTTTTTATGAGAATCTTCATGGAATGGTAGAAAGTGAAAACGGCTTCTTGAAGCGTTCGACGAACCTTATGCTTGAGAGGCAATTTGGATACCATTTCATTGTGGAATCCGTGAGTTGATTATGCATGAGTCGCATAAATCAAAATACTCTATTCATCCCGGTAGATAAGATGTATGGGACCTTAAGAAACTTCTTGGTGGCCTAATATGAAGGCGATATAGCTCAGTATGTCGGTTAGTGCCGACTTATTCTAAGGTAAAGGAACGATCAGAAAACCCTCGAGGACTCTTAGTTCAACGAACTCCCGAATGGAAATGGGGCGAATAACCATGGACTTTATCACTAAATTACCGAAACAGACTAGCGGCAATGACGCTACGGGTAATAGTTGATCGTTTAACTAAGTCTGCTTTCCTTTTAGCCATTAGTGAAACCGATAGTCTCGATAAGCTTGCTCGATTGTATCTTAAGGAGATAGTATCGCGTCATGGAGTACCGATATCTATCATTTCCGATAGGGATAGTCGTTTTACATCCCACTTTTGGAGATCCTTACAATCAGTGTTAGGAACTAACTTGGATATGAGCACTGCTTACCACCCTCAGACCGATGGTCAAAGCGAGAGAACCATTCAGACTTTAGAGGACATGCTTAGAGCCTGTGTTATTGATTTTGGCAAAGGCTGGGAGAGACATCTTGTTAGCCTCGCTTTTTATAAAGATAACGTCACTTACGTGAATTGGACTAGATGCGTAGTATACTTTGCCCTTAGGGACTAGTATCGTTTAAGTGGCAAAGTTAGAGCCTATAAATACCCCTCATGACTCTCCATGAGGGGTGAGGTGAATCATTTGGTCATTGTATTGTTTTGTTCTTATCAATAAACTTTGTGTTTTCTCCTCCCTCTCTCTACTTTCTCTCACTAAGAAGGATGAAGATCTTCATCTTCTTCCACCAACCAAGACCTCCAAACCACATAAATCTTATAGTAATCGGTCCTGACAATTGGTATAACGAGCCAAGGTTGTTGTTTGTTGATTTATGTTGGTTTTTACACATGTTTTTTATTGTTTTTTTGTGATATTTCTGTGGGTCGGAAAAAAAATTTTCCGAATATTGAGGAAAAACAGTCTTTAACAAAGTTTTAGTATCCTTATTATTTTGGTCCAAATACACAAAAAGTACTGGTCTTTCAAGTTTAAATCTGTCTTGGTCTATCTCTGGTCCAAACAGGTTACTCATATTTGTATATTTTTTGTGTACCAAACTGTGAAAAAAAATGTGGTCAAAGTCAGATCCTTTATGGTCAAAGATGGTCAACTGGGCATCAAGAAGTAGTTTTTATGCATTTTCTGGGTTTTTCATGAAGCTGAACGGAAAAACATGGTCGGAAAATCTCGCCAGAAAAAGTCAAAGGGTCAAAACCCTAAACTTACGCGTAAGAAGAATCTACAGTGGACTTACGAGTAGCTGTGAAGTTAAGCGTAGAAAAAAGTTACGCGTATGCGTTTACGCTTACGCCTTGGCTTACGCCTATAGCCTACGCATATGTTTACGCGTATGCTTGCGCATAAGCATAACGTTACGCATAAGGCTACGCATAAGGATTTGAAGAGAAAAGGAGAAAAAGTTATGCGTAAAAACATCATTGACCACGACCACAATATACCAAAATACCAAAACAGACTCTCGACCTCAGTTTCAATCACCTTCATTGGTCCAAAGTTTCACATTAACGCGTTGCCAAGAACAAATAACAAACAGTTCCGACTCAACAAACTCCAACATCATCAAATCCCAATCTATCCTATCCTCCATCCTCTATATCATTCTCACAAGACTCATACATACTGAAAATTAACTGACCTCAGATTCGATTCATTTTTTTTGCAATCTTTTTAAAGATTGTTTCAATTGAATCTTTATCCTCACGGGTCCTTTAGAAGTCTTAGCTTCCTTAACATATCCGAATCATAAGATAAGAAAGTTAACAAGTATGTTAATTTCTGTTTCTGATTCGTTCAAAACTCAAGGACGAGAACTATAAAAATAATCAATTTATTGATACCTACCTGAGACCCTTGGATCTTGTAGGCACCTTCTTGTTATCTTGAGGAGTTTGAAGCAAACGAAAACTATTAAGTGTGTGGTAAGTTTTTTTCAGGTATGATTCTTTTGATAAGGATTGGATGATGGTTAGATGAGATTGATATGAGGTATGATATTGAATGAATCTGAAAGATGTTATGAAAGATAAAGGGAGGCGTAATATTTGAGGCTGTGTGTTAGGTTTAGGGCAAGTTGTATGTGAGATCATTTTATAACCGGTTCTATGTGATACTCAAATTGGATTGGATCAGTTTCTATGGTTCTTGATGGGCCACACGGGTATAGTCTCTTGATTGGGCTATATTATGAGTTGTTATGTTGGACTTAATTCGTGGGTTGATTGACTTATATATGAGCCGTTATGATGGGATGAATCGTTTGACTTGATATTGAAAAAATGATATCCGAATTTTTTTTGCTAATGTCTTTTGCAAAAATTTGGATAACATTTGATAAAAAGAATGGTATTTTGGTCGTATAAAATTTTCATGGAAGGATACAAATTCACGGCTTGAACGAAGATCTGAAAAATGACTACGGAGTTTTTGTACGGTATTATTGACGCGGAATTGAAGTGATATTTCACGGGTGGACTTCTTTATCTTTGAGACGTTGGTTGGTTGGATGCATGTCTCAAGATAACTTATTGGAGCACATTATGAAATTTGAAAATCGGTTATAAGCTGGTAAGGAGTTACGTTGTAGTGCTCACATGTGTAACCATCACTTTAAGGATTACGTTGTTGTGCTTTCAGGTGTCACACGGCGTTGTGGATTGTTCAAAAATTTAGAACAAGCGATAGAAATCACAAAGTTGGGATGTTTGCTTCTTTTTCAAGTCAGTCGTATCAGGTTATCTCCATATGTGGTCATTACAATTAGCCGGTGAATTCTAAGGAGGTTCGATTTAAAGGTTGGTTAGAGAAAATTATTGAGAGTATTTTTGCATATTCTCACGAAATTTTTGATCAAGCTATGATGTTAATATTGCATCAAGAAGGTAATCGGTATGTCGCAACATTATGATGATTCCGATAGCGGCAACCATCGGGAGGAGAAGTTGGTATTTCAACTTCCGTGATTGGATTACGAAGGGATTTTTGCTTAAGGCGAAGAAGAAGAAGTAGTGCGTGTACATCGGGTCTTTTTACCAACTTGGATGCAATACTAAGTGAGTTATGTTGTTACGATGTTCCCGAGCGACAACCATTGTGCTTCAAGAGTTTACTTTCTCCCTGCGTGTCGAAGATTAAAGCGTGTTGGAAGAGTGTTTTTGCGGTTGAGGAGGGCATAGAAAGAAAAAGGCTCACTAGTTAGGAGGGAGTAATAACCTAACAAGGCTGTTCACGTTGAATTGAGCTACAAGAAGATCATTTGACGAGGTCGTCGGAAGGGAGAACTTCAAGTTTGCCTCAGTATCTAGACTTCTGAGACTCACGCACCAAGAAAGTCAACATTGTTAGTTACTATTGTAATTTACTTTGTTTTGTATTTATAGGTCTCATTGTAACCATTCACGTGTGACGCTATCTTGGAGGGAGATTGTTAGCCTCGCTTTTTATAAAGATAACGTCACTTACGTGAATTGGACTAGATGCGTAGTATACTGTTGGATCGATATACTTTAATCAAACTAACTTAACTAGCTTGTTAAGGTTTAATAACCTCGGATAAATCCTAAGTTATTAAAGAAACAGCGACAATCTTTATCAAGTCTGCGGAATTACTTAACAAAGCTAAGAAGAAAAACTTTATTATAAACTCTAAATCTGCTTATTATGCAGATACTCTAATACAACTCTAAGATAATCGAACTTTTCTCTAAAACACTAATTAGTAAACTCTAAAACTCTTTTTAGAAATCGTACCTCTAATGCCAATCTAGGAGTCCTTTAATAGGCTCAAGGATATCCTAGTCGGTTTACAATTGATAACCTTGTACGACAAGTAATCTAAACATGGAATACAATACTTTCCATAAGAATATAACAGTTCTTTTGTTCTAGCAGATACTTTGACTTTATCTTGCGGTACTTTGACTCGTCTTTAGTACTTTGACTCTTTGACTTCTTCCAGTTACTTTGACTACGGTACTTTCATATCTTGATACTTTGATATCTTCGCACTTTCATATCCCAACAATCCTCCCCTAACTTGAATTCCTTGCTTTAAGTTCCTTTGAGAATATATTTCTAACAGCTTCATCTTTAAAAATGGATTGTTTCATAGTCTTTAGATTGTATCATTGTAATATCTGTGCTTGTCAAAGTATCTCTTAGAATTGTTCTCTTCACAGGCAGCATCAGCAAGCTCCATCTTTTCAGCAACCACGACAACATATGACAATTTGTATATTAATTGAGTTTAAGTTGCATACTATTCTCATCACTTCCAAGTGAATCATTGAAAAATTAATGGATTTTGATCTCTTTACAAAGCCATTATCTCTAGAGTAGCCAAATGTTTTGGTGTGTAAGACCATGGTACATTGATAACCATATGATTTTTAGCAAACCACCAGCTATCAACAGATTTGATTTGTCTTTACCAAAAGTTGTACCCTTATGGACTAGTTAGTTCTTCTATCTAATGGTGAACTAATTACCAATAATGGTTTTCCACAGCCTTTACCACAAGCCATTTTCTTGTGGGCTAGCCAACTCTTCACATTCTCTGATATGGTGAGTTGATTACCATACAACTTATTAGCAAGTTGTTATCTAAAAGCGGTTTGATATATCTTTACAAGAGCCGTTTGCTCATGGATTAGTCAATCCTTTTGTAACCATGGTGGATTGATAACCTATTGATGTTATCATCACAAAACCATTTATCCACCTTTATTTCAAAATATTTATTACTTAGCAAAAGGTTTCGTCTAAAAATCATTTGGTTTGGTTAGTTAAGCGATTACTTTGATGAAAGTATTGTCGTCGCGGTACTTTGAATAAAAGTCTTGATATAGCAAAAAGTATTTATTCCAATAAAATTCATACGGTTATAGATCATTCTCGGCAATGGTAGTCGGTTTATAAACAAATTTATAACCATGCAAGCAGTTTCATTAGCCTCTTCTACTTCCAATCCATGCTCTAGCATCCTTCTCATGAGCTCAACTGTAAGAGGGTATCTTCTTTCTGCAAACATGTGTATCATGGTTTCCATTTTCTAGCTCAAAACATGAACTCTAGATTCTTCAAAGAATCTCCAGCAACTATTTCGATTTTCTTGATTCTTCAGATATCATCGATTGCTTTCTTCTTTAGTTTCCCACATAGTTATGAGATCACCATGTAAAACCAATCCAATCCCTTCAAATGGATGATCTTCAAAATAAGCCTTCACAACATGATATAAGTAGAATAGGTCTACTCTATCAATAATATCTGATAAATCCATAGCCTTTTGAAAACTTTGAAGCTTTCATCTTCTTTATGAAAAACCATGTAATCTTCATTCTTGGATTTCACAACTTTGAAAATACGATCTTTGATCTTCATCTTCATGTCATCATCTTCGCCCATTATAATCAAAATCTACCACTCTGAGATAATTCTTCAATTCATCACTAGTCTCAGATCGTAATTCAACTTTTTCTTTCTTTGAAAACTGAACATCTGTAACCAGGTTTTTCTTTTTCTCTTTAAGCTTTTCTTCCTTTTGACAGTCAATGAGCTTCTTCTAAAGTCTTTAATATCAAACATTCTTCTTATAAGCTTCGTTTCCATCATAAAGTCTTTTCATATCAACATAGTTATTCGTAAACCTTTATATCCTCGACCTTTTAAATAAACCATCATAGCATTCATGTCCTTAGCTAAATTAGGTCTTCTTGGCATATATCTAACGGGTGTAGGAGGCTGTAAGGGTTCAGCAGTTTAAGCATCTAATTCATCTTGTACCTTTTCTCTTTTTTAGCTTCTTGAGCTTCATGTTCTTTTCTATCTTGAGCATCTAATTCTTCTTGAACTTTTCTAGCTGCAGCTTCATTCCTAGCAACTTCAATTGCTCTAAGTTACGCAAAGTGAGTTTCTTTTTCTTAGTTTCCAGCAGAATACCTTTCCCTTTGTCTTTAGGATCAATTGGTGGTTGAGAAGCTCTTGGTTGTTCTTCTTCTTGTACATCTCTAATAGTAACCTCTCCTCTTGGTTGTGACAAATCTAATATTGTAGCAATTACTTCATCATCACTAGCGGAGATAAATAGGTTTGAATGTAGCTTCCTCCTCTTCTTCTATAACAAATGTAGAAGGACGACTTCTTCTTCAAAATTCAATACCCTTGGTGTTATTACTTCTTGTCTAGATGTATCATGAAAGCAAGTACTTTGATGTTCGATACCTTGATCACTACTTTGAACGCTGCTCTTCTTTTCTCGAGAATCGAAATAATCTTTTACGCGATTACTTACAGATTCTTTCTTCTTTGCGAATCTTCTTTCAAATTTTCTTTTGCTAAATTCCTCCCCAGTTGACGAAGATGATTTAGGAACCTTCTTTCGTTTTAATTCCTTTCGAAGTTGTTTACGGCGTTTGTTTTCCTCTTTAACCCATAAGTTGAAACCTTGAATATATGGTTTAATAAAATTCCTTAACCAGATATACCGACGTCGCAACTTCCGAAGTGCTTTAGCTTGACGCTCAACAGTCTTGTTTAACCTAGCTAGCTCCCTTGTCAAAGCATAGTTATCCAAGGTCAAACCTTCACGAGGTATAGTATGATCAGCACCTTGAAGATGTGAATGTTCCTCTGAAACAGGAACAGAACGTTGAGGAGATGGAGTAGGTGTTCTCTCAATCTCTGCTTGAACCTCAGGGCTTGGAGAAACATCACCCTATAAAGATGCGTTACCTTCAATGAAGGTACTTCATCGATCCTGTGGCGGCACTTGTGAAGCGGTACCTTATGCAATCGGTACCTTCACTTTCTTCATCCTCTCCGCTTATTACGTCGGCTTGAACAACTTCCATCATGGTAGTAGTTAATGGAATATCTCCACCTCTGAACAAATTCTGGCCTAGTAGCATGAATTTATAGATTTTGGCTTGTTGCACAATAACAGGTAACAAAGCAGTAGGTTTTGGAATATCGACCAATTGCTTGTTTAGAAAACATGTACAAATCTCGGGTACATCAACCATTTTGACCCAGAGGATATATGTGATAGCATCCCATCCAAAATAAGCCTTGAAAAATTAAACATTCTGTCCGTAGCTAAACCAACCCGCTGCGGATGCTATATTCGACCAAATGCTCCCAAAAGTGCTTTTAGAACTTATGCAATGGAGCATACATGAATCAAGAACTTCCATTGAGGACACGAATAATGCTTTCTTGAATGTTTGTTGGTCAATGATCCTTCATAGCCAGAGATTCCTAAAGTATCCCAAATTAGTTGCTTGTCAAATCGAATAGCCCCATCTTCATCTCCAAATAATAAATCTTCTCGAATAGAAGCTTCTGTAATCTTGATAGTCCGTCCACAATGTTGATCTAATATAGTATTCATCCTCCTCCATATTATCTCTTGCATTAGCCCAAAATTCTTGAATCCATGGTTCAATAATATCCGGTTCAACTAAAAGAGCATAACTAAAAGGCGACCCAGTAAGATAATCAATAATATCATAAAAAGCCACATTCGCCTCAGTCTTGTCCAAATTAGCCACCATATTGTGCTTGAAGCAGTTAAACGATTCGCCATTGTAGAAAAAGTGAGCACAATAAAGATTGTATCAAATAATAAAGAGATGGTGATTGGGAGATAAGTATGGAAAAGATGTAAAGAATAATATAGAGGAAAATCGGAAAATAGTTATTTATAGGTAGGATTTGAAAAATACTTGCCCAAAATAAAATAACCGTTAGCTTTAATTACCCTTCAATATTACCGTTGGAACAATACTTTAATACGACAAACAGTACTTTCCACATAAGCAGTACTTTCCCAAGCAGTACTTTGGAAAAAGCATACTTTGCCAAATACCTTCATATAAACTAAGTATAAACAAGCATCCTCTCCTCAAGCAATACACAGGACTATACCTAACACCTTATAGTCCTCCCCTTAAACATAGCTTAGTAGTTAATCATTCCAATGCTCACGACCAGGTGATTGAATCGTGACACATCAAAACCTTTAGTGAGTAAATCAGCTACATTGTCATCCGTGTGAACTTTAACCACATTAATGAGCCTATGCTCAGCGCAATCTCGATAAAGTGATGCCTCATCGAATATGCTTTGTCTTGGAATGATATACAGGATTCTTCACAATACAAATAGTACTCTCATTATCAATATTGATAGGAGTATTCTTAAAATTGAACCCATAGTCCAAGAGTTGATTTTGCATCCACAAAACTTGACCACACAACTGCAGCAGCTACATATTGACTTTAGTAGATGATGTTCTGCAATTGTCTGCTTCTTGCATTGCGGAGACTAACCTTCTTCCAAGATATTGGCATCCACAGGTTGTGGATCTTATCATAATTATCTGCATAGTCACTATCTGAAAAAGCTTCTAAATGAAAAGGTGACTCTTTAGGATACCACAACCCCAACTTAGGTTGTTGTTTCAAATAACGAGAAAATTCTTTTCTTTGCATTCATGTGAGAGATGTTTGGTGAGACTTGATATCGTGCACATAGACAAACTGCAAACATGATATCGGGCCTGGATGGTAAGATACATAAGAGAGCCAATCATAGATCGTATAACTTGACTTCATGTCATCCATCTTCATCACCCAAAGAATTGATAGATTTAATAGATGTAGTAGACCTTCATATCATCAAAATTAAACTTAAGTATATCTTAACATACTGTCTTGGCTAATGAAATTCCTTCCTTTGGCTGCAACCGAAGCCCTAAAAGAATGTTAACTCTCCCATTGGACTCATTTGAAATTCCTTCATATTTGCTCAAACTCCTTAACCATGGACTGTTTGGTAGCCCCGAAGATGATATCATCCACATAAACTTGAACTAACATGATATCCTTCTTGTCTCTCTTGATAAACAAAGTCTTGTCAATAGCTCCCCTCCTGTATCCATGTTGTAATAAGAATGTAGAGATCCTCTCATACCAAGCTCTAGGTGCCTGATGAAGACCATAAAGAGCTTTAACCACCTTGTAGACTTTGTTTGGATGTTTAGGATCTTCAAAACTCGGATGTTGTTTCACATACACCTTACTGTAATAGTGCCATAAAGAAAGGCACTCTTGACATCCATCGATAGACACGAAAACCCATATAAGAATCAAAAGCAAGAAAGATTCTAATTGCTTCAATCCTTGCTACAGGAGCAAATACCTCATCATAATCTACCCTTTCCTCCTGTCTATAACCACGAGCAACTAACCGGCCTTGTTTTGATAACATTGCCTCTTTCATCTCGTTTGACTCTAAAACCCACACGGTTCCAATAACTCTCTTCCCATCTGGAAGATCACATAAAACTTCTTGAAGTTTAAATTGAAGAAGTTCTTCCTGCATAGCTTCAACCCATCTTTCTTTAGTCAAAGCTTGAGCAATATTCTTGGGTTCCTCTTGAGAGATGAAACAGGTAAATAAGCAGGTTTGATGGTCCTTATGATTCAGCCTGTTTTGTTTATATACAAAGCTAAGTAAAGCATTGTGAGGTTTAGAAAGACCCTTAGCTTTGTGTCTTGTAATAACTCCAGAAGTAGATGGACCAATGATTTGATCAGCTGGATGATTCTTATGAATTCGTAAGATTGGTGACTGTGGAACTTCATATGTATCATCTAAGTTAGTATAATCAGCACCTTCATTGGAATTTGTGAAAATACCTTCATCTTCAAGCTCATCATCAGTTTCTTCTAACCCAGGCATGGTAGGATCATCCAAATCTTCTAAAGTACTGTCAACAGGTGCAGCAGTACTTTGGTCGAAAAATCTTGTCCAAAGTACTTTGTGAGTACTCTGCAGTTTTATTCTTCTTCTTTGCCTCTTCATAAGCTCTCCTTTGTTCATCGGTGTAAGAATGTGCTAAAACATCTTGAAGAAGCATCTGATTAAGTTCCTCTTGAATAGATTGATCCTCAGATAATGAGTTGTGGTGCAACAGATACTTTGTTTTGGAGAATCGAGTACTTTGCTTAGGAACAGTACTTTGTTTTGGACTCACAGGATCTTTATAGAACGACATCGGGTCTAATATGAACATCATGAACAACATATTGAATATCTTCTCATGTGCAAAGGTTGATTTTCTTCTCTAGGGAACATAATTCATTAAAGGAGATAAAATCTCAAGATCAAACATCCAATCAGGACCTTTTCCTTTCTCATTGTCTTGATCTTCTAAAAACTCAACATGAAGACAATCTTGAATCTTCTTAGTAACTCTATTGTATACTCTAAAGCCTTCTTGTTAGTGCAATATCCCAATAAGTAACCTTCTTGACTTGCCATCAAACTTCCCCAATTATCAATGGTGTTCAAAATAGTAGAGGGCATCCAAAGGTTTCATAAAATGAATGTTGGGTTTATTGCCATCAGCAATTCATAGGGTGTCTTCATCGTGGTTTGGTGACGAGACCACTGTAGTACATAGCATGCAGTACTTACAGCTTCTGCCCAAAATTGAATAGGGAGATGGGAATCTTCTAACATTGTCCTTCTTTGCTCAATCAAGGTCCTATTCTTCCTCTACTGCAACACCATTTTCTTTGTGGTGTTCTAGCAATACTAAACTCCCTTTTTATGCCTTTATTTGCACAAAAATCATCCATAGGTTTGTTCTTGAATTCAGTTCCATTGTCACATCTAATACCTCTAACCTTGAGTCTTAATTGGTTTTCAAGTGCTATAATTAGAGTCTGAATAGCATCAAAGGTATCATCTTTAAAACCAAAAAGAAAACCCAATCTACTACAATCATCAGGTAACAACCAAACGTACTTTTTCTTATTTAAGCTTGCCACGAGACGGTCCAAATAAATCCATATGTAATAGCTCAATGGTTCTCTAATATTTCTTTCCTCAAGCTTCTACAGAAGCTTTGTGTTGTTGACCCTTCTTGCATGCCAAACATGATTGATCATTCTTGTAAGTCTTTGAAGGTAAACCTCTAACTAAATTGCCTTTGACGGTTTGTTGATGTTCTTGAAGTTAACATGGCCCAATCTTCTATGCCATTGATGTGCCTCCTCAGATGTTGCTTTAGCCACCAAACATGTGGCTCTTCCATAAGAATGTAGACTCTTCATGTCTAAACTATACACATCATTTGTCCTTGGTACTCTGAGTACTACCAAGTCATCATCAACAGGTTGAAGTAGAAGAAAGGATGAGACATTCTGTGACAGTGAATAACACAGGATGCTTTTTTCTAAAATTTGAGAGGTGACAACAAGTTGAACTTAAGCTCCTTCACATATCTGACATTCTCAAAATCAATTCTTCCAGCTTTAATTGTTCCTTTCCTAGTAATCCTTCCTCCATTGGGATCATTCCCAAATGCAACTTTTCCTCCACTAATATTTCTAAAATCAAACAGGATTTCTTTATGCTTTGTCATACTTCCAGAGCAACCACTATCCACAATAAGATGATCTTTAAGCTCCTCTTACGGGTTGCCACGCACACAAAGAAAAGAGTTAGAAACTTTTAGGAACCCAAGCCATTACTGACTTGTGTTCCCCTTGAGAAGTTACAAACTCAAATTCTTTGAGTATGTAATTCCACTATCTTTCAAATGATGATCCAAAATTATCTTTTGATTCTTAGCATGTGGATTTTCAAAACTCTACGGTTTTCAACATAAATCTCTTTCACGATTTTTAGCATTTTCTTTTTGTCACAAAACATCGATTCACGTCTTTGTATGTCCCCGGTACTTTCCTTTTACCATTCAGTTTTAACAGGTGGTTCCTGTGATCTAGATCCCCTATATGAATTGTGATACCTTCTAGGTTGATAGTGTGAATCTCCTAGAATTCCTATTCCAAGCAGTGTTCGAGTACCTTGTTTCCGGCAGTACTTTGGAAAGTATTGTGAGATCTGAAGATCTTCTCACGATGTGGGTATCTATGATCTAGTGTGAAGTTTCTGTGATTGACCCTATTTGAATTAGTCCAAACTGGTTTGTGCTCTCTAGGTTTCTGATTTGTAGACTTATTCCTTGGAAACTTGCTTAGATATTCTGTGTGTTTGTCACAATCTTTGATTAAGTGAGTAGGACTATAACACACTAAACACAGTTTTTGACCCATATGACCAAAGTGATTTCGTCTATGTCTATGCCCAAAATTATTTTGCCTTCTTGATGATTGATAAAATCTGTTTTGACCAAAATTATCCCAAAAGGTTTAGCATCTTGTTTGAAAAGGTTTTGTAGAAGGTACTGCTTGCTGAGCAGTACTTTGGTTTAAAGATTCTGCTTGATTTTGAACAGTATTTTCAACAGTTTCTTTGGGTTTCTCAGACCTAGATTGAGCAACAAGCTTCTTCCTAAACTCTAGACTGTCTACACCATAACGAGAAACATCAGGCCTAGATGGTTGATGATTAATGGGATGAGGAACGACATGATAACCATTGTCTTTCTTATATTCAGGAGGTGGCTCACTTATTGATCCCTCATTACTAGATGTATCTACATAGTTAATGAGTTCATCATCACTAGTGGTTATGTCCTCAAAAACACCATCATCCTGATCACTAGTTTGGTTTTCATCTATGTTACTATATCCATTCCAAATCCTAAGCCTGTTCTAATGTAAGCCCTTCTCTGTTTTTCAACATAAGCAACATGGGACAAGCAAGACTCTCCCCAAGCAGCAAACTTAGCAAACAAATCATCTCTCCTGTTAATTTCTCAATTTCAGCAATTTTACAGTTTAGTTTCCATTCACTAAGTTTTAAGCGGTAATCCATTGTTCATACTTTTACCCAGCCATTTCATTATTTTCATGTGTTATGATTTTAGCTTCCATAGACTCTAAAGTAATTTGATAACCTGCTACCTCAGACCTAGCCAGCCCTAATACAATTATCTCTTTCAATCACATAATTGTTAAGTAATTTTTGATAGAACTCATAACGGTTTGAGCATACCTCGGAGATAGAGGCTGAGTTGGTGAAGTAGCTACCATAGCAAGAAGAACAGGATCATCCTCACTTTCTTTGCTCCAATCAAATCCTCCAAAGCCATCATCATTCCAAGCGGCATGTTGATTCTTCATCAGCGGTGCTCAGGTCCAATGCTTCCACTGTCTCTCAACTGCATCTTCCATGCTATCATCAGATAAGTCACGGTTCATCATCAAACTCTTCACTCGGTCAACTCGATAACTTCTCTTGAGCAACCAAATCCTTTGTTTTAGTTATTGGAATTTCCTTGAGCTCAAGTTTAAGCTTCTCGGATGTTCTGTTTGCTTGATACTTAGCAAACACACTCCCTTAAGTGACAGATCTTTTGACAATTGAAACACTCAATTTTAGATTTGTCAAAAGTTATTCCTTGTTTTGGTTTGAAATCAATACTTTTGCATGTCTTCTTCATGTACTTTTGATCCTTGCGGTGATCAAAGCAACTTGCCACCTGATATCAATTTCTTCAAGTGCATCTTCTTCAATCTATGCTAGATCCTCTTCATAAGTGACAGGTAAGCTTGCTTGTTGTGCAAAGAAGGAGCACACAACTTCATCTGAGTTCAAAGTGGTAGATGGTGGGGCTTGCTGAGCATATGATGGGGATTGTAAGCAAGATACTTTGAGAAACAGTACTTTGAGGAGAAGCGTACTTTGGAAGTACTCTCTCTTGATGATAGAAAAGCAATACTGTGAGAGTTGGAATTGGGTTGACCACTCATCTCATGTTCATACACCTTGATTGATGATAAAGATCATCAAAGTCCATAACATCAATCCTTGTTGTCCTCTGATCATAGTAGCAATCACATGCCATGTAGATGGCAAACTCCTCAGAAACTTCAAATTAGCATCCTCAACCGATACTTACGCCTTGTATAACTCCAACATGTTAAGGAGATTCACGAAACCTATCATATGCGCATTAAGACTCTCTCTTTCTCCTCGTGAAAGTTTCAAATGTTGTTTCAGCAAGTTTGTGCATCTTCTTAGAGGCTTCATTCCTCCAAATCGGTCTTGAAGCGGCCGAGAGCTGCTTAGCATCTTTAGCATCATGAAACTTGAGAAGATGACCATCGGAATGGCAGGACAAGAGAATGTTTAGTGCCTTCTATTGATTCCTTATGGTTGCTGCTGGTAAGACTGCCTTTGGTGCTATAGGTTGTCCAGAACATGAGCAGGTTGGAACAACTTCATTCCCATTCACAATTACATTCCACGAGCATAGTGCGTAATGGCAATATCTTGCCTCATCTTCATGCAGAGATCATATTCTCCTTCTTGATAATTGGAATTCGAGTGAGGTGATTGAGGGTGGTGGGCGGCAGTCGTCATCTTGAATATTGTTGAAGTAGGGTTTCTTCCTAGTCAGAGTTTCCACACAAGCTCGGATACCACTTGTTGGATCGATATACTTTAATCAAACTAACTTAACTAGCTTGTTAAGGTTTAATAACCTCGGATAAATCCTAAGTTATTAACAAAGAAACAGTGAGCAATCTTTATCAAATGCACGAATTTACTTAACAAAGCTAAGAAGAAAAACTTTATTATAAACTCTAAATCTACTTATTATGCAGATACTCTATCAACTCTAAGATAATCGAACTTTTCTCTAAAACACTAATTCGTAAACTCTAAAACTCTTTTTAGAAAATCGTACCTCTAATGCCAATCTAGGAGTCCTTTTATAGGCTCTAGGATATCCTAGTCGGTTTACAATTGATAACCTTGTACGACAAGTAATCTAAACATGGAATACAATACTTTCCATAAAGAATATATGATTCTTTTGTTCTAGCAGTACTTTGACTTTATCTTGCAGTACTTTGACTCTGTCTTTAGCAGTACTTTGACTCTTTGACTTCTTCGGTACTGCGACTTACAGTACTTTGATATCTTCAGTACTTTGATATCTTCAGCACTTTCATATCCCAACATATACTTTGCCCTTAGGGACTAGTATCGTTTAAGTGGCAAAGTTAGAGCCTATAAATACCCCTCATGACTCTCCATGAGGGTGAGGTGAATCATTTGGCTAGTTGTATTGTTTTGTTCTTATCAATAAACTTTGTGTTTTCTCCTCCCTCTCTACTTTCTCACCTAAGAAGGATGAAGATCTTCATCTTCTTCCACCAACCTCCAAACCACATAAATCTTATAGTATTCGGTCTTGACACATCTCCCTTTGGCTGAATTCTCTTACAACAATAGTTACCATTCTAGCATTAAGGCCGCTCCATTTGAGGCACTGTATGGCCGAAAATGTGGCCTCAAATGTCGTTCTCTTGTTTGTTGGGCTGAAGTTGGCGAGAGTCAACTTACAGGTCCCGAACTTGTCCTAGAAACCACTGAGAAGATAGTTCAGATTCGTAACCGGTTGCAAACCGCTCGTGATAGACAAAAGTTATCCGATAAGAGACGTAAACCATTAGAATTTCAGGTTGGAGATCGTGTTATGTTGTAAGTTTCTCCTTGGAAAGGAGTGATTCGTTTTGGAAAGCGTGGAAAACTCAATCCCCGATATATTGGTCCCTTTCAATCCACGGAAAGAATCGGACCGGTAGCATACCGCCTGGAGCTACCATCGAATTGAGCATGTACACAATGTCTTTCATGTTAGTAACCTTAAGAAATGTCTTTCAGAGGAAAACATAGTTGTGCCCTTAAGAGATATCCGTATTGATGAGAAATTGAATTTTGTTGAGGACCAGATTGAGATTATGGATCGTGAGATTAAACGGCTGAAGAATAGTCGTTATTCGATTGTCAAAGTTCATTGGAACTCCCAACATGGACGGAGTTCACTTGGGCGTGAGGGCGTTTTCGAAGGAAGTATCCTAAACTTTTATGACATCAAGCAACTCAGTGACACGGGATGGGTTTCTTACGAGGCGGGGGCTGTGACAAGCAATTTAGAGTCTATTTTAGGTAACCGCATTACGTTAAACGAAACCGAGCTTTGCCTTTATCACTATTTTTATAAACCATGACTTGATTTTATATCATCTATTGGTTTTTACGGATTATATCACTATTAAATGAGTTATCGTATGAGTTTTAACTCTATTTGGTAGGCACTATTCGATTCGGCACTAGAAAAGCCTAAAACGAGAAATATTGTAACTTTTAGACCGTAACTCAAAAATTGACAAATAAATAGTCAAAACTCGTGGAAAACGTAAATAACGATGTTAGAAAGTCGAATGAACGTTGTGGGACACTCGGGGGACAATATATGAGCTCGGGAATGGGTAAACGGGATAGTTACAAAAAATTACAACTCCAACCCTCCTCTTTCTCCCCTAGCCGGCGCCCCCTCCCCCATTTCCATTTATTTTTGAGTCCTTTTGTCCAAGTATATAAGGCCTCCCATGCCCTCATTTGGCTAGTTGTTTCTCTCACTAAAAACACACACACAACACACTTTCTCTCTCTACTCTCTCTCTCCCCAAATCAATATAAACCCTAACCCTAATTACCACCCACCGCCGCCACCTTTTCCGGCCACCACCGCCACACAACGACGCGTGACCACCCACCACCACCACCATATCGAAGATCTTTTTATCCTCTTTCTATCCATATATAACACTCTCACTAAAACCTCCATTAACACCTTCAAGTCTAAAGATTAAGATTCGGATTTCTAAGGTTTCAAGTGGGTTTTGCAATTCGTGTTTGGATAAGGTAAAAGAGACATGAAAACACCTTGTTTGAGCTTTGAAAAGCCATGAATGGCTTATTAGGGTTTCGACCCTATGTCGAATTTTAGGGTTTTTGGGTGAAACATGGAATTAAGTCTAATTAACATCTAAATAAACATGTAGCTAGTGTTTGGTAAGCATGTGGTGTATCAATTTGATGGGTTTTTGCATTTTAGGTCTAGTTTCATATTTTTTGTTAGAATAGATGATGGGTTTTATGTTTGGTTAATGATTGGAGGTTGATTGATTGTATTTGGAAGTTGTGGTATTGATTTGGGAGGTATTTGGATGTGAGCATGGGGCGTACGAGCCACCACGTCCACGTTAGGTTGTGTTTGGGTGGCGTACGAGACCCACATGGACCTTGGGGCCGGGTCGGGTTGTTTTGGTAGCCTGTTGGTTAATATTGTTGATGTTTTGATGAGACACGTGGAGCCGAAAAGCTTCTAGAGCTTGTTTGGTTCACGGTCTTAACAATGACGTAGTGTCATGATCATTAGGGTCATAACATTGGTTTCGGGCATATTTGGTTGATTGATTGGTTGGCGAGATTGTTTTGAGTTGATTTGGGTTTGAATTGCGCTATTATGACTTTTAATTTGACTTGATATATATAATTGTCAACTTTGAGCTACTTCGGTGTTACTTTGACTTTTTAGTCAATAGTTGACTCCGACAAAGCCGTAACATGGACTTTAGTATAGTTTGGACTATCGATTGATTAAAAGCCGAGAAGTCATGACTCTTGCTTGTGGACTCGAAACGAATAACGATATGAGATTAATATTGGAAGTTGACGAAATATATATATATATATACAGGAAAATGCTAATAGACTATGAAATATAAATAATAAATGGGCTTTTGTACCAAAAATATCGATAACAAGACTTATCTTGTTATTTACTATTTTTAAATGGAAACTAACGACTAAATTGGAAATGTTTTATAATAAATAAGTAATTAATGTTTCGAGTAGACATTTATCGAAGGATGCCAATTATGGGCATTTATTTCTAGTTTAAGTATTTAAATGCTTACGTTGAGTGCATGGGTTATGGATAACCTAACATTAATAGTGTTGATCCACGTGGGTAGCGGACTTATTAGGTTGACGAATCTAATAAGAGCCCGCTAGGTACGTTGGGTAACCTTATTAATGGGCGAATTATCCTTATAACTCTTTAGGATACGATTGATTTATGGGATAATAAGCGACACGAATAAATAAATGAGTTTATCGAGTTGACGAATTCGATAAGGTCTACTATTTATTCCGAAACTTATTAGACTATGGAGCTTATCCCTTAGATGTCTCATTGTGTTGCATTGAGTCACATATTGGTTGTTTGAGTGCATTCATAGCATCATATTGAGTCGATACACCCACATGAGGATACCAAACACTAGAATTAAATGGTGAAACGAGACATTTTGGAAATAACGAATTGGAATACATTGGGGTAGATAACATTGATTTCGAGAGATTTATATATTAAATTTGGTCTACATTAATAGGTTGTGCCGAGTCGATAGTTGTTGTGCCGTGATTTCCGTTATCTTACTAGTGTTTATTTGTGCGTTGATTGCTTGAGGTGAGTTTCATAGCCCCACTTTTATCTAGGTTTTTAACTATATTGGGGTGAGAATCATGCTACTATTTTTGGACCGTTAAAACTATTTGGATTTGCTTATATGTATTGTTTTAGATAAGATGTCGGTAGTTGTTGCCTTAGACTAGGTTGAACCATGCCTAGCTAAGAATAGACTTCTACATCGACCTAGTCCGGGTTAACAAGTTCTAGAGGTTGCCACGCATGATCTGGACTAGAGTCGTGGGGCCCGAGTAATCCCTGGATGCGGGATATGATTATGGTTGGTGATCCGGGTAGGATCGGTGTGCAAACGGTATTATTCTATCTTAGGTCTTGCATAGCAAATCAACTCCTACTGGTCCACTTTGATTTTGTTGAACTTAAACATGTGAACTCACCAGCGTAAGCTGACCTTTTAGCATGATTTCTCAGGTATTTGAAAGATGTTTGGAATACGTGATCGGTGGAAAAGCTTAGCAAGAAGCGGGTTCAAGGATCATTTATGACTCTGATAAACTTTGGGGACCTATTTTATTAAATCATGTGTTGGGCCTAATATTTACACTTTTGGATTAAATGTTTTGAATAACTAAATTTGTTACTGGTTTTGAATGTTAAATGACTATCTTTTTGCTATACTTGTGTGCGATACCAATCCAATAGTAACGCCCCGAAAACTTGATTAAGTCTTCCGCTGTACCGAGATTTGGGGGTGTTACATTAAACTTGCATCAGACATTGTTACCTTCATTATAAGAGTAGAAGGTGTGGCAAACTCCTGAGATTGAACCTGATATACAAAAACCATTAATAAAATGTAGGTCGGCACTAAAAATATTAATGTTTGTAATAATTGAATATGTTATAAGATAATTTACCTCATCAGGCACATCGTCAATCACGTCTTCATCCAAAAACTCTTTCTTAAAATGAGTGACAAATTCAACATTATCAGAAAAACCGTCACACCGGTAAGTGTGATTGTTGTTGTTGACATTGTACTCAGAAAATTATATCTTAAACAGACATTTCTTGCCTACTATCTTGTCCAACTCCTTCGGTAAGTGGATCATACCATGCTTCTCCATCGTTCCCATCAGTATGCCCGAAGCTTGTAAAAGTTGTTGTTAAAAAAACAACAGGTCAGATCCCGACTCATCAATCACGCTTACAATGACCTTAAACCTTTGATAAGAAAATAACAAAAAACATAAGATTCATAATTTTGAAAACAATGGATAGGCTTTGTTAATGGTTATACTGGATGCAGCTGGACCGAGATCCATGGTCCTCGCAAATAAAAGGCGAGGTTGCGATTCCTTCCTGTTCAACATGAATTCTTTTGTTACACTCTTTGCATGCGGTGTAGGCCCAACCATGCTCTTTGTGGATCCTGTGTATTGTTGCCAAAACAATACAATGTAAATCCTGCATTTTATAGTCAAAATTTAGTATATTTAATAACTGCAAACACATTAAATATAGTTTGTTAATATACTAATCTAAATCACTAACATACCGGTTCACATTCACGAATCGATCCGACAATCTTTTTCACAGTGAAAAACTCCGATGGTTTGAACCTTACCTCTGGTGAGAACACCGCATCTTCCCTGATCGACTGAAACCCCTCACGCTGTTGAACCCTAAAATACGTTGCGAAAAGCAAAAATAATATTATTGTTACTAACAATAAAATATTCGATCGTTGAACTAACAGAATTAACAAACAGGTAATAACCTTGTTTTGAATGAAATGATCTCTTGTATATCACGATTGATATATATCTTCGACCCAAACAGAGCATTGTGAATAGCAGCAGTGCCTGCTATGTGAAAATTGAAGACATATACTTAAAACTGAATTAATAAAATAACCATATTCAACATTTGAAATGAAGAACAATGCACATACCGTCCCAATACTTCACTTTCCCAAGTTGAAGTATAACTACCAAATGATCAATTGACGCACGCTTACTTGAATATGGATCCCACATGCTCGCCCATTGGTCCCAGAAAGTCAAGTTCAAGGTTGGCCGTAATTTATTTAAAATATACGCTACTTAAATACATACAAAAATATATCATAAACATCAAATTGATACAAAAATGAAATATAATTGGAAAATGAATACTTACTCAGCATCCTCAACGACAGCGAGTTCTGAGGAAACTTTTTACCCGATTACTTGAGACATAAGCGGGACACTTATCACCACGATGCCAATTCGGAACCAATGATATCTAT
>OU343222.1:71895726-72060788 GCA_910596185.1 Chrysanthemum makinoi | reverse complement strand
CCCTTGTTTTCTACATGAAGAATGGGAACAATGTGTTTTTGCATAGAGATAGTTAAATCAAAGTAATGTAATGTTGATTCTAACTTCAAGCAAAGCTTGGTGACTTTGGGTTAGCTAAGTTGGTTGACCACGAGAAAGGGATGCATACAATGACGTTGGCTGGAACCTTGGGTTATCTGGCTCCAGAAAGTGTAGTAACGGGCAAAGCAAGCAAAGAATCAGATGTGTTTAGCTTTGGAGTTGTTGCCTTGGAAATAGCGTGTGGGCGAAAACCCATTGAGTACAAGGCTCGAGAAAAGCAAATACAGTTACTAGAGTGGGTATGGGAGCTTTATGGGAACGGGGCCCTTTTAGAAGCAGTTGATCCACGTCTAGGGTCAGATTTTGAGGAAGAAGAAATCAAGCGTTTGATGATAGTTGGATTATGGTGCGTGCATCCTGACTCAGAACATCGCCCATCGATGCGAAAAGCAATTCAAGTACTGAACTCTGAAGATTCTCTTCCTGTACTCCCATCAACAATGCCGGTGGCCTCTTCTTTGGCGCCTCGCATCTTATCGTTATTTGGTGTCGCTTCCAAAATCCAAAATCAATTGTCAAGCAGTGATTAGCACAGACTAATCAAAGCTTACGACATGATCAACTACTCTTGTCTTCTCCATTTTAATTAATTACTGTGGCCATTCAAATGTGTTAACTAGGGATGCATACGTTAATGCACTACTTGTGTGACAGTATTTTCCGGTGCATAACAATACATTTATGTTTTTGTGACGCCTCTACTAGCTTCACTATTTGTGTCGTCGCTTATTAGATAAGCCACTATTTATGTCACTATCCTTGATTAATGTCTGCTATTGTATACGTATCAATATTATTGATTGATGCCACTATTCGCTTCGTCATTTCTAGTGAACTCGCTGTTTTTTGTCTATGGCTTATGTTTAATAGTAAATTACATAGTTTATGATCTATTTGTGTAAACCATAAAGTGAGTTTCCATTTGAGAAGGGCAAGTGAACTGGTGTGACAATGTATGGTACTAGGAATTGTGAGGAGTGAAAGATGAACCTACATGGTCATAGTGTGTATTGTCAAAAGGAGGAATGGATGGTACTCACTGCAAGGAGTGTGTTCTCATGTGTGTGAAGCCATTGTAATAAATGAAAATGTAGCTCACATGGTATAGCCCTTGCAGTGGAGAGGTTATGGTTCCTAGTGAAGCCACTAATCTATATTATCATGATCATTGTGGTGGAAGGTTGAATGGTCATGATAAGTAGATAGGGTGGAAATGTAGCTAGATGGTTATTGGTGCTATAAATGGTGAATGTGGTTGATGCAGTCTTTCTCAATGAAGTCTGTTGACTGCAAAAGTATAAATGTTTCTGATGTAGCAAGGATGCATAGTATTCTGATCTTGTTTGTTGTTGGTTCAATGTATTTCAGTGTTCGTTTGTTATGTTTTGTGATAAAAGAGTTATAGGCATGTCTATAACTCTTCTAGTTGTATGAGATTTCTTTGTGTTTAATAAAATATATTCACCTTTTGCACCAAAAAAAAATAGTAAATTACATAAATCGTCCTGTGGTTGTAGCAAAATTGCATGTTTCGTCCTAAAACGCAAAAAATTACACCAATGGTCCCTGTGGTTGTCCCAGTTGAGTTGACCGGTGCTTTGACTTTTTAATCGGCCAATTGGATGTTAAATTAGACTGACGTCAGGGGCAAATTCGTCCATTCGCATACAATATACCTCTGGTTCTTCACTTATTCTTCCCGTTTTATTACACCGATCGTCCCCCTCCATCTTCATCTCTCTCACACACATGGAATCCTCTGATTAAGCTGCACAATATGGTAAGAACATAGCGCGTATGGGAAATTTCAAAGAAGTAGAGGTGGATAGGGATGATGAAACAGAAGAAGAGAGTGACACAACTGGTAGTGATTCAGAGGATCTGGATAACGATCCAAAGCATGATGAAGTGTTTGATGATGATGAGCATATACTTGAACATGTTCCTATAAGTAACTCTAACTTCAATGTCAATCCAGCCCTAAACATGATTTAGGTATATCAGTTGTTGAGGTTCATGAACATGATTTAGGTATAGATGTCATTGATTGTGACTCATTTGGAAGTGACTTAGATGATAGAATTGCAAGTGATAAAATGACAGGCAGTTTCAAGGAGCATTATTCAATGCTTAGAGAATATGCCCAAAAGTTAATTAATCAAAATCCAGGCACAATTGTTAGGATTGATGTACAAAAAGAACCAAATCCAGACACTCCAACAAGAAATTTTATAAGGGTATATGTGTGTTTGAGAGCTCTTAAATAAGGTTTCAAAGCTTGTGGCAGAGAAATCTTAGGATTAGATGGATGCTTCATGTCAGCTCCTTTTCCAGGTCAAATTCTAACAGGAGTTGGGGTTGATGCAAACAATGGGATTTATCCGGTGGCATATGTTGTAGTTGAAGTAGAAAATATGGCATCTTGGTGTTGGTTTTTGAAATTACTTGGAGAGGATCTTGGTATAGAAACCAACTTCAATTTCACTTTCATTTCTGATAGGCAAAACTTACATATTTTATTGTACATTTTGTCATGTGTTTTATGTAAAATGAGAACAGATGCACTTTTAATCCAATTCTTAACCCTAACTGTCCACAGGGACTTATACAAACCATTGCAAGTGTGTTTCCAAGTGCTGAACACATGTTCTGTGTCAAGCATATTCATGAGAATATGAAGTCACAGTTTAAAAGAGGTGTTTACAAGGACATGATTTGGAATGGAATGCAGTTAAAGCCATTACTGTTTTTAAATTCAACAAAAAGATGGCTGAGCTCAAGTCATACAATTCTGCTGCTTATGACTGGTTGACCAAGATTCCAACTGAACAATGGAGCAGATCATATTTTTTAGGTAATTAACTAACATACACCGGACAAAAGCATACTAATAATTAGTCATATACTTATATAGTGTGTGATTTGTTTAACAGGCAGAGCCAATTGTGATCTACTCTTAAACATCATTTGTGAGGTGTTTAATAGGCGGTTAGTTGATGGCAGATATCAACCCATCATTACTTGTTTGGAATATATCAGAGAGTACTTGATGAAGAGGATTGTGGTAGTTCAGGAAATGATAGCAAAGACTATTGGACCACTTACTCCTACTGTGATATCCATGTTTGATGCTATCAAAAAAGAAGCTATTGACTACATTGTTGATTGGAATGGAGGTTCATTATATATAGTAACTAGGCCTTACAGAGATCAGTGTGTTGTTAACATGGATAGAATGGAGTGTTCTTGTAAGAAGTGGGAGCTGACTGGAATACCATGTAAACATGTTGTGGCTGCAATATATAACATGACTGAGAATGGAATGAGAGTTGGTATACTTGAACAGTAGGTTCATGCTGCTTACAAGCTTGAAACATGGGCACATGTATACTTATTCAAGAACAACCCATGTAGTGGTTGGGAGATGTGGCCAGTAGTTGAGTCTAAAACAGTCATAATACCACCTATTCACAAACCACAAGTTGGCAGGCCACTAAAGAAGAGGAAGAAGTTAGTTGATGAGCATGCAAGTCAAAGTTGTTCAATTATTAGGCAGTGATCTTTGAACAATATGAATTCTGTTAAGTTTAATGTATTTTGGATTATAAGTATTAGCTCTAGTTTGAACAATATGAATTCTGGTAAGTCAGTTGATGTGTCCTTTTACTTTGAACAATATGAATTAAGTTATGTTTGTTTAATCATGTTATGTTTGCTGAGTTTGACCTTTTAAAGTCAACTGTCATGTAGTGTATGTTTGCTGAGTATATCTAAGTTGCAACACCTTTTTTCCCTCCTTTATTATTTTTCCCTACTTGTATCCCTCCAAACAATGTGTCCTTTCTTCTCCTCCCTCATCAGGTTATAAATACACATAATTTCCCTAATTTCCTAACCCTACTTCCCTCTAAAACACACATAATCCAATCCCCAATTTCCTCCAAATGGCTGAAAATTACTTTGGGCCTAATGAAGAGGAGTGGTCAAAAGTCTTATCGAACACACTACTCTTTGATGCAGTTGTTAATACATTTGGCTCTGAACCAATTGACGAATATGGTTTATACAAGAAGATATCAAAGGAATTGAGAGAAAAGATTCTGAAGTGGCAGAGGGGGAAAAAGTACTACTATAAAGAGCCATTGGGTGATAGGGAGGGGAATCAAGAGCAGGAGGATAGCAAGTTACCAAAAGTTGATGATTTGGAAACGAGGATAGAAAATCTTGAAGTTGTGTGTGCACTGTAGCACCCCCAAAATATCGCTGCGGAAGATTGTGTCACTGGGTATTACTTATTAGCACACAGTACAAGTTATAGAAAACGACCTCTAAATGAGAAGTTTTGAAAAGTTACCATGCAATTAATAAATTCAAAGTTACAACATAAGGTCCCAAAGTAAAATAAATAAAATTTTACAAAATGTTTCGAATGGTAAATGATAAAAGCATAAGCCTTCAAAATATGTCATGCGACTTTATGCTCCATGCAATATCTATCGCCTTATTGACTTAAGAAAAACATGCTAAAAGTGTCAGCACAAAGGTTGGTGAGTTCATAGAGTTTATTTAACGGTAAAGCCTTTAAAAATGTTTCCACGACAAAGGCATTGTAAATCTACTCAGTTCCAAGTTCCGCCCATACAAAACTTGCAACCTATGTGTTTACAACTCAGTGCTAAAATATAGTATGAGTAAGACATATGTGTATACGAACACTTAAATAGAATCACACAAATGCAACGACAGAGCCTTATGCAATAAACCACCCATACTGGGTGCCTCTTCCCATAGATTACTGGGTGCCACTTCCCACAGTTTACTGGGTACCATTTCCTAAAGTTTACTGGGTGCCACTTCTCGAAGTTTACTAGGTGTCATTTCCCAAAGTTTACTATCAATACATCATAACCACTTCATACAATAATTACAGTAATAGCCACATAGTAGGGCATATATTGAAATCAGAACGCATATATTGACCAAATATGAAAACAATGCATCACAGCATAAAGCATTTAGAATAGTGATTCGGCACATAAGTTATTGAAAAAAATAAAGCGATTTAACACAGTGAAAAGTATTTGAAAGTAATTAAGCATATATCTCCCCCAAAGAGTTTATAAAACAATTAAATGAGTAAGAATGGGGCTACGAACTCACTGTAATCCGTAAAAGTTTAGAGTACTTGTGAAAGTAATTGAAAATAGTTGAGCATGTATCTCCCCCAAAAGTAATTCAAAATGTATAAAAGTAGGTGTTGGGTCTATTATAGATTTGATGATACAAAACAAGAAGAATGAAACATGAAGGACTAAAAGTGACAAGAAGGGAAACTACAAAAAGTTGGAGGATTTAGAAGATTCTAGAAGATATGCTTAAAAGAATATTTAGTTTCCTAATTGTATTATGATTCCTCTTGTAAACCCTAGATGTCTTTAGTATATAAAGAGACATAGGGTCATTAGTTTTAGAGTACGTACAAGATGTAGACGTCTAAAGGTGTGTGTGTGTGGGAACCTAGGCGTAGGGATTTGGGAAAACGCCTAGGGTTTAGTGATTATTATTTAGTTAGTATTAGATCAATTCTTTGATCTATATTATAGTTAGTTAGTTAGTTTATGATAATGAAAAACCTTGTTCATAATAATGTTGATTCTATGTTTGAATATTCCGCTTTCATTATTATGTGTTCCTAGATATAATATTAGACATCGTCTAAGAGCTTACAACGATCTTCACATGTGGTATCAGAGCCTGGGGCTCGTGATATCTAGGGTACAAGGTTTCTTGAAGAAAAAGGAAGAAAAATTCGAAGCTGTCAAAAATTCGTAATACTTCTGCAGCACTGTTTTCAAGAAGGCGTAACTTTTTATTGAACCGTTGGATTGGGCTAAAATTCGAACTGGAGCTTCTTGGTATATCTATCTTTAATCTCACCGAAGGGTTTGTCAATCGGAGCTCTCAATCAAAAGATATAAGCAGTCGAATTCTGCTGCAGAAAAATCCGTAAGGTTACAACAGCACCGTTTTGAAACGATCATAACTTTTTCGTTAACCGTTGGATCGTGACGAAATTTTTGGTGGATGTTCTCTATATACTCATCTAACTTTTCACCGAAGGGATCTTTCATCTGAGCTTTTATGTGAAAGTACTGCTGAAAGTACTGTTGTTTGGATTAAAGTACTGTCGATTTCGAAAGTACTGCAGATTCAAGTTTGAAAGTACTGCTCGTGATCAAAGTACTGTTCGTAGGTCTAAGTACTGCTGCGAGGTACTTCTTAAAGTACTGCTTATGTTCACAAAGTACTGCAGATTTTATTCAAAGTACTGCTTATGCTCAAGGAACTGCTACTTCTCAAAGTACTGTGAGGAGGTTTCAAAGTACTGTTAAATTGAAAGTACTGCTTCTCATATGGTTTTCGATTTAAGGGGAAGTCGAGCGTGATAATGGTTATGGATTTTTGGACGACACACACACAGGTTATTATTCACACACACAAGGAGTTTGGTGATTTGTTCTTAAAAGGATTTAAAAAGGCTCGTATTTGATTTATTGAAGAATTGATTACGAAGAGGATTATTTATCACTTATTTGAAGGTGAAGTGGAATTACTTGGTTTGTGTTCTTATCATCTAGCTTGATGAATCTAGCAATGTGTGATTTTTGTTATGATGCTCTATGCACACATTGGCTATCACTTGAAGGAGTTACATTGTAGTGCTCAGTGTCTCATACTAGTTGAGGATTCTTGTCAAGGGATTGCGGTCTACTTATATTGTTGGTTCGTATAAGTATGGAGTTCCGTGGATTGTAAAAGATTTAAGACACAAGTTTGGGAAATTCTACTTCTTCATCAAATTCGTTATACTCGGTGTTCTTCACAAGTGATCATTACATAAAGCCTACAGATTTTGAAGAATCATTGATGTACATGCATCACTCAAGGGGAAGTGGTTGATTTTTACTATTGTTGATCATTATTACTACTGCTAGTTGGAGTTTTCTACTGTTTTGGATCCATTTTTCTTATGATGCGTAATGGTGAGCGATTTGAAGCATTGGAAGTCTTAGATTGGAAGTATGATATTGGTTTGTGGTGGTCAAGATCATTATTTGCATACGTTCCCTATTTAGATAATAACAAAAAGGGGAAGAGATGTTTGAGTGACATGTTTAAGTCAAGGGGAAGATTGTTTCATTCATGGTGAGATTTAATTATCTCAACTTCTGCTACTTTGTCTAGGGAAGTTCGTACAAGAATCGTGTTTGTTTTGTCATCATCAAATAGGGGAAGATTGTTGGGTCTATTATAGATTTGATGATACAAAACAAGAAGAATGAAACATGAAGGACTAAAAGTGACAAGAAGGGAAACTACAAAAAGTTGGAGGATTTAGAAGATTCTAGAAGATATGCTTAAAAGAATATTTAGTTTCCTAATTGTATTATGATTCCTCTTGTAAACCCTAGATGTCTTTAGTATATAAAGAGACATAGGGTCATTAGTTTTAGAGTACGTACAAGATGTAGACGTCTAAAGGTGTGTGTGTGTGGGAACCTAGGCGTAGGGATTTGGGAAAACGCCTAGGGTTTAGTGATTATTATTTAGTTAGTATTAGATCAATTCTTTGATCTATATTATAGTTAGTTAGTTAGTTTATGATAATGAAAAACCTTGTTCATAATAATGTTGATTCTATGTTTGAATATTCCGCTTTCATTATTATATGTTCCTAGATATAATATTAGACCTCGTCTAAGAGCTTACAACGATCTTCACAGTAGGGGCTATGAAAGTCACCGTGAACTAATGATATCAAAATGTATAACGGAATCGATGGATAAGCCGGGAAGTCTCTATGTGCATCCTAGAATATGATATCGTGTCTTAGGTTTTGAAATAATGATGCGAAAGTATAAACGAGCCTATATACGTCCTTATATTGATCATGATGTAGTACTTGGTAGTTTTTTGTATGTCATTTTTGTAGAAATAGTTTTAATTTGTAAATCTCATACTCGTCGATACGTTTACCCAAATGAAACCCCTCACATGAAGTTCCCTAGCTTTTAGTGCTCAATATGTAAGACATGTATTTTATATGTTTGCGAAGTTTATAAAGGTTGTAATAGTTATAAAGCTTTATAAGTTATGAGTATAGTTTCATATGTGAAAACTTATAAGTTTATCAAGTTAATAATATGGTTTCACTTGTGAAAACTTATAAGTTAGGATTATTGTGAAAAACTGGTTTTCATGTTAAGAATATGGTTTCACTAGTGAAAACGTATAAGTTAGGATTATTGTGAAAAACTGGTTTTCGCGTGTGAAAAATACTATTCCGAATGTCAAGTGCATGACTTTATTTAATGGAAATGATGCTTATAGGTTAGTAATGAAGTTTGGTAAGTTTGGAAAATTATCAAGTTCGGGAACTAGGTCGTTTGAGAAAAGATTTTGGGAAACTTTATGTTTCGGTCTAAACAGGCCCTACTGCCCATCCCACCTCGTGCACTTCCAGACCGAGATCTCACGCATTTAGATTTAAAACGTCATTCCGGACAACTTTCGTGATTTATACTTTTGATGATTCGGATACTAAGGTGGTCAAAATCGCGTTTTTGGTTTCTGAACAGCTTACTTTCTAACAGCTTTTAAGGTTTTCGGCTTGTTTATAACTTCTTGTATCTTTTTACTCGTAAGTCCGTTTTGGATGATTCAAAAGTCGATTGTTTTGTTTGGTCCTGTCTATAACAATATGTAATTTACCAAATCTATAAGTGGTTGGTTTTGCGGCACAAGTGTACATAAGTTCACCAGTTTTCATTTGTTTGTTTATAATAGATAACATAAGATGACGTATAGTTTAACTTGATTTTTATGGATTTGTACATCATGTGATCAATATAACTAGACATATATAAAGCAAAGATTAAACATGTAAACGGTATTGATCATGAGAGTGAGCTAGGTTTTCTTACAACTTTTGGCTTTCAAAAGAAAGGAATAACAAATAAGGACACAGAACTTTGATTGAGCAATTTCCCACACTTTAGCAATCCTCCAACACTCTTGTATTCTTGAAGGGCTTTGTGATGAGAGTTTTAGATGACTTGAGTAGATTAAAACTCTAGAGGATCACCTAAACTTGCATGGATTTGATGTAGTTTGCTTGTATCTTTTAATCTTTCAAAAATACTTGAAGTAGAGAGAAATTTGAAGAGTGTGTTTGCGTGTTTTGTGTGTGGCGTACAAATGACCAAGGGGAGGGGTATTTTTAGCCTCATGAGGAGGTTACAAGGGTGGCTAGTCATAATACTTGTTAGCTAAGTATTGCTATGTGTCTAAATCCTAGACTAGATTGAACAGGATTAAGCCACAAGGCTAATGAGTCATTGTGGTTTAAGATGTATACAAGTTTGTTTCTTCTACTTAGATGATGAGTATGTTTAGGGCATTGAATGTGTTGCTTGGTGACTAAGGGTATGATAATATGAGGACATGTGTTGTAGTGATTCATCACCAAGACCAATAGTCTTGGTGATTTCTTCTTTTTACACGTTCAATAAGAGGAGGAGGGGGAGGGAAATGATGAGGTGGAAATTAGTTACTTGTTATCTATTTGGTAACTTAAGTCTAAGTTATTTGTTTAGCAATAAGTCTTGTAAATGCTACCAAGTCACAAATGTCCTAGTGGTTTATTTAAGAAGATATCACTTATGTTGGATTAGGTAAAATATAAGATTATTGTCGATGCTAGTCAATATATTACAACTTAGTATATAATTGTTTGCTAAATCTAAAATTGTAGGTTCGAGATTACGTGAATTAATTATCGTACAACGTTTCCATAGAAATGGAAAAACAAAAATGTAACTCGTAAAATATTTTACGAGATGAATAGTAATCCGAAAATGCGAATTGTTACAGTACCTACCCCTTAAGGAAACTTCGTCCCGAAGTTCTGTTGATGTTAACTACTTTATGGTGTGTCTAAGAAAATATGTGGTTTCAGGATTTCTGAATCAGTGTGGTTTGGTTTGATTCATCGAAAATAGTGGTTAGGGAGTCGTATTGGATACAAATAAGCCCACTCATGTATATTTCATTACTTACATAAAAAAGCGTCCAAATTTATGTAAGTAATGGGTTATAAACTTATGGTTCGGGGGTTTATAATTTCTTTATTTGAATAAAGAGGTGTCCCAATCTATTCAAATAAGGAGATTATAAATCATCCTACTTAAGATTTCCCGACATAAAACTCGCTTTCTGAGACAGATAGTAAGATAACCAAGTCATCAAATTCCTAAAGCTAAGTAATAATATTACTTAACTCAAATCTCATGTCTCATCAAACAAGAACTGTCACAATATCAATTTAAATAATTAGTTATTACTGAGCTCCATATTTTTAACGACTCGACTAAATTTTAGGGTTTCTTATTAATACTAAAGTCATATCTTCCAACTGTGTGGATCTAAACGAAACAACTAACGAAAAACATATGTGCACGAGGTGTATGTAAGGCAAAAAAATAGGAGAGTCTTAACGTATAAAGCAATTATAGTCTAGGTACTAAATGCAACCTAGTTCTCTATAACCAATGCTCTGATACCAATCTGTAACACCCCTAGAATATCGCAGCGGAAGATTGTGTCACTGGTATTACTTATTAGCACCCAGTACAAGTTATTGAAAACTACCTCTAAATGAGACATTTTGAAAAGTTACCATTCGATTAATAAATTCAGAGTTACAACATGAGGTCCCAAAGTATAATACATAAATGTTTACAAAATGTTTCTAATGGTAATTAATAAAAGCGTAAGTCTTCAAAATATGTCATGCGACTCTATGCTCCATGCAACATCTATCGCCTTATTGACCTGAGATAAACATGCTAAAAGTGTCAACACAAAGGTTGGTGAGTTCAAAGAGTTAATTTAACGGTAAAGCCTTTAATGAATGTTTCCACAGCAAAGGTATTGTAAATCCACTCAGTTCCAAGTTCTGCCCATACAAAACTTACAACCTAGGTGTTTACAACCCACTGCTAAAATATAGTATGAGTAAGACATGTGTGTATACGAGCACTTAAATAGAATCACACAAATGCAACGACATAGCCTTATGCAATAAACCACACATACTGGGTGCCTCTTTCCAAAGATTATTGGGTGCCACTTCCCAAAGTTTATTGGGTACCATTTCCCAAAGTTTACTGGGTGCCATTTCCAAAAGTTTACTATCAATACATCCTAACCACTTGCAATCACACAATAATTATAGTAATAGCTACATAGTAGGGCATATATTGAAATCAGAATGCACATATTGACCAAATATGAAAACAATGCATCACAGCATAAAGCATTTAGAATAGTGATTCTGCACATAAGTTATTGAAATAAATAAAGCGATTTAACACAGTGAAAAGTATTTGAAAGTAATTAAGCATTTATCTCCCCCAAAGAGTTTATATAACAATTAAATGAGTAAGAATGGGCTACAAACTTACGGTAATCCGTAAAAGTTTAAAGTACTTGTGAAAGTAATTGAAAATAGTTGAGCATGTATCTCCCCCAAAAGTAATTCAAAACGTATAAAAGTAGGGGCTATGAAACTCATCGTGAACTAATGATATCAAAACGTATAACGGAATCGATGGATAAGCCGGGAAGTCTCAACGTACAACCTAGAAATATGATATTGTATCTTAGGTTTTGAAATAACGATGCGAAAGTATAAACGAGCCTATATACTTCCTTATATTGATCATGATATAGTACTTCACAGTTTTTTGTATGTCGTTTTTGTAGAAACTGTTTTAGTTTGTAAATCTCATACTACTGTTCAGGCCATCATAATCTAGAGGTCATGTAGTAAACGTTCGAGGAGCTAGGACACTTTAAATCGTAAATCTAGCAACGTCGATACGTTTACCCAATTGAAACCCCTCACATGAAGTTCCCTAGTTCTGTAGTGCTCAATATGCAAGACATGTATTTTATATGTTTGCGAAGTTTATAAAGGCTGTAATAGTTATAAGGATTTATAAGTTATGAGTATAGTTTCATATATGAAAACTTATAAGGTTTTCAAGTTAAGAATATTGTTTCAGTTGTGAAAACTTATAAGTTAGGATTATTGTGAAAAACTGGTTTTCAAGTTAAGAATATAGTTTCACTTGTGAAAACTTATAAGTTAGGATTATTGTGAAAAACTGGGTTTCACATGTGAAAATTACTATTTCGAAGGTCAAGTGTTTGATTTTATTTTATGGAAATGATGCTTATAGGTTAATAGTGAAGTTTGGTAAATTATCAAGCTCTGGAACTAGGTCGTTTGAGAAAATATTTTTGAAAAACTTTATGTTTCGGTCTAAACAATCCCTACTTCCCAGTCCACCTCGTGCATTTTCGGGACGAGATCTCTCGTTGCTAAGCGTAAATCACCATTCCGGACAACTTTGGTGCTTTATACTTTTGATTATTCGGATACTAAGGTGGTCAAAATCACCTTTTTAGTTTCTGAACATCTTACTTTCTAACAGCTTTTAAGGTTTTCGGCTTGTTTATAACTTCTTGTATCTTTTTACTCGTAAGTCCGTTTTGGATGATTCAAAAGGCGATTGTTTTGTTTGGTCCTGTCTATAACAATATGTAATTTACCAAATCTAGAAGTGGTTGGTTTTGCGGCACAAGTGTACATAAGTTCACTAGTTTTCATTTGTTTGTTTATAATAGATAACATAAGATGACATATAGTTTAACTTGATTTTTAAGGATTTGTACATCATGTGATCAATATAACTAGACATATTTATAGCATAGATTAAACATGTAATTGGTATTGATCATGAGGGTGAGTTAGGTTTTCTTACAACTTTTGGTTTTTAAAAGAAAGGAATAACAAATAAGGACATAGAACTTTGATGGAGCAATTTCCCACACTTTATCAATCCTCCTACACTCTTGTATTCTTGAAGGGATTTGTAATGAGATTTTTAGATGACTTGAGTAGATTAAAACTCAAGAGGATCACCTAAACTTGCAAGTATTTACTGTAGTTTTCTTGTATCTTTTAATCTTCTTGAAATACTTGAAGCAGAGAGAAAGTTGAAGAGTGTGTTTGTGTGTGTTGTGTGTGGCATACAAATGACCAAGGGGAGGGGATATTTATAGCTTCATGAGGAGGTTATAAGGTTGTTTATTCATATTACTTGTTATCTAAGTGTTGTTATGTGTCTAAATGCTAGACTAGATTGAACAAGCATAAGCCACAAGGCTAATGAGTCATTGTGGTGTAAGAGGTGTACAAGTTGGTTTCTTCTACTTAGATGGTGAGTATGTTTAGGGCATTGAATGTGTTTCTTGGTAACTAAGGGTATGATAATATGAGGACATGTGTTTTAGTGATTCATCACCAAGACCGAAAGTCTTGGTGATCTCCTTTTTACACGTTCAATAAGAGGAGAGTGGGAGGGAAATGATGAGGTGGAAATTAGTTACTTGTCATTTATTTGGTAACTTAAGTCTAAGTTATTTGTTTAGCAATAAGTCTTGTAAATGCTACCAAGTCACAAATGTCCTAGTGGTTTATTTAAGAAAATATCACTTATGTTGGATGATGTAAAATATAAGATTCTAGTAATTGTCGATGCTAGTAAATATATTACAACTTAGTATATAATTGTTTGCTAAATCTAAAATTGCAGGTTCGGGTTTACGTGAATTATTAATCGTACAATGTTTCCATAGAAATGGAAAAACAAAAATGTAACTCGTAAAATATTTTACAAGATGAATAGTAAAAATGAATAGTCATCCAAAAATGCGAATTGTTACGTGCACATTTCATGGAAATGAGTGAAAGGGAAGGTTGTGGTTCTATCAAAACCGGATGAAGCAGTAATGGTTGTCAACTTGTAATGGTTTGGGTTGTTATTGAACTAATGATGTATTTCTATGCTTGAACAAGTTTGGTTCTTGCATTGCATGTTTGATGTTTTGTATATGTTTCCAAGCTTCTCTAATGATCAATAAAAATGTTTGGGTTGTTAACTTGTTACTGTTACTGATAGTATTTGCTTGTGAATTGCTAAATATGTTTGACTTATCAAAAGTTTGCATTTTGTGGTATTTGGTTAGTTGACTTTCTAAAGTCAAACTGCAAATGCTCATGGATAATTTTGAATGAAAATGCAGTCTGAAATCATATCCAATGTAGTCAACTCATGTCATGAGCATTTGCAGTTTGACTTTAGAAAGTCAAACTGCAAATGTTAAATGGGAGTTCTTCATGTTGTGAGCATTTACAGTTTGACTTTAGAAAGTCAAACTGCAAATGTTAAATGGGAGTTCTGAATGGAAATGCAGTCTGCAAACACTCAAACTACAAACTGTAATATTGCTACAATCATAAGTTAACTGATCTAAAATATTGCAATCCTGCATAAACATATACTAATTAACAGTAAATAGTTTTTTTACAACAAAAAGATGCAGAATTACCAATTCAAATACTAAGAATAAACATCCTACTACAAAATCCCAAAGGTAGCAACAAAAGTAAAGTGTTTTTAAACATTCTTGGACTTCCTTTTTCTTGGAGCTGAACTTGAAGCAATAGGAGCATGAGTAGCTCTTAAAGCAATTACACGTCCAGTAGTGGATATTTTCTTGTATCCTCTTGGAGCTGAAGTTGAAGTGTAAGCAACTTGTCTTGTGGGAGCTATTGATCTTTTGGGTCTATCCTTCAATTGACGATGCTCTGCCTCCTTTGCCTTCTTTGTCTGTCTTGCCTCAAGCTGATCACAAAGCTCCTTTGCCTTCTTTGCCTCAAGTTGATCACAAAGTTCCTTTGCCTTATTTGCCTTTCCCTTATCATCTAGAAGTTAATAGGTGTTAACAGGTCAAATGTACGTATACAATACACTTCCTAACAACCCATAAATGCACTCTGCAAATAATACACTAACCTTTCCCATATTTCATCCACAAGTCTTCAAGTATCACATCAGCTATTTCATCCTCAATATGCCACTTATTCCCATATTTATCAAAAACATACTCAATCATCTCATCAGTCACCATCAGCTTTGTATAATCCTTATCTATAGCTTTTGAAGATTCTACCATTGATAAGTATTTCCATACCGAACAGACCATTTGAAGACCATAAAGGGTGTTTTTATATCATTTTCAGACCATTAGGGGTGTTTGGAACAACCATTAAAACTACATGTGTAAAGTGTCATGCATATAAGGCAACAAGAACAACGCAACAAATACATGTATCAAACACGTCAACCACAATGTACCCTCTAAACAAGAACAATGTAACAAATACACTAACCATTCATCATAGCATAACCGTATAAGTCGTCTAATATCCCATCAAAAATTCCATCGGTTTCCTTCCAATATTTAGCATACACATAATCTTCCAATATTGCACGAATGAGGTTGTGATTAATGTGGAATGATCAAATGTAATGAGCTTGTGACTGTGATTAATGTGGAATGATCAAATGTAATGTGGAATGATCGAACATAGGTTATGAAAGGGGAAACAAGCTCGGGTCAAAATAGCCCTTCGACTCGAGTCAAAATAAGCTTTCGCACGTTAAGAAAAAAAGGTGTTGCAAATATGGTCCCTGAGGTATATCGTATGCAAATGGATGAAATTGCCCCTGCCGTTAGTCTAAGTTAACGTCCAATTGGTCGATTAAAAGGTCAAAGGACCGGTCAACTCAATTTGGACAACCACAGGGACCATTGGTGTAATTTTTTGGGTTCTAGGACTAAACATGCAATTTCGCTACAACTACAGGGACGATTTATGTAATTTACTCTATTTTTAAAGCTCGTCTAGAAGTTGATAATCAGCATCTAAACTTATTGGGCGATTATGTGTCTTAGGTTTTTCTTGAAAAGATAATATTGGATTAGCTTTTTAGCTTTGTGTATAGTAGCTCTTAGGCGTTCGTCGTCAACATACTTATAAATTTCTTGCTGAATTTTTTGTAAACGTGTCTTGTTTTACAAAATGGTGTAGATTGGCGGGAACACCCCGACTCCGGGTGCCTTTTGACACCAGCCATAGTCCACCCCACAAGGAATAGCTCCGACAACTCTCCCGGTCTAGTGGGGCACTAACTGGAGTGAGCACGAGTCAAGACTCGGACCCCTGAGCTCTTATTCCACAAAGTCTCTCCTGTGCTCATAGGTTTTGCAGAGGTGGTTATCTATATGAAGCAAATGCCAAGGATGAGACTTGAACCTTGGTCAACTGACTCAAGCACAAGTGCTCTAACCATTAGACTAATGCTCTATTAGTGAAAACGTGTCTTGTTATCCATGCATCTAACCCATTCTCATTTAATCCATCTATATCAAAATTTTGGTACCTGATGTTTCATTAGGAAATCAAAAAGTAAGAGAATTAAAGAATGATCAAGCATCGACATTTGTGTCTTGGTGTGATTGGATTAGGAATCGTAAGATATCCTTGTCATATGGCTTCTTTTGGTTCTGTAGGTGCTTTTAAGTGTTGCTGTATATTTACCCCTTATTTTGATTTTGATTCTGGCTTCTTGTTATCTCTGAATACTTTCACATATTAGACTGCTTTCTCTCTAACTGCTTTCTCACTAACTTTCTCACTAACTTTCACATATAAATAAACTACAATTACACTGAATTACCACATAGTCTAGTCTAAACCTTCTGAGACTCAATTGATTCCAAGTAAATTACTCTTCCTCTGAAATTCAGTGATACATATCTCGTCGAATTGCAAGAGTTTCTAACAGATAGTGAGTTACAGGCATCAAAAAGGGAAAATTTGAGGTATTTTCTCAAGAAGTAAAGATAGTGGGATCAAGCAGTTGGCCTTCTGAATTTGTTTCCTTCTCCTAAAGTGTTGAATAAGTCGGTAGATATTTGTATTTGAATTAGTCTATATATGATTTCATTGTTTAGTTATTTTGATGAACTTGACAACATAAATTTTAGGGTTAATAACCTATTAAAGCATCATACTTGTCACAATTGTCAGTTCGACGTAGCGAACAAAAAAAATCACCCTTTTGGCCACTTATCTTGTCTATTATGTCTGTATGATACATTTGGTAACTTATACAACCGGTATCCGGTTTTGTTTAACATGATCTTATCCTACTTGGCACCCACCCACCCAACATCATACAGCTGGCACTTTGACTAGATCATATATATCCTTGTCTTGATTAATGATACTTTGACTAGATCATATATATCCCACCCACCCCATCACCTCCTGTTACTATGCATACACTTTGACTAGATCGGAGGTAGCCACCCACCGGTCACCGCCGCTCACCACACTACACCGCCACCATTAAAACACCCTTTGTGATCCCCTCATCACTAATCCCCACCGTACGCGCCATATTACAACACTCCACCATCACCACGCGCCTCCCCCGCCATCACCACATAAAGTTTCAAGTAGATCCGTCACTTTTAAAGGCTACGAGTGGTGAGGATGGTGGGTTTAATTTGTAAGAGGATGTCTGGGATTGCATTTTTTCTGCTTATGTGCTTAATTGTTAGAAGATACATAGTTTGGAGTGGTTCAATAAAACAAACACCTTATTTGGGTTTAAAAACTTTGTTTAGGGACTGCTTATTTCATAGTGGTTTATTTTAAGGGAGTATTACAATTCGCGTGTTTGTGTAGGCTTGAGCAAGAATCTGGGTTTTACTTTAACGTCAAGTATTTTGAGGAGAAGTGCATGCCGGTGAATGGGATGAAGTCGAGAAATATTTGTCTGGTTACACCAAGGTTGATGTAACAGATACTCAATGAAGATTTTCTTCGAGATCAGGAAACAAAAGTATCTTGAAGCTCTTGATAAGTATGTATTGATTTGATATTTTGATGCTTTATTTTGAATATGTTGTTCAACATGTTTGGCTAATTTGAGAATGCTTGTGATGCGGCTTATGATTTTATTTTTGTGATGCGGCTTAGGATATTGTCCGGTGGTGGTCCGGTGAGATGATGGTCCGGTGGCGGTGGTCCGGTGAGAAGATGGTCCGGTGAGATGATGGTGTTCAGGTTGTTAATTCCTCAAATGAGGAAAGTCAAGATGGTTTGATTGGTTTTTGTGTGTTTGTTGAATCTGGTGTTTTTTTTGTGTGTGTGTGTGTGTGTGTGTGTGAGAGAGAGAGAGATAGGGGAGAAAGAAGGGAGGTGAGGTGAAATCTGTTTTGACCTTTTAAATACGTATATAGAGTTGTGATAGGCAGTTGAGGGTGACGTGGACTTTTAAACCGGCTACGTGTATTTTATCTGCAGTTGGGGGTACTTAATGTATCATACAGACATATTAGACAAGATAAGTGGCCAAAAAGGATATTTGTTTTGTTCGCTACGTCGAACTGACATTTATGACAAGTATGATGCTTTAATAGGTTATTAACCCTAAATTTTACAAGTCAATAGGCATCTATAAAGGTCTTTTTGTCTTGTTTTAAATCAATCACTGGCCAGTTCAACGATTCAATACTATAATATTAATCTATTTTCTTCAATGTCATTTCTCAAGTTCTTCTCATGTTCATATCTTGTGAGATGGAGAAAATTAACAAAAAATGATTAGAGGATATCCATTTCATTAATATTATAGAAATAATGACTAAGAATTTTACTTTATATGTGAACATGATGACCAAGAATTTATTAGTTTGAGGATATCCTTTTCATTAATATTATAGAAATAATGACTAAGAATTTTACTTTATATGTGAACATGATGACCAAGAATTTTACTTTATAAATAATTAACGGAAGCAGAAACCATTAACCATATATAGAAGTATCAATCTTACTTTATATGTGAACATGATGACCAATAATTTATTAGTTTGAGGCGACCATGTGCAAATGCAAGTTGTGTAGGCATGTCATGGGTTACTGCTGTATAAAAAAACATCATAATTTATTCTTAGTAATTTTCAACTTGTGTTTGTTTGCTCAAAAATTCCTTGCGTGTTTGCATCACTCAGGAAAGCCGACTGTTAGGTGTAACGTTAGAGCAGTCCCATTCAACACGCACCAACGGCGTTATATGCGGTTTAACGGCGTTGAAGCCGTTATTCCCACCGGAGTCACGGCGTTAAGAAGGAAAAAAAGGGGAGGCGTTGCTTGGGCAACGCCTGTTAAAGGGTGTTTTTGGGTGTTTGTTTGGGTGTTTTTTGGGGATGTTAAAGTTTAACTTGGGATGTTATGGATGAGAGTGTTTTTTGGGGATGTTAATGTTAAATGTTAAAGCTGATGTGGCGCTGACGTGGACGTTGTTATTGGTGTTATGGTGTTACGGATGAGAGTGCTCTTATAATCGTTGTCAACAGTAGATCAACTATTCATATATATTATAGTCAAACAAATCGGTATCTATATGTGCACTCGATCATTAGCCTCGATAGTGTCAGATTTTATAGATAATAAAACCAACATAACAATAATCGTATAGGTTGTAGTACTTGCAATATATCAAGTCGAATTTGTTACTAATAGATGCAAAATGTTTAACACTTAGCAACACCAACCAGCCGAGACCACCTTACCGTTAGGCATAACCAAATGATTCATCCCTAACAAGAAACTTTCTGATAAATTAGATTCCTATCTCATTGTTGCAAATGCGGATTTATCCTGTGGTACTCTCAAATGTCACAATCTACCAAATTAACTTGGCTACCATTTGAAGTCAGTTATCGAACAGGTATGAATAGTAAACGTTTTTAACGGAAATTGTGTCCCTAGTAGTGAATCACTGATAAGAAAAGTTCCTTATTGCCCCCGAAGACTAGAGTGGGTTTAGTCGTAAATGAAACTTGACGATCACTGACCTAGCATGCGATAACCTAAACCTACGTAACTAGGGCTGCTTGAATTTGGCTAGTGCTAATTAGGTGTAACAAATGGAGAACATTACAATAGGTTGTGGTAAACATTTTGAACAGCGTTTACTCTTTTAGTTACAAATTTAGTGTCAGGAACACTTTAGCAATGCCAAATAGGTGTTGCTAACAATTTAGAGAATAGAGTCTATGGCCTCTTCATTGAAGCGCATCTAGAAGTTCGTGATTAGTAGTACTCGATGATGTGTTTCTTAGGTTTATTTGTATTCATGCGTGGAATTGCAATACTTAGCCTAGCTATTAAGTTTCACTACACCAAAATCAGAGTTTGGGGACAAGCAAATTATTTGGGTCGACTTTGTAGTCCCAAATTGCAAGTAGGACCTACACGTTTTCAACAAAAGTAGCAGTCAACGAAAATGTTTTGGCACGACGCAAGTCGTGCCTTTTTGTAATTATTTGTTTTTTTATAATCTAAAATCTTTTTAATAAACCAGTAAAGTAAATAAATACATCCCGCCCTTTTTTTTATCCCACCAAATACTTTGGGACGACATTGTCGTCCCAAACTGTAAATCTATTTTTTTTATTTTTATTTTAAACTTTATAAACCAGTTTTTAATTAAATTATTTAATTTTAAAAATTTATTTTTATTTAATTTAAATACTTTTATTTAATATAGAATTAAAATTAAATAGTTTATATTTATAATTAAATACTTTAATTTAAAATTAAATACATTTATAGAATTAAAAAAAATATTTACCGCCAATAGTTTCCCGCCATTATTTTTGCCGCCAATAGTTTTCCGCCATTATTTTTCCCGCAAAGTTTTCCTTATATATCCCGACAAAACATAAATAACCCAATCGTCAATTCCCACAAAACACACGTAACAATATAATGGCTGATTACACGCCGGAAAAAGAGTGGTCACTGGTTTTATCGTCGATATATCTCTTTACTCGAGTTCTTGATACGTATAGGTTAGAAATTTATGATGAATATGGTTCTTATAAGAACATAGACCCGTTGATGAGAGACCGCATTCTGGAATGGTTAAGGAAAGTAGAGCCATTCTACATGGTGTATTTGAACTGTGAAGCTAATGGTGTTGGAGGAGAAAACACGCTAGAAGCTGAAGCAATGTTTGAGCATTTCGTCAAGCAAAGGAAGGAAAAAGATGAAGCTGAAAAAAGCTTGTTCGATTACACATTTGATGATGCGGGAAATAGGGTAACAAATCTTGAAGCATTGTTTGAACAGTTCGTCAAGCAAATGAAGGGAAAAGATGGTGCAGGTTCTAGCAGAGCGGGAAGTAGCAGGGAAAAAAATTGAATGGGCGATGTTTGTTATGGTCTATGTTGTGTGTATCATATCGTTTGAGTTGTTTCGTTTGCTTGCCGAGTTGTTTCGTTTGCTTGCCGAGTTGTTTCGTTTGATCTGTTTCGTTTTGTTGTCAAGTTGTTTCTTTATTCATGTGTAATTTAGTATTTGAAAAGAGGTGTTTGGAAACCATAATCTTGTTAACTTAGAACATGGTCAAATTGAAAGGTACATAGTAATAAGTGATACGTATACCAATAGTACCTATACTTGGTCGTTTAACATGATACGTATACCATAATCTGGTATTGGAATTAGTATTGGAAAAGGGGTGTTTGGACACCATAATCTGGTTAACTAAGAACATGGCCAGCTTTACAAATCCAGCATGTGCTTTGATTTATAAAAATACTTCACATATACATACTACAAGAACAACAACAACATCAACAACAACAACTACAAGGACAACAACAACAACTACTACAACAACAACAACTAGAAGAACAACAACAACTACTACTACTACATACGAAGATTTTTGATGTCACCTAACAGCTCACGAAGTAATGCATCCGACTGACATGCGTGGTCGTTAGGAATCCTTGCCATTTCAAGTCTTGTCTCCAGCAACCTTACTCTTGTCTCTAGCACATGTTTTTGTGATTCCAGCAAGTTTATCCTAAGATCTTTTTCATGGCAGCTCGAGCACTCCGTTGGTGCAGATCCAGAACCTTGAGAAGAGATTGTTCTTAAGTACTCGTCAAATTGATCCTTCCACATAAAATATCCGCACCCATTATCTTCTTTTCTGGGTTGTTACATAATAAGAAAATTATAAGATATTACAACCCAATTATTTGTATATTTACATAAATAAGAAATGTATGATTGTTCACCTTTGACAGAGGACATGCATAATATTGCCGTCAAGATGAATATTCTCTATGTGATGTTCTTAATCTTATATTTCCTGCTCCACAAGAACACATAAAAGGATTAAATGGCTCCATCTCAGGTTTTGAAATTTGTGTGAAGATAAGATGTTGTGAGGTTGAGTGGTTTTGAGGATAAGATCTGGTAGCTTTTGGTGGGATAAGATCTCAAGTGTTTTTTATGTGATATATAGAGCAGATCTGGTAGATTTTGGTGGGAAGTTTTGGCGCCAATATTTTTGGAGGGAAGTTTTGGCGCCATTATTTTGGTTGGATGTTTTGATGAGATAAAGAGTTAGTATAACGATATCACCTAGACTCGTTAGTGTTACATATCATGTATAACGATGTTATTTAGAATCATTCGTCTAACATCATCTCATGTATAAGGATATCATCTTGACTCGTTCGTTTAACATATCATGTATAACGGGAAGATCTCGACTCGTTCGTTTAACATTTCATGTATCACGATACTATCTCGATTCATCCGTTTTAACACGTCATGTATAACGATATCATCTTCACTCGTTCGTTTAACATTTCATCCGTTTTAATTTATATAAATAATTTATAATTAATTTTAAATCATTTTTAATCAATTTAAATATTTTATAACTAATTTAAATTATTTTTAAATTATTTAAATTTCTTGTAACTAATTTAAATTCTTTATATCTAATTTAAATTATTTTTAATTTATTTAAACTTTTTATAACTAATTAATTAATTTTTAAATTATTTAAAAATTTTATAACAAATTTAATTTATTTATTATTAATTAAATAATTTAAGGACATTCTAATATACATAAAATAAAGGAAAAAAAACACAAAAACAAAAAGGGACCACATTGTCGTACCTTTTTTTAACAAAAAATTTCACGAAAAATCAAATAACCCGCCAAATAATTCGCAAAAAAAAAACAAAAAGGTACGACATCGTCGTACCTTTTTGTGTCGTCCTAAAAAAAATAACAAAAAGGTACGACATTGTCGTGTCTTTCTGTGTCGTCCCAAAAATACTTCAATAATTGACCAGATCTCATCTTCATCTCTTTCTTCAACACTTAACAAAAAAACCTCCAACTGCTCGTAAAAAAAATAAAAAATAATAAAAAAAAAAATCCGTAAAAATCCCAAAAAAACGCAATTTTCTTCAATTCGACACCACCACAACACTACTATCACTCGTAACCATCAATTACACACGCACCACTGTGCACAATTTGTATAATTTTTGTTATTTTGTTTTGTTTAAAGGTATTTTTTTTGTTAAAATTTTGTTTGTTAATTTAATTTCTTTAATTATGGTTTGTTTACAATGGTTTTATGTTGTGTTTGTGTTGGTTAGATGGCCCACCGCAGCAGCTCACCACCATGAACCACCGCCGCAGCAGCCGCAACTCCACCACCAACAACCGCAGCAGCCGCAGCTCCACCACCACCACCTTTTTGTGTTGGTTAGTGACTTTTTTTTTTTTAATTTTGTAAATGTGTTTTGGTACGACAATGTCGCCGTAAAAGTTTTTATTAATTAATTTGGTACGACAATGTGTTTTGGGACGACAATAGTTTGTTTAAATATGGTTTTATGTGTAGTGTTTGGGACAGCCGGGACCGTCGGGGTGTTTGGGACAGCCGGGACAGCCATGTCAGGCCGGGTCGAGCGACCACCTCTTTTTCTCTCTCTCTTTTCTTCACTTCCTGTATTTCAGCCGCGAAATAGGTGTATATATATATATATACTTTTATTACTTTGTCGATAATGTATATACTTTTATTACTTTGTCGATAATGAAAATGATATGTGATATCGGAAAAAATGTCATGTGATATGTTATTAATTGTTACTTATAATACTTAAAGTGACCGTGTTAAAATGAAAATGATATGTGATATCGAAAAAAATGTCATGTGATATGTTATTAATTGTTACTTATAATACTTAACGTGACCGTGTTAAAATGAAAATGATATGTGATATCGGAAAAAATGTCATGTGATATGTTATTAATTGTCGATAATAAAAATGATACTTTTGTTAGTAATATTGTGATTGTTAAACTTGTGTTACTGTTTTTAGGATTTTAGTGATTAATTTTGGAAATTACCCGTCCGAAGTTAATCATCCTATAGAAAACCCGTCCGAAATTAATTTATTAGAAATTAATTTCGGAAAGTCCCCTGTTTGGGACTGCTTTTTGAATGTTTTGTCTCATTTAGGATATGGATGCGTATAACTGTTTTACTATTTGAGAGAAATTCGACAGTATTTCCCTTTCACTCCTACGAATATGTCTTTAATGCACATATTTGGGGAGTTGAGGGGAAATGCTGCCGAATTTTTTTCAAATAGTAAATCAGTTATACGCATTCATATATGAGACGACACATTCAAAGAGTGGGTTAGGATTGCCTTCCATAGTTGCACTAGGTAAACAGAACAGCTCATAATTACGCCTTTTCATGTTTGAATGTGTTTATTTGCATATGTATGTATATATATAAATTCATTTTTTTTAATATGTTTTTTTACAACGCAGTCATGACAATTGATAAGAGTTGGACCACTGTATCCAACCGTAATTCCCCATAATTTTTAGATGGTCTTTTTGCATTCATCGCGCATTGTGAGCCATTGGTAAACCCCATCTCAAAAATGATTCATTGCCCATGTGTTCGTTGTGGTAACGCTCCAACTAAATTGGGTACGCTCAAAACTCTTGAGTCACACATATCTAAATACGGGTTTGACACACTTTATACCCCTTGGAAATATCACGGTGAACCACTTCCTCCACCCGTAGTACACAACACACAACAACCACCTTCACCTGAACACATGGACATGGATGCATTCTTCCAAGATATTTCTGCTGATAATGTCCCAACTCCACCATCTCAAACAACAGTTTCTCAACCATATCAAACAACAGGTCCTCAACCAGCTCAAACCAGTGATCCTAGCATTACTAACAAGTACGAAGAGTTACTTGCTAGGTCCACCCAAAAGTTGTACCCAGGTTGTGATATGACTACATTGGGCTTTACGTCAGAGCTTTCGCACATCAAGGTCTTACATAAAATAACTTATGTCGGGTTTAACAAGATTCTAGCTCTTTTGCAAAAGGCATGTCCCCCTAGTAAAGGATTCAATTTCCCAATCGTCATACTATGAAATCAAGAAGACATACAAAGATATCGGGTTAGGATATGAATCGATCCATGCTTGTATAAATGATTGTTTTTTATTTTGGGGATCAAATGAGAACAAAAGTCTCAATAATTGTCCAATCTGCAACGAGAGTAGATGGAAAAACCAAAAGACAAAGGGGAAGAAAGTTGCCAACAAGGTGTTGCGTTACTTTCCGTTAAAACCTAGACTACAATGTATGTTCAACACAAAAGACATCGCAAAGTGGATGACTTGGCATGCTACTGGACAGTCTAAGGAAAACGGTAAGATGAATCACCCGTGTGATGGTCAAGCATGGAAAATTTTTGACATAATGAAACCTGAGTTTTCTCGTGACCCTAGAAACGTCCGATTAGGGTTGGCTGTTGATGGTTTCAATCCGTTTGGCAACATGAGTCAAGGTTACAGCATGTGGCCGGTGATATTGACAACATACAACACACCCCCTTGGATGTGTATGAAAGAGACTTCTTTAATGTTGACGATGTTAATTCCTGGCCCTAAATCAGCTGCAAAGGACATTGATGTTTTCTTACAGCCTTTGATCAAAGAACTCAAAGAGTTATGGATAGGAGAGTGGACTTTAGACGCTGCTACGGGTACTCATTTCAAAATGAAAGCGGCGGTTTTATGGACTATCAATGACTTTCCAGCTCGAAGTAGTTTGTCTGGGTGGATTGGACAAGGCTATTATGCATGCCCCACATGTAATCAGGACACTCCATCGCTTTCTGTGAAGCATAAAATCGCTTATGTTGGGTATAGAAGATTCTTACACGTAAGGCATCCAATCGAGGAATAAACATAAGGAATTCCAGGGTAAACCTGAAAAGAACCATCCTCCTAGAAGCTTTACCCATGAGGAAATCATGATTCAAATTAGTAAAGTCTTTAAACGTGTCTCAGGGAAGCATCCAAATACTTTAAAAAATAACCCTAAACCTAATCGAGAAATCGAATTGAATTGGAGTAAGCGTTCTATCTTCTACGAACTGGAGTATTGGCCCGTTCTTCTACTAAAACACAATCTCGATGTCATGCACATCGAAAAGAACGTGCTTGAGAGTGTGCTGAATACCTTATTAATGAACGACAAATCTAAAGACACGCTAAAGGCAAAGCAAGACTTGAAAACTTTGGGAGTTCGAAAGGAGTTGTGGCTCGTTGATAAAGGAAACGGGAAGTTCGATAAGCCTCATCCAACGTACTCTTTTGTTGGGAATTCTGTGAAGTATGAATTATGAATTTTGTTGGGAATTCTGTGTATTTTGTAAGATAAGGCTCTGATACCACTTGTTGAAACCAAGATCTGGACTCAACTAGGTAATAATAACAATGATTGAATAGATGCACAGCGGATAATAATTAACACAATCAAAGTTACCAACAAGGTTTTTCTCCAAGAATCAAATGATCCTATATGGATCTTTTTCTCTCTCACTTAAGATCTTTTCACTGAAAATGTTTTTTCTAAGAGTTTTTGTAATGTTCAAGTATATCTAATACAAAAGACATCAGTTCCTTTTATACACAAGGAACCCTAAATAAAACAATAATATAAAATAAATGCATATCACTACCTAAAATAGCTCATGCAATCCTAACAAACTATAGAACACGCGGAATAACTATCTCTGCAGAAACCATCTACGCGGCTTCATTACTTCAGTAGAATTATATCTTCAGCGGATTCCACACTTCTTCAGCAGAATCCTTCAGCAGTAATTTCAGCATAATTCATACTTCACAGAATTCCCAACATCTTTCACACCAGAAAACATAAAACTTTTTTGTAAATTCATCAAAGGAGTTAGACTACCTGATGGGTTTGGATCCAACTTCAAGAAAAAAGTTACCGCTGATGATAACAACATAGCGGGCCTAAAATCTCATGACTGTCATATAATGATGCAGCGGTTACTTCCTTATGGAGTTCAGCGATACTTACCTAAAGACATTTCAACCCCATTAATCGAGCTCTGCTTATTCTTTAAGCAGATTTGTGCTCGAAAATTGATGCAGCAGGACATGGAGAAAGCTAAAAAGCAAATGATCGAGGTTATGATTAATTTAGAGCAAATATTTCCTCCTGATTTTTTTGACATAATGATTCATTTGGTTATACATTTACCCGAAGAGGTTATTCTAGGTGGCCCTGTTTACTACAGGTGGATGTATCCATTTGAAAGATACATGAAAAAACTAAAAAATTATGTCCGAAATAAAGCCAAGCCTAAAGGTTCTATAGCAGAGGGTTATGTTGCAGAAGAAGCATTAACTTTCTTTTCGCATTATCTTAAGGATGTCGAGACGAGATTTAATCATCTTGACAGAAATGATGACGGTTTGCCTGAACAACCAAATAAATTCCAGGTGTTCCAGTCCGTAGGCAAACCGGTGGGTAGAGAACGCCCGACTCGGTTGAATACAAATGTTATGCAGGCAGTTGTATGGTTTATGCTTAACAACAATCCTGAAATAGACGCAGACATCCTGGCGTACAAAGAGTATGTTTCTTCTTTTTTATATTTTGAAGAACCATTTTTTTTCTTAAGTTATTTGTTTCCGATGACTTATTCATTACCTTTGTGCAGTGAATTTCCTAACGATACCGTGGAAACAAGTTTTCCTCCCTGGTTCAATCACAAGGTAAACGCATTAGATATATTACCTTGTAGTCCAGAGTTATTGCTCATCTAAATTTGTTTGTATCTCTTTCGTAGATTTGTGAAAAGAGCGTGGCAAAAGACCCAAGTTGTAGTCTCGAGTTACTCTCTTTGGCATGTGGACCTTCATCTAGTGGAAGTACATACCCCGCATGCATAGTGACGGTGTGAATTTCTTGGTGCATCAGCGCGATAAACTTCATACCACTCAAAGCAGTGGAGTTTCAACACCCGGGCCTGATGGAGCTATGTATTATGGTCAACTGGAAGAAATTCTAGAGCTCAATTATATGGGCAACCGTAAGGTTGTGTTGTTCCGATGTATATGGTTCGACACCCGTAACCCTACTAACCCTACGCCACGCTCCAGACGTTCTTACATTGAACATGGCATACATCATATTTTGACTGAACGGGATGCTTATAGAAATCAACAATACATTCTTGCGACACAAGCAACACAAGTCTTCTACCTTGAAGACCCTGCTAGACGACCACCTCATTGGAAGGTAGTCGAAGATGTTCATCATCGGAAGATCTGGCATCGGGATGTGGTAGATTCTAATCAGGATGTTATACATGGCAGCAGTTCATCTGATGTTGCATTGTCTGTTGGTTTGACTGGTTTAAAGTATGTGAATTTGAGTGTAAATGATGAATCAGCAGAAGTGGACGCCCCACCAGATGTTGCTGAAGAAGATGCTGATTTTATTACTAATGAAGATAACGTCGTTGCTCATGTCCTTGATGATGATGATGTTGACGTGTCTGATGATGATGAAGTGAACCCCACTATTGTTGTTGAAGAAGTTTTATCTAGTGATGATTCTGATTATGACAATTAATTGTTTTTGAATTGTAATTTATTATGACAATTATTGTTTTTAAATTGTAATTTGAATGAAATTGTTACTATATGTTTATATGAATGTTTATATTTATATGAATGTGTATATTAGTATTAATTGGTCCACGAAATTATGTGTTCTTGTACTTGTACTTTTACAGATGGCGTGTATACAGCCTAGATCACACGGCGGGATCTGGATGATCCTCCAAGACGGCCCTCATTTACTATGCCGGGCTATTGCGCAGGTAACAAATTGTGATTTTTTTTTTTTTATATAATTTTTATTGATAAAACTGAATTTTTTTTACATGTATTTTCACAACTCAATAACTTATATTTGTAGGTTCAATGATCATCGGTGAGACGGCAAATTGGGCCTTAAGGAAGGCTTTTAGGGAGAATAACGGACAACCTTTGCCTATAAGCTTTGATTCCGATTGATAAAGTTTTAAAATGTACCTTTTTGAGGGGTCGTTTAAGCCCTTATTTGATCACTTTTGTATCCGTTATTACTTATGTTGGGAATTCTACTAAGTACGAATTCTGCTGAAGAATCTGCTGAAGTGCAAGGATTCTGCTGAAGAAGAGATTCTGCGGAAGTAGAAATACCGCGTAGTTTGTTTCTGCGGAAATAGATATTCCGCGTATTTTATAGTTAGTTAGGATATACATGAGCTTTATTAGGAAGTGATAATGTATATCTTATTTAGTTTTATGTTTATACGTTTCTTGGGAAACAGTTTAGGGTTCCTTGTCTATAAAAGTAACACATTAGTATGAATGATGTACGAGTTGGAAAAACAAGTTTAGTATTATTCAAAGATCCATAGAGGATCAAAGTATTCTTAGTTATCTGTGTTGATACTTGTGTTTGATTTCCGCTTTAGAATACAAGTATTAGAGACTTTCTATTAGTGTGTTTGTGATTACATAAGCATTACTAACGATTCACGAGCGCTCAAAGATCTATCAAGGTCTTAGGTTCAACAAGTGGTATCAGAGCCTCGGGAGAGTCTCTGTGATACTAAGAACATTCTTTTCTTTACACCCTCACAACCAAAACAACCTTCACCATGCCTAGATCAGACGATGAAATTGAAGTCACCAACAATCAAAACAACACATCTCTGCAACAACTCAATCTCTCAAACAGCAATGCAAAGTTACCATACCTAAAGAAGGAGGAGTATGATTTGTGGGCTATGAAGATGCAGAATTGGATCTCCAACATTGATTGGAATCTTTGGGAAGTTGTGAAGAAGGGGAACAGTTTGAAGAGGCATGTGACAGATGCTGATGGTGTTGTTACCATTGTTGGTCCTAAAACTGCTGAAGAGATACTAGCTGTTCAGAGAGAGAACAAAGTTAGAAAGATTCTCCTTCAGGCTATACCTAATGATCACATGGGTGACTTTCACTACATGCAGGATGCTAAGGACATCTGGATGGCTATCAAGGCTAGGTTTGGTGGGAACGAGGAGTCAAGGAGAATGAGGAAATCAATGCTGAAATAGCAGTTTCAAAAATTCCAAATCTCTGAAGAAGAAGGTATCCACAAGGGGTATGACAGGTTCCATAAGATTTTGAGTCAATTGAATCAGCTGAAGGCAAGGCCAGACAATGATGATTGCAATTCAAAGTTCTTACGATCTTTACCTCCATCTTGGTTGTAAGTAAGCATTGCACTCAAAGCTAAAGGTGGGCTAGATATGCTCACTTTTAATGAACTATACAACAGACTTAAATCTCTTGAGCCCGATGTCAGAAGTCCCTTTCGTCCATCCACTCCTAGTCACACAGCATTTGTTAGGGCCTCCTCAAATAAGATGACTTATGCTCCAAGTCCAGTTTCCTCAGCATCATCATCCTACATTACCACTCCATCAAATTCTCAACCTAAATCCAGTGGTGTATTGGAAGATGTACTTCATTCTTTTGTTGCTGATTATGACACTCAGCAGCAACTAGCCTTTGAGGACTTTGAACAGGTGGATCCACTTGATATGGAAGAGATGAACTTGAAGTGGCAACTGGCTATGCTTTCAGTGGACATCAAGAGGTTTGAGCGTAAGTCTGGGAGAAAGTTTGGTTTCCAGGGAAGAGATCCAGCAAGATTTGACAGAAGGAAAGTCAAGTGCTATACTTGTGGTCAGATGGGTCACTTCTCAAGATAATGCAAGGATAGGAAGGCTGGTGATGAGATTAGGTATTCTTCCTATCAGCAAGAAGCTGGAAATTCCAAATCTGGATCCTCAACTGCTATGGTCACTCTGGATGACCATGTCAACTGGAAGGTGCATGAGCCTGAGAATGATGAATCTCCTGGTTCTGAGAATATTGGATTGCTGGCAAGCTGTACTTCAGAGGATAAGCATGATCAAATTGCCTTAATGGGCATCTCTCAGGTACATAATTGTGTGTTTGGTTGTAGTGAAAGATATAATGAACTTAAGGAAGCCTATGATGAATTGAAACCTAAATATAATGAATGTTATGTCGAAGTTGAGGCTTATAAACAGGCTTTAAAAACATTAGAAAGACAAAAAGTTTGGTTTCAAAAGAATCAACTGGATTATGATGAAAAGATAAGGGTGTTAGAAAGTGATTTAGAATGTGCTAAAATTGATTTAAAACGTACTGAGAAAGAAAAAGCTGATGTAGTTTCTGAAAACCAAGTGCTAAAAGAGAAACTAGATGAGGAAGTAGCTAGGCATAAAGAATGGCTATTGGCTGGTGACAAGTTAGCTAGTCATATCTATGCTAGTCAAAATCCTAATACTGCAATAGGTTTAGGTTTTAAGAAGTATGTAAGGTTAGAAGCTAGGGATGACCTACGTAAATCTACACCAGCAGGATTAGCTAATTTTGTAAAAGAAGGTAAATTACATGATGTCCCTGGACCTATTAGAGGTAAACATATGCCCATTTACCATTCCATCACAATTGACTTCGATGGATCACACCATCTTTATGGCAAAAAGTCAAGAGACTTGCCAGACCCTGATTCTTCATCTACTGACTTTGTCTCTTGTGTTGACAGTGACAAGTCCTCTGACCAAGGGTCTACTACTTCTACCAGTTGTGATTCAAATGAAAAGTCAGACCTTCCCAAGACCTCACCCAAGCCTACACCCAAGACTCCTTACAAGCCTGTTAGAGTTGCTGCTGAGGAATCAACTTCCAAGACAATTTCCTCTGAAGACTTGTCTTTTAATTCTTTGCAAAATAATGTCTTTAATTATGTTAAAAACAATTTTGTTAATGTTTGTGGTTTGAATGCTTTTGCATGTAATAGAACATCTTTCACTTTGAATAAATCTTCTAACAAGAAGAAATGTTTTGTTTGTGGAAGTAAATTTCATTTGATTAAGGATTGTAATTTTCATGAGCAAAGAATGGGTGTACGTCCTAGTCAAAAGAAACCTAGACCAATGTGGAAAAATGTTAATGATATACCATCTTTTGTTCCACAAGCAACTCATAAACCTTCTCCATTTGCTTGGAAGATGCATTTCTAGACCATATGTGAGACCAACTAGTTCATATTTTCAAAATGGTTATTGGCGGATGTGTTGACTCAATGTATGATGGGAAGGGATATAGGGATACTTCTGTGAAGCCCTCAAGAGTTGTTCTTGGACTAAAAAGGGACCTAATTTTCAATGGAGGACCAAGAACAATGGTGGATCTTATACATCTACATGGCCTAAATCTTATGATCCACAAGGCGGGCTCAAGTCAGTAATGACTTGAGTCTCCATAGTGTACTAATATTTTGTATATTTTTTGTTGTTGTTGTAGGATCATCCTCACGAGGAGTAAAGATGTTGGCATAGTGGATAGTGGTTGTTCTAGAAGCATGTCAGGAAACAAAGAAAAGATGCATGATTTTGTACCCATAGAAGGAGGAGGCAGTGTGACTTTTGGTGGAGGAGATTGTAGAATCATAGGGAAAGGCACCATTAGAACACCTCATTTGGATTTTGAGAATGTGTACTATGTAAAGGAACTGCAACATTTCAACTTGTTCTCGGTATCACAAATTTGTGACACCAAGAACAAAGTATTATTTTGTGAGGATAAATGTATTGTGCTCTCTAAAGACTTCACACTTCCAGAAGATACATCCATTATGCTGAGAGTTCCTAGAAGCCACAATTTATACACATTCAATTTGAATGATGTTCAACCAGAAGGTGACCTAACATGTTTGGTGGCTAAAGCATCCATGGATGAGTCTACAAAATGGCATAGAAGGATGGCCCATGTGAACTTCAAGACCATTAACAAGCTTTCTAAACTAGGTCTAGTTGAAGGACTTCCTTCCAACGTCTTCACCAATAAACACAATTGTGTTGCCTGCAACAAAGGAAAGCAACACAAAGCCTCATACAAAGCTATTACACTGTGTGAGCACTATCTCAGAACCTCTTCAGTTGTTGCATATGGATCTCTTTGGTCCATCCCAAGTTAGGAGTATTGATCACAAGTATTTCTGCATTGTAATCACTGATGACTATAGCAGGTTTTGTTGGGTATTCTTTTTGAGGACTAAAGATGAAACATCTCAAGTTTTAAAAGAGTTCATTACCCTTGTTGAAAACCAGTTGAACAAAAAGGTTAAAGGAATTTGGTGTGATAATGGGACAGAGTTCAAAAATGTTGTAATAATAGAACTCTGTAAGTCTAAAGGGATAAAAAAGGACTATAGCACTCCAAGAACCCCACAACAAAATGGGGTAGCTGAAAGAAAGAATAGGACCTTAATAGAGGCAGCAAGATCCATGCTTGCTGATGACGTATAGTCCGCATTCGGGTCACGAACCCGACCAATGACTGCTACTAGCGAGCCCAGTACGGTGGCTAACCCGATAACAGTTTGGGCTCACGAAGGCCCAAACCCAAAGTTATTTATGGCTTATGATATCGGATATCTCTTATCTTGGGAGATAAGTGTTTAATAACCGACTTAGGCGGATACGCGAAGTTTGGGAACAAAACCAATAAGGGTTTCGTGTGTATATAAAGGGCATCCCAGCCCTCATTAAAGGTACGATCTACAACCCTAACTCTCAACTGAAATCCTAAAACCGATTACTTACTCTCACGCCGAAGGATAATTGTGGGAGACAATCCCACGATAAGCCTAACGGTGTTTTCTGCTTACTTAGTGCGAGGTCTCAAGCATCAAGATCCAATGATATGGAAACGGAGTCCAAACAAGGAATGCCAAACTTTTGTATCAACAAGTGGCGCCATCCGTGGGACCAATCACTAAGAACTAGAATGACAAAGCAAGGAAACCTAAATATGATATGGGAACAACGGTGCTATCGAAACCAAGGATCGTGGCCGGTCTGGTCTTCCCAACGGTGGAACCACGCCGGGGACAACCCGGGCCACCACAACCACCACTAGTAGCGAGAAGGTCTACTGCGTACCCCTTTACCACTCCCTCCAATGTTGCTAGAAACGGACCTCACAAAAGCGCCGGATGCACCTAACCAGAAACAAGGGGTCTAGTGGTAGAAGAGACACCCTTGCTCTAGAAGGGGTTCTTAGGAACTAGCGCCAAGTGATTTTGTGTCTCAAAACTACAAAACCTTGGCTGCTCTCATGCAAGAGGAAGCAAAAAAGAGGTCAGGTCGGAGTTTGCAAGCCCGACTTAATTTCGGCCCAGAGTATGAGACATCTCCACCGCGTCATCAGAAGGAAAAGCACGGAAGGGATAGCCGCCAACCCCGGTGTTTACGAGATTGGGAGGAGAGTTGAGAACGATGAAGCGTGACATCACGATACCTAGAAGAACACGAAGAGGATGGACGACGTACCAATATCCACGCTAGGCTTGGTAGTCGCAGGGTCCATGACAGACTTGGACGACGGTACTCCCCAAGTGAAAGCCCTTCAAGTGCGGATTATGAGGACAGTCGGCGCAAGCGTCGAAAAAGGCTTCGTCCTGCAGTAACTCCTTGGACAACGAGGACAGCGAAACAGGACACTGGAAGTCCAGGAGAAAGTATCGCGACCAGGAGGAGGAAGACATGTCTCTTCCATGGCGCCGCCAAAATGTGGATGCGTTCACTTTCGGTAATGATTTCGAAAATAAGAGAAGCGCATGCCGCCAATGTGAAAACATATGATGGAACAGTGATCCAGATGATCACTTAAAATTTTTCAAATCAGTACTACCATGAAAATTAGCCACAGCTGTGTGGTGCCACATGTTCAATTCCACATTAGTGGAAACGCCCGAAGTTGGTTCAGTAGAAGCTTCCAGCGAAGCATTGATGGCTTTGAAGAGTTGCGAAGGCATTTCACGAACTTCACTCAAAGGAAGAAGTGCGCCAAAACCTGTCCGAACTTCGCCAGATAAAAGCAGCGCCAGAGAATCTGGCGCTTATGTTGAGCGCTACAAAGATGAGTGCATACATGTTAAGGCATGCCCGAAATACTAAAACCTCGGGGTTCATGAATGGGATCAATAACGGAACTCATCAAAAGGTGAACAGCGAGTCCCCAAACCTTTGATGAACTTAGGAAGCGCACAAGGTCCTTTATCCAAGGAGAAGGCTGTCGCGGACGGAAGAAAGGTTACTCAAACTATAGGTCACAAGAGAGCGGCCTGAGGAGACAATCCAGCGACGAGTAGCAGCGCAGACAAGAACTACCGCGGCGGGGAGCGGACGAGATAATGACAGATATACCTGGCGACCAAGACTCCAAGGAGATATTCGCGACGAAAGCGCGAACTTCCAAAACCCCCCACCAATGCGCACGAGAGGATCGGCGCGTGGGGAGTAGATCTGCGACTATCATGGGACGAAGGGCCACACCACCAATGAATGTGTCCAATTGCGCCAGCTAATTGATAAACTAGTAAAGAAGGCAGATTGGACCATTTGGTTAAAAACATCAAGGAAGGGAAAGATAAGCAAAAGACTGGAAACAAGAAATAAGTACCTAAAGATAAGGCTGATACCATCTACATGATACAATCATGGCAGCGAATGACTAGGCAGAAGATTAGCCAAAAGTTTCCCCGTGGAAGCGAAATCTCTTTCCCCACCTTGGCTACGGACAACGCAGTGGTAGAACCGCTCACCATTGAAATTAACGCAGGGGGTCACGATATCCACCGCATGTATGTTGATGGAGGACCATCCGCAGATATAATGTATGAACACTGTTTCAAACGACTGCGACCTGAGATACGAAGTCAATTAAGCCCAGTCAGGACGTCGTTGACTGGTTTTACAGGAGAAAAGATATGGCCCATGGGGCAAATACGCCTATGATAACGCTCAGATTGTGCATGTTTTTAGTAGCGTTATGTGTGCTTTTATATCTGTTATTTGGTTATATTTGCGTAATTATAGTACTTAAACGCATCAAAACATGTTTGTCTAGTGTTTATAACCAAGTGCAGGGAAACGGAAGGAAAATAAAGAAATGTTCAGCAAAATAGAAGATTCCCGTTTCAGTAAGTCTAAATCAGTATCTCAAGGACCTTTGAAGACCATAGTGATTGAAGAACCAAGTTCTACAAGATAAAGAGAAGAAAAGATCAAGTTTCCTTAACTCAGGAAATCCAACCGGATCGGTTGGAATATGACCATAAAAGACATTATGACCATCACCGACATTATGACCATCACCAACCGTTCGGTCGCAACCCGCAACCGGAACGGTTGGCCACTTTTGTATAAGACCAACCGGATCGGTTGGTCATATGACTGATCCGGTTGGAGAGTCATCTACCAAATCTTCATCACTAAGCTTTCCCTTTGCATCCAAACGATTCTAGGTCCTTCTCTTGGTGTATTCTAGTCCCTTCCTTACTCCTTGGAGGCCAAGTTCACAATTAATACCTAGGCTTTGGAATTAGTATAAATAGAGGCCAATTGTGAGCATATGAGACACACCTCAAATACAAATCTCTCTACTCATCAAACAAAGCTTTAAGCTCTCATAATTCGTCCTTAGAAGTCCAGAGAAGTTTGGAGTTCCAGAAGTTCCACATTTGGAGGCCAAATTGCCAAGAAATCTACCCCAATACTTTGGGAATCATTACTTCACCATTTTTAATCTTATTCCAAGCATTGTAAGACTTTTAATCATGTTTTCTAATATTCAAAGTTCTGAGTTTATGTTCATGTTTGCTATGAGTGGCTAGTTTCTTTATACGCTTGCTTAAATGATGTTGATTATCATATGATTAGTTAGTGATTGTGTTAACATGTTTTAATTCAATCTCAAGTTGATTCTAAGATCCAATTGTGCTAGAGTTTCGTAGTGACATTTGTTAATCAAGTTTGGCTAATTGGTAGTAATCGTTGGGGTCGAAAGAACTTATTGTTATTCAACTAGTCATAATCATTTTGTCTATGGATGATTGTTTTTACCCATTATTCTTGATTATACAAAGGAACTAAGGTGTGGTTGTAATAGAAACGCTTTTTGATTATCAAATTGGATTGGTTGGAAACATCTAAAAGGTCGTAAGATTAGTTGTTGAGAATCAATTGTAGCCTTTTGTCTATGATCGGTTACCTTTTGTATTGACCATTTCTTAAGCAATTTAATGAACAAGTGGATGTTTTTGTGTTTAAGTTTATGTATGTAGACTTATGAAACTTGAATTGATCTTGAATTGATTGGTTAAACGTAATGCTTGTTTTTATGAACTAAAATCTTGACGAAGGTTTAACTTGTAAGAACAATAGATTAGTCTTCCAACTAATTATCATAACCAACATGTTAAGAGGTTAACACAATCACATTAATCTATGATATGAAACTAGTTTAAGCAAATGTAGTTTTTAATCATCTGAATTTCATTATATCTATTTGCTTTGTTATATGTTTTAGATAGACTCTATTAATTCAAACTTGTGTTTAGATTCACTCAAATCCCTGCGAACGATCCCGACTTACCTTCATAATCCTCGCTATGGACGAGTATACTTGATCGTATGTGTTATTGGTAATATTGGTAATTCACCTTTTATAAATTTAAAACTTGTACATACGTAGCACATCAAGTTTTTGGCGCCCGGGGATTTGATTGTGTTTCAACAAGTTTTGAATTTCCCTCCTCGATTCAACCAAAAATTTTCTCTCGAAACCTTAACCGATCCGGTTGTCCCTCAACCGAATCGGTTATGATTTTACCCATAACTCAACTGGTCTAACCGATCGGTCGCAACCCGCAACTGATCCGGTTACCCACTCGACCCATAAAACTGTTTTCGTTGTTTGTCCGTGTGTTTAGATATTGCCCGGATTCTCTAGGACATTGTATGAACACTCGAGCAGCGGGAATAGAACCAATTACACCTCTTACCAACCCGAACGTTTGATTCGAAGAAGAAGAAGAACACTTTTCATACCATTGGAAAATCGTGTACCAAGAGTACCAAACCCACCATTTGATAACTTTATAGAAGCCAAAGTTGTTTACAACCCTTTCACCAATTTACCTTTTCCCATGGCGGACGATCAACCCATGTGGGAACCAACCGAGCCGTAGCACCAACCCCAGAAAGTGCTATTGTTGCTGTCAATCTTGGTGACAACTTCACCGTGAAGGGACATCACCTTTCTATGATCAAAGACCGTCAATTCGATGGCGTGCGGCCGATCCACAAGCACATTGCCAAATTCATCGAAATTTGCGGCATGTTCCGTTATGGCGACACTGATGTCAATGCCATCAAACTCAAACTTTTCCATCATCACTTGCCGGAGATGCTAAAGTATGGTACAATGAATTAACCCCAGAAATCATCAATACTTGGGAGGAGATGAGGCAAGCTTTTGTAAGCCGATTCTTTCCACCTGCCATGTTTGATCGATTAATGGGAGAAATTCGCTTTCAACCAAAACCCAAACGAATCACTTGTCGACGCTTGGCTTCGAATGAAAGATTTGCTTCGTAGTTGTCATGGACATGGACTATCAAAAGGAACCATTATCCAAATCTTTTACCATGGACTAGATGAAATCTCTCAAGGCATCCTTGATCCTGGAGGAATTTTTCTCTATAAGACTCCCAACGATGCACATCAATTGCTCGAAGATCGAGTACTTCTCAAACTTGATTGGTCCAAAGATTCAAAAACCAAACCTCTCTGAAAAACCGTTGCTTTTGTCGAAAACACCGATACCTCAAAAATCATGGAGAAGATGGAAGCGTTAACCGCAAAAATCAACTCGCAGTACAAAGATATCAAAGATGAAATGAAGGAAATGCGCGACGGGTGCAACAATTGTGGAGGAAATCATCCATCGTTCGAGTGGGACGATAAACCTATGGGTGGACCGAAGGAAGGAGAAGCAAGTTACGCTCAAGGAGGATACCGTGGAGGAGGATATCGTAGTAATTATTACGGTCGAAATTCTGGAAATTGGCAAGATCGCCGACCAAGGGATGACAACCGTGATTCTCAACCATGAACTGACGATCCACCACCACAAAATCCCAACAAAAAGATGGAAGAAACCAAATTCGAGAAAACCATGAGAGAATTCGTGGCTGGTCAAAAATCCGCAAATGATTTTATCAAAAATTAGTTTTTCAATCTCAAAGCCAAAGTTGAGCAATGACAGAAAAATCATCAAGCATCTATCCAAGATCTTGAAAACAAGTTTGGCAGACTTTCTGACCAACATTCCTCTAGACCATCTGGTTCATTGCCAAGTAATACCCAATCCAACCCAAAACCATCAAATGATAAGACGTACCGTCCACCACAAACAAGAAATGAATATGTCAATGTTATTGATTGTACAAAAGATTGCACTACCAGGCTTCGATGAGGATCAAAGTAATAAGGGGTGTGTGTTCCAGCCAAGACTCGCCTGTAACCTGAGAATAAGAAATACTAAGACACTACGTTAAGTGATTGCGCAGGGGTAGGACCCTGCAAACCACCTCCGGCGTGAGAGTAAGTATGAGTTATGGTTGTATAAGTGTGTGAAAGTAAAGAGATAAGTGTTCAATCAACTTACCCTAATTCTCTGCCCGTCCAACCTATTTATAGTGGAAGAAATAGGGTTAGGGGCACCTCTGCGCAAATGTAGGAGAACATGGGGGCGTCCCATGTTTGTGGGTAACCGCTAGGGCTTAGTGACCCACGTTCCCTAACTTGTCCGGGAAGCCAGGAAAGAGAGGGAGATCGTGGGTTTGACCAAGTCAGGAGACCTAACTTGGGCCTTCGAATAGAAGGGCTTTGATACGTCTCGGAGGAGGTTCCGTCGAACTGACCGGAGGGGCTCGAACAGTGAGGAGGGGGCTCCGTGCTGATGTGAGGCCTTGATGGAGGGGGCTCCGATCAGTGATGGAGGCCTTGATGGAGGGGGCTCCGATCAGTGATGGAGGCCAGGCTCCGAACTGTGACGGAGGCCTTGATGGAGGCCAGGCTCCGAACTGTGACGGAGGCCTTGATGGAGGGGGCTCCGATCAGTGATGGAGGCCTTGATGGAGGGGGCTCCGATCAGTGTTGGAGGCCAGGCTCCGAACCTCGATAGAGATTAGACACTATGAGTGCTTTGGGTGCAGGTCGAAGGCATAGGCTTCTTCCTTTAGGAGGGTTCATCATACCCTCTGTACAAATGGTAAGCTAAGTACCAGAGTGACGGTAACGCTCGTTAGCAGAGCGGAGGGTACGTCATCAAGCCCCCCAGTCTAATGTTATGCATGCGAAGAGTGCATGGCTTTAGACTTATCATTGCTTTGTTAAAAAAGACTTGGTAACAATTGCTACTACTTTTGTTTTGTCAAATCAAGTATAAAAGTAGCTATACTTGTTTTTAATAGTCCACATTTGATTCTATCATGGTGGATACCTCATTAAGCCCCCCAGTCTAATGTTATGACTTCGTAGGAGGCATGAGATTAGATTTAAGTAGCCCATAAACCCTTTGTTATATAAGGAGCGTGTGTATTAGGTTTTGCCATATAACTTTCGCTTTTAGTTATAAGCGAGTTTTATCGGAACCTATTTGTATATACGCTGCATTTTCGAAAGGTACCAAGGTTTGCGTACAAACTTGGCTTTGTTTTGTAATGCATGGCATAATGGCATATTATGCACTCTTTGTTAGGCTCTAGCAGGCTCTCACTGATGCGAGGATGATGGGGTGTCCCATGGCTTTAGGTAACCGCTTGGTGTCCCACGATCCCTATCTTCTTTGGGAAAGCCTTGATAGGGTTGTGAACGTAGGTTTGAATTGGTCTTATGAAACCTTTGCATTAATATCTTCGAAGAGCATACCTGAAGGGCTTAGGCCTTCGATTGGCGGATTCCCAACTGGTAACCATATCATAGATGAATGGTTTTACGCCAAAGAATTTTTTTGGAGGTTTGCCAAGTATTTCGGAATGTAGCTCTGAAGTGAGTATGAAGGGGAGACCTTCAAATTGAATGGAGGGTATATCATCAAGCCCCTCGGTCGAAAGTGATGCTTACACTTTGAATGTAATGCTTTTGACTTAAAAGAAATACTTCCTTGTGATAAATCAAACAAGGATTAATCTTTAAGTAATATAGACCTAGAAGGTCGTATATTTTGTATGTATACGAAGCTTATGGACTTCATTTAAGCAAAGTAGTAGTCCTTGGACAATTTACTATTATGCGTGGTATGTGGCTTCGGCCAAAGACAATATTGAATGGGCTTTCGCAGGTACTAGGGTTAAGGTCCTAGTTTAAATTGAATCGAGTAGGGAAATATCCCTACGTACTTTTAAATATGTTTCTTGTACACTTCTCGTACGCCATTTTTGCGACGCTTAAATTTTACAACCTAAGGTTCAACAACCTCATTGTGTGTAAATTACAACACCAAGAATATAATGGCCAACTTGACCATTGACAGAGGGTCGCGACCCACTCTATCTCAAATCCTTTACATAGCATGGCTTTGTTAAAAAAAAATTTTTTTACAAGCGCCAAAATCTACTAGGAGAGTTAATGTGAATGTTTAAGTTGGCTTTGAATAATAAGGCATATGTTACACCTCAAGCCATTCGACATTGAAACTCATTAACGACTTGGTTGAACAAATCTTTGTGTTTAAGAAACGAAGCAAGAGATTTGTGGGAAATGTCATATTTATCATTGAATTGGTAGGGAGGATTACATCATTTTTGAAATGAAAACTAAGACAACTACCAATAATGTTTGCTTTCCCATGAGAAGCTTTTAGTACATTGATTTTAAACAAAATAAAGTAAGTTTTACATCTATGAGGTTATGTAATTATACTTGCAGAGTCGAGACTCTATAATTGTGTCTGCATAGACACACATAAATCATGTGAACAGAGGCTATGCTCTGTAATCGTCTCGACAGAGACACCTATATATTATGTGAACAGAGCTGAAGCTCACATGTCGTGTCGAAGGAGACACTTATGAATTAGAGGCTATGCTCTGTAGTTGTGTCGACAGAGGCTTATGTCAGCATATGTGATGCTCCGTAGTCATATCGACAGAGACTTATGTCAACATATGTGATGCTCTAACAGAGGTTCTAGGAACGTAGGGTATCCTCTGTCAATGTTGTAGGATCTCTAATGATCATTGTGTCATAAGCAAAGGCTCAATAAAATATGGTTTATAGTGCTCTTAATAAACATCAAAAGTTTCATATGTAGATAATATGATTTGTAGCGAAACATAGGCAATATACCGTATTAGTTTCGTAGAAAACATACCAGATTGACAAAGTGTATCCTCCATCATTAGTGTACGGTCTCTGTTCACCTTGTGGTAAACATTTTGCGAATGAAGGTTATGGCCCTTCTTCTTAGGAAACCCCATGACGAAGACTGCAACAGAGACTTCTTCTCAAAATGAACCCGAACAGAGGCTGCTACGGAGTCTGCAATGGAGGCTCCTACGAAGGTTGTTGAGTTTGAACCTTCTTCATAAAACGAACCCAAACAGAGGCTGATACGGAGTCTCAAAGCGAGGCTCCTACGAAGGTTGTTGAGTTTGAACCTTCTTCATAAAATGAACCCAAATAGAGGTTTCTACGGAGTCTGCAATGGAGGGCCCTACGAAGGTTGTTGAGTTTGGACCTTCTTCATAAAATGAACCCAAACAGAGGCTGCTACGAAGCCTGCAATGGAGGGCCCTACGAAGGTTGTTGAGTTTGGACCTTCTTCATAAAATGAACCCAAACGAGGTGCTACTGAGTCTTGCAATGGAGGGCCCTACGAAGGTTGTTGAGTTTGGACCTTCTTCATAAAATGAACCCAAACAGAGGCTGCTACGGAGCCTGCAATGGAGGGCCCTACGAAGGTTGTTGAGTTTGGACCTTCTTCATAAAACGAACCCAAACAGAGGCTGATACGGAGTCTGCAACGGAGGCTCCTACGAAGGTTGTTGAGTTTGAACCTTCTTCATAAAACGAACCCAAACAGAGGTTTCTACGGAGTCTGCAATGGAGGGCCCTACGAAGGTTGTTGAGTTTGAACCTTCTTCATAATACGAACCCAAATAGTGGTTGCTACAAAGTCAGCAATGGAGGTCCCTACGAAGGTTGTTGAGTTTGAACCTTCTTCATAATACGAAACCAAACAGAGGCTGCTACGGAGTCAGCAATGGAGGGCCCTACGAAGGTTGTTGAGTTTGAACCTTCTTCATAATACGAACCCAAACAGAGGTTGCTACGGAGTCAGCAATGGAGGGCCCTACGAAGGTTGTTGAGTTTGAACCTTCTTCATAACACGAACCCAAACAGAGGCCGTCACAAAGACTGCTCTGTTTAAACCCGACAAAGGATGTTGAAATGGTAAACGTAAAGTTTGTGGTTGGTGGAAAATCTCGTGATTAGAGATAAAAGTGGAGATTTCAATGGTGCTACCATGAGGTAACAAGGATGTAGGGAATTACGGTTGAATTCGACCGTTATTTATGGAAAATGGTTATTTGACTCGGAAAATGGGACTTATTGTTGCGGGTCCTACGGATGGCGCCACTGATTGTAAAAAAGATTGCACTACCAGGCTTCGATGAGGATCAAAGTAATAAGGGGTGTGTGTTCCAGCCAAGACTCGCCTGTAACCTGAGAATAAGAAATACTAAGACACTACGTTAAGTGATTGCGCAGGGGTAGGACCCTGCAAACCACCTCCGGCGTGAGAGTAAGTATGAGTTATGGTTGTATAAGTGTGTGAAAGTAAAGAGATAAGTGTTCAATCAACTTACCCTAATTCTCTGCCCGTCCAACCTATTTATAGTGGAAGAAATAGGGTTAGGGGCACCTCTGCGCAAATGTAGGAGAACATGGGGGCGTCCCATGTTTGTGGGTAACCGCTAGGGCTTAGTGACCCATGTTCCCTAACTTGTCGGGGAAGCCAGGAAAGAGAGGGAGATCGTGGGTTTGACCAAGTCAGGAGACCTAACTTGGGCCTTCGAATAGAAGGGCTTCGATACGTCTCGGAGGAGGTTCTGTCGAACTGTTCGGAGGGGGCTCCGAACAGTGAGGGAGGGGGCTCCGTACAGTGACGGAGGCCTTGATGGAGGGGGCTCCGATCAGTGATGGAGGCCAGGCTCGACTGTGACGGAGGCCTTGATGGAGGCCAGGCTCCGAACTGTGACGGAGGCCTTGATGGAGGGGGCTCCGATCAGTGATGGAGGCCTTGATGGAGGGGGCTCCGATCAGTGTTGGAGGCCAGGCTCCGAACCTCGACAGAGATTAGACACTATGAGTGCTTTGGGTGCAGGTTGAAGGCATAGGCTTCTTCCTTTAGGAGGGTTCATCATACCCTCTGTACAAATGGTAAGCTAAGTACTAGAGTGATGGTAAAGCTCGTTAGCAGAGCAGAGGGTACGTCATCAGTTATCTTCACAAGAAGTGGTCTCTCGAACGATTCCAATCCGAGAGCCGTTGTTTTCGCTGGTAGAAGCAACATCAATACCGATCATGCCTCATTGATCGAGAAATTGGAAGCTCTCTCCACAAACATCGATACCCAATTCATAAGCATACGGAGGGAGATGATGGAACTGCGAAATAATCACCACGCTTCAAACCACGATGCCGAGGATGACACGCCGATGTGTGATCCCATGGAAGCGAACCACGCCCAACATGAAGGATATCACCCAGGATATCACGGCAGATATTATGACAAAAATTCCAGAAATTCGTACTCCTTTCCATATCACAAACCAACTGAAACGTATCCTCGATATCAGCCATGGAATACAATACCACATCCATCACAACATTTTAATACACCTAAAACCTCACCGGAGGAGATGATGAGAGAGTGGATGGCTAGTCAAACAAAAGCCAATGAGAATATGACGAACCTGTTGGTTGAATTGGAACATAAAGTCGATCAAGGAAGAAGGAACCAACAAGCGATAAGCCAAGACTTGGAGAGGAGGATAGAAAGATTAAGTAATGAACAGGAAGTCCATCACGCTGAATCTCTTCCTTACACCACAAATTCCAACTCGAGACATGAATTTGTCTATGAACCACCCTCAATTCAAGACGAGAACAACAAGGGTGAGGTTGAATTTATCGAATAGGACGAAACCGAGCACATTCCAACCATGCCAAATCTGAACCAAATCATGTCTAACTCACCAACCGTGTCACCTTTTCTTAAGGATTGCACCATGCATATCCCAATGACTCAATTAAAAGGTTCTGAACACAATGTATTTCCAAATCATATTGGTGATAAGAAGTTCAACAAAACTGGTGACAACTGGAATGGAGAACTAGAAAGAAAGATAGACAAATGGTCTGAACCACAAAATCCAAACGGTATGACTAAGCCACCTCCTACATCTCACCTTGAGAATGTGGATGCCATATTCACTGGGAGTGGAAAGTCCAATGACCCTCTGAAAAATCTAAAAGATCCGCAAACTGTCCTTATTTCTAATGAAATTGACCAAACGTTCGAAATAACAAAAAGGGACTATAACATGGTCAAACCAAAAGAGTCAAATGTATTCCCATCCATTGTGGAGTACAAACCAAAGATTCCATACCCTCAACGTTTAAGAGCTGAAATTCCCCATTTGAACCGTATGGTCAAAGTATCCTAACTCGGGGAAGATTCGAGTCAGGCTGATGACTCGGTAATAAAACAAGTACTTCTCGGGAGGCAACCCGTGTGTTTTGATTTTCTGTGGTCACTCCCCAAAGTTTAAACCTTTGGTTGAACTTAAGTGTGGGGGTGCCACCCTTTTAATAAAACCTTTTGTTTGTTTATAAGATTGTGTGCAGGTGATGATTTCTCCAGTGGACGCTAGGAATGAAGAAAGAATTTTAAGCCGATAAACTCGTTGACATATCTGGTTTCATCTCTATTTTCCCTATTTCTATACTTTGAAGTTCGTTTTTCATTGAGGACAATGTCTAACTTAAGTGTGGGGGGTGAATAGGAAAAATTAGAGTTTTCATGCTTAAATTTTAAATTTTGCTTGCCCTTGTGATCTAGTTGTTTTCACACTTTTAGGATTATCTATTAGAATAACTGGATCATTCCACTGGTAAAACTGGTAATATTTGAAACTTCGAGATGTGTTCCGATTACTATTGCAATCCATTCTGGGATCGATAAACATTTGCTAGCACATATTATACCCTTTCCACTAAATTGTAAGGATTTGAGCCTATTTCTTATTAGCATACATCTTTTATGCTTAGATCTTTTTGCTATGAGTGTGCCGGTGATTTTATTTATTGTAGAACTTGTACTTGTAAATCATTACCAGACCGCAATGAGATTGCATTCGTGCGATATAAGTGAATTCGTGTGATAAAGAGGCACCTTAGGATTTAACCCAAATGGCCTTCCATTTTACATTTAATGATATATTAGCTAACCACATTGGTTAGTTAACCACCCACATGGACCCATTTGTAGTGCTCATTTTTAGCACTAGATACCCCTAAATTTAAATTTTTGTTTGCCCTTGTGATCTAGTTGTTTTCACACTTTTAGGATTATCTATTAGAATAACTGGATCATTCCACTGGTAAAACTGGTAATATTTGAAACTTCGAGATGTGTTCCTATTACTATTGCAATTCATTCTGGGATCGATAAACATTTGCTAGCACATATTATACCCTTTCCACTAAATTGTGAGGATTTGAGCCTATTTCTTATTAGCATACATCTTTTATGCTTAGATCTTTTTGCTATGAGTATGCCGGTGATTTTATTTATTCTAGAACTTGTGCTTGTAAATCATTACGGACCGCAGATGATTGCATTCGTGCGATATAAGTGAATTCGTATGATAAAGAGGCACCTTAGGATTTAACCCAAATGACCTTCCATTTTACATTTAATGATATATTAGCTAACCACATTGGTTAGTTAACCACCCACATGGACCCATTTGTAGTGCTCATTTTTAGCACTAGATACCCCTAGTTACACCCTCTGAGCCATCCTTTTCATTTTTGCTTCACCCAGAAAATACAAAAAGATTTTACACTTTAAACCTTAGCCTATCCCGTATCAATGTCTAAACGGTTGGTTGCTAGTCGCCTAGAAAGTGAAGATTGTTCAAATGATTATAAGTACCACATCCTATGAGATTGATTGAGCCATGCGTTATGTTATGTTCTAAAAAAAAAGGTTATGTGTTGAAAGTATGAAAATAATAGCCAATGTGCTATGATCATAGAACAATTGTCATGGCAAAGCAAAAAGCTGTGGAAAGTGGAAAAGAAGAAGAAATTGAAGCTATAATCAGTTATTTGGTTCGTGGAATGTTTGGTAGCTAGCAACACGGGTATTAGACTTGATTTCAGTTTTATTTTAACACCAATTTCATAAACATCTCCATGCCTTATCCTTACCCTTAACCCTAAGTCATATCATTATAACCCGAATAAAAGCCCTCTTTAGATGTTTTTACTTGGTGCTCATGCCACGTCGGTGGAGTTTTGTTTCTTGTACAAGCTTATGGTAATAATCTAATCATGACTGAGCAATGAGTGTGATTTATCTTGTTACTCCACTAAAAATGAGTGATTGAGTGATTATCTTTCGTTCCTTTTTCGTGAGGTGTTTTGAAATGTTAATCATGCAAGAAAATCATTGGATATTGTCAAACATCTTGATGTTTCACCTTTATGAAGCATAATTGATGAATCCTTTCTCGTATTTATACTTGGTTGATTTGCATCACATTTTTCATAATCACGATCTTGTACCAGTGGATGTTTTTCCTAGATTTGCTTGAGGGCAAGCAAAGTTTAAGTGTGGGGGAATTTGATAACGCCAGTTGTGCATGTTTTAGTAGCGTTATGTGTGCTTTTATATCTGTTATTTGGTAATATTTGCGTGATTATAGTACCTAAACGCAACAAAAGATGTTTGTCTAGTGTTTATAACCAAGTGCAGGGAAACGGAAGGAAAATAAAGAAATGTTCAGCAAAATAGAAGATTCCCGTTTTAGTAAGTCTAAATCAGTATCTCAAGGACCTTTGAAGACCATAGTGATTGAAGAACCAAGTTCTACAAGATAAAGAGAAGAAAAGATCAAGTTTCCTTAACTTCAGGGAAATCCAACCGGATCGGTTACAAGCTGTAACCGATCGGTTGGAATATGACCATAACGACATTATGACCATCACCAACCGTTCGGTGCAACCCGCAACACCGAACGGTTGGCCACTTTTGTATAAGACCAACCGGATCGGTTGGTCATATGACCGATCCGGTTGGAGAAGCTGCATCTGCCAAATCTTCATCACTAAGTTTCCCCTTTGCATTCAAACGATTCTAGGTCCTTCTCTTGGTGTATCCTAGTCCCTTCCTTACTCCTTGGAGGCCAAGTTCAGCAATTAATACCCTAGGCTTTGGAATTAGTATAAATAGAGGCCAATTGTGAGCATATGAGACACACCTCAAATACAAATCTCTCTACTCATCAAACAAAGCTTTAAGCTCTCATAATTCGTCCTTAAAAGTCCAGAGAAGTTTGGAGTTCCAGAAGTTCCACATTTGGAGGCCAAATTGCCAAGAAGTCTACCCCAATACTTTGGGAATCATTACTTCACCATTTGTAATCTTATTCCAAGCATTGTAAGACTTTTAATCATGTTTTCTAATATTCAAAGTTCTGAGTTTATGTTCATATTTGCTATGAGTGGCTAGTTTCTTTATACACTTGCTTAAATGATGTTGATTATCATATGATTAGTTAGTGATTGTGTTAACATGTTTTAATTCGATTTCAAGTTGATTCTAAGATCCAATTGTACTAAAGTTTCGTAGTGACATTTGTTAATCAAGTTTGGCTAATTGGTAGTAATCGTTGGGATCGAAAGAACTTATTGTTATTCAACTAGTCATAATCATTTTGTCTATGGATGATTGTTTTTACCCATTATTCTTGATTATACAAAGGAGTTAAGGTGTGGTTGTAATAGAAATGCTTTTTGATTATCAAATTGGATTGGTTGGAAACATCTAAAAGGTCGTAAGATTAGTTGTTGAGAATCAATTGTAGCCTTTTGTCTATGATCGGTTACCTTTTGTATTGACCATTTCTTAAGCAATTTGATGAACAAGTGGATGTTTTTGTGTTTAAGTTTATGTATGTAGACTTATGAAACTTGAATTGATCTTGAATTGATTGGTTAAACGTAATGCTTGTTTTTATGAACTAAAATCTTGACGAAGGTTTAACTTGTAAGAACAATAGATTAGTCTTCCAACTAATTATCATAACCAACATGTTAAGAGGTTAACACAATCACATTAATCTATGATATGAAACTAGTTTAAGCAAGTGTAGTTTTTAATCATCTGAATTTCATTATATTTATTTGCTTTGTTATATGTTTTGGATAGACTCTGTTAATTCGAACTTGTGTTTAGATTCACTCAAATCCCTGAGAATGATCCCGACTTACCTTCATAATCTTGCTATAACGGACGAATATACTTGCTCGTATGTGTTATTGGTAATATTGGCAATTCACCTTTTATAAATTTAAAACTTGTACACACGTAGCACATCAGCCTACTAGTCAGTGTTGGCAATAAGGAACACTCCATGACAGCCTGGATGACTTTTATGGTGATCAAATCCCCTTCGCCATACAATGGCATTATTAGAAGACCATGGATTTCAGCCATACGCGCAGTACCATCTACAGCACACGGGATGCTCAAATTCTCGGTGGAGGGAGGCATTGTTACTCTCTACAATACCACCGTACCACCTGGAGAATGTAACACAATTACATGTGAGACGGCACACATTCCGCGGCGCGCAACTAAAGTGCCAAACCGAGGGTTGCAATTCACCCGATTACCCGAGCAAGAAGTATCGATCGGGGATAGCTATCGATAACGGCAGGCGCTGTGTGTGCACTCTCGCAAAAGAACCTGGATATCTTTGCATGGGAACCAAAGCACATGACCGGTGTACCACGCTCGATTACAGAACACAAGTTGAGAATCCGACAAGGATACTCCCGATCTGTACAGGCGTGGCCAAGGAGCTCCGGGCGTGCACAAGCAATTCGGCGAAGTACATAAACTTGTGGATGCAGGTATCATTCGAGAGGTCTACTACCATGACTGGCTTTCCAACCCAGTGATGGTCAAGAAGAGCGATGGTAGTTGGAGGATGTGCGTTGACTTCACAAATCTCAACAAGGTATGTCCACAAGACTGCTACCCGCTACCGGAGATAGACTGGAAGGTAGAATCTTTGTGTGGATACCCACTTAAATGCTTCCTAGACGCATACAAAGGATATCACCAAATCCAGATGGCTAAGGAAGATGAGGAAAAAACGGCCTTCCATACAAGCCAAGGCATTTATTATTATACTAAGATGCCCTTTGGCTTAAAGAACGCAGGTGCCACCTACCAGTGGTTGGTTGATAACGCATTCGAAAGACAGGTGGGCCGCAACCTAGAGGTTTATGTTGACGACCTTGTAATAAAAAGCCATACGGAAGATGAATTGGTGCGCGACATTGAGGAAACATTCAAGACACTAAAAAAGATCAACATGAAGCTAAATCCTAAGAAATGCACTTTTGGCGCTACAGAAGGCATGTTCCTCGGATATCTGATAGAGCCCGATGGCATCAAACCGTGTCCAGAAAAAACGAAGGTTGTCATCCAACTTCCTTCACCACGCACGTTGAAAGAAGTCCAATCTCTAAGCGGAAAACTGGCCGGTTTAAATAGATTCTTGTCCAAATCAGCAGACAAGTCACTCCCTCTCTTCAAAACACTTAAGAAGTGTACAAAAAAGGGAGACTTTCACTGGACTACGGAAGCAGAAGAAGCTTTCATACAACTTAAACAGCATCTAGCAGCACTCCCCATGCTAGTTCGCCTCGCCTGGGGAAGAATTAATTATGTATTTGTCAGCAACCCATGGAGCGGTCCACCACGTGCGGTGCTACTATGACAGAATTCAAGTACAAACACCGGTGTATTTTGTAAGCAAAGCACTCAAGAAAACGGAGATTAACTTCAGCGCAATGGAAAAGTTGGTCCTAGCATTAGTATTCGCCGCCAAACGGCTACGTAGGTACTTCCAGGCGCACCCAATAGCGGTGATTACAGACCAGCCTATCAAGCAAATTATCTCCAAACCCTGACGCGACGGGGCGTCTACGAAGTGGAGTGTAATGCTAGGTGAGCATAACATTTCCTACTACCACGTCTGCGGTTAAGGGGCGACAGATACCCGCAGACTTCATCATTGAAAAACCGGACACTGATGACGCACCTTCACAAAGCAAGGTGGAACGACAAGAACCATGGATCTTGTTCACGGACGGATCTTCATGCATAGACGGGTCAGGCTCAGGCCTTATCCTTACGAGTCCAGAAGGAATGGAATTCACATACGCACTGCATTTTGAATTCACAACCACGAACAACGAGGCCGAGTATGAACTTTGATTGCTGGATTACGCATTGCAGCTCGAATGGGCATACGCAACCTAGAAGCAAATGTGGATTCCCGCCTAGTAGCCAACCATGTGTTGGGCAAGTATGTGGCTAAAGAGGAGAACATGATTCAATATCTTCACAAAACCAAGTCAATAATCCAGGGCTTTGACAGTTTCACCATCAAACAAGTCCCTAGAGGGGAAAACAGAAAGGCGGATGCGCTAAGCAAGATTTCATCCACAAACTTTACCTGTCAAAACAAGTATTGGTGGAAACTCTAAAGAGCAAGTCCATCTCGGAGATGGAGATATCCACAGTGATAGAGGAGCAAGGTCCTACATGGATGACCCCAATCATCGAGTTTATAATCAAGGGCGTATTGCCCCAAGAGCAGAAGGACGCCCGACGAGTACGGCGCACATCACAAAGGTTTGAACTTTGGGACGGTGTACTATATCGGCGTTCATTTATACAACCATGGCTTCGATGTGTAGGACCCCTTCAAGCAGATTACGTACTCCGAGAGATCCACGCTGGTTCATGTAGTATGCACTCAGGACCACGGTCCGTTGTGGCGCGCGCTTTACGGTCAGAATACTACTGGCCTATGATGCACTGTGATGCAAGGAACTTAATCAGAAAGTGTGGCGACTGCCAAGTTCACAGACCCATTCCACGCCAACCACAACAGGAGCTAACACCTATTACGTCGCCATGGCCATTCTATAAATGGGGTATCGACATTGCGGTCCCTTTCCATGTGCGGCAGGAGGATTGAAATTCCTCATAGTAGCTATAGACTATTTCACCAAGTGGATTGAAGCAAAGGCGTCGTGACAATCACAGGGAATCAGGTAAAACGGTTTGTTTGGGAAAATATTGTATGCCGTTTCGGATTACCTGGGGAAATCATCTCAGACAACGGAAAACAATTCTGTGACAACCCCTTCAAGGAATGGTGCGAAAAGCTAAATATTACACAGCACTTCGCTTCGGTTAAGCACCCACAAACCAATGGCTTAGTCGAGCGTGCAAATCGAAGTCTGGGTGAAGGAATTAAGGCACGCTTGGACAGGCACAAAGGGAGGTGGGTGGAAGAGTTATCGCATGTTTTGTGGGTGCACCGCACTTCAATCAAGGTTAGCACGGGGGACACCCCCTTTTCTCTTGTCTATGGGATAGAAGCCGTCATACCAGCCAAAATTGGGATGCCAACTATTCGCATTGCCGAAGTAAATGTTACAACCAATGATGATGAACGGCGTATTGACTTGGACCTGTTGGAAGAAAGGCGCGAGCGCGCGCAGCTATATGCGAGGCAATAGCTAAGTCAAAGATGAAAGGATACTATGACGCTAAAGTTCGAAGCACCTCCTTCAGACCAGGCGACTTTGTATATCGCGCCAATGATGCGAGCCATGCAGAAGATACAGGAAAACTTGGACCGAAGTGGGAAGGACCTTACGAGGTCATTGAAGCACTAGGTAAGGGCGCGTACAAGCTGCGTGACATGGATGGTCGTGAGCTACTGCGCACATGGAACATCTGCAATCTCAAGCGATGTTATCTCTAGGAACAGCTACGACCCAGCGCACGGATACTCCCGCACTTTAGTATTGTGCTCAATAAATATTCGTGTATTTAGATTTTGTTTTACTTAGGCCAATGTTTTTTTCTCTTTCTACAAAAACTTGCAAGTATTAATAAAACGTCGCGGTTTCTAGCTAACACCGCGGCACATTTTCAATTTGTTATCCACATCTTATTTATGTCTCAACACTGTTGTTATATTCTCTTTTGCCTACATGGCGCGCATGCACTTAATAAACCCACAATGGTAAAAGGATGAGTAAACCTACTAAATAACTCGTTGAGTAAGAGGGTTGCAAACCCATCAACATTGGATCACGCATCCTTGTTAAACACCTTATTTTCAAGACGTTGGAATAAGTTAAATGCGCAATCCACGACGGATGCGCAACAATGCATACTGTGCGCGTTAACAAAACCAGGAATCAAGACTCTTGGCTCCTTACTATGATATTTACAGTACGCTGCATATCACACCATACACGATTATGTTAAAAATACTTAGACATTATATTTTATGTATGATAGGTCATACATGATTATGGACACCACATATTATTCGCGCTTATGTAACAGTTTGATTCTTAGACAACAAGTACGTTTTTTATTCAAAGACGGATAACTAAGTACAAACATTATAAGTCGTAACCACATTCAACAAAAGGAATATTTCATTAAGGACCATGAGTTCTTACAAAATGATATGTACAAAAGAAGCTACAATCTATATATATGCTATTACAATGCTTAAGACAAGAGCTTTCCACATGGCTTGCAGCGTCCCCAGCCTCTTCAACAAATCAGAGTCCTGGCGCGACACCGTTGCCACACTCACAGGTACCCCGTCGGATCTAGGAAGGTGCGCTGCGCCAACACCACAAAGAATGGTCTTTCCCTTCACGCCCTTCTTCTTGGCAAGCCTCATAGCATGGGCCTCTAAGGATTCCTTCAAAGGAATTTCCTTCTCCAGTGCGAACGGGTTCAAGAGGTCGCGGGGGCGAGCAAAAATGGGCACCTGCAACTGTGACTCATCAGGTTTCAGAAAAAAGTGGCTGTCCTCCGCCCATCAAGACGGTAGAGCCAAAGTTAACCCCTCTATAATCACACTAATAGGGTAATCTTGGTCGCGCTTCATCTGAGCAATATGAGGAAGCTCCAATATCTTCATTTTCTCCATAGCAGCAACGAGCTCCTCATAGGCGTGATTATTGTACCCAGGTACCTGAGCGGCACCACTTTTAGAAGGTCAGCCTCGTGAAGCTCCTCTATAGCCTCAGCCTTGCCACGCGCAAGCGCGCACTGCACAACCGCCCCAAATTTGTCTACCACCTCTCGAGACTCCAAAGTACTGAGGGCAGCAAGGCGCAAACCATGGTTGATAAGCCATCTGCGCTCAACAACCATTGAAACTAACTGAGGGTATAACTCCTCGTCATATTCGATGCTGAGTTTGCGCATCTTCATCTCCTCGCCCTTCAAAGATCCCATCAACAAATTTCACGAAACATTCCCAACCGGGAGAAGTGCTCATCTTTACCCTTCTCCAAGTGATTCACAGCCCAAACGCAAGAAGCCTTGTACTCTTCCAACGCGGCACACTCCTGGCTAACTTGGGTCAGCAACGCTATCTTTTCCCCAGCAAGTTTTGGGAATAAGAGCTGCCGACTCTGCTTCCTCCGAGAACGGCCAAGAGCCTTCACCGAAAGTAATCTCTTCATCCTTTTGTGAGCTATGGCTGCTCATTCCAGCATACCTTATCTTTAGCTGCGCAACCAATGCAGCCTGGTGCGCAGCAGCAGAAACAAGCTCCTCAACTAGCTGGTCCATGGGCATGCCTCCAGATGCCAATGGCTCGGTGCCTTGGTCCTTTGAATCCTGAGGGTCAGCATGCGCGGGACTTTTCTTAGGCAGTGACTCCCCAGATTGCTCAGAAGTTAACCCAACAGCTTCAATACTGCACGCAAAGAGACGTGAATTAATAACGTGGCTAAAAAGTAAGATAAGAAATTTGGCGATAATACTTACTTGGGTGGAGCAGTCTCCTTTGAGCGAGAGGATGCAGCATCGCTTGATGACGACTCCACGTCAAGAATGACATGACGCTTTTTCCTGGAGGAGCTTGCGCCATCGCCGCCAAGCGCCCTCTTGCGCTTTAGTCCTTGGCTTGCCTTCTCTTCTTCCATGCTCTCCGCCACATCTATGTGTGACGGCTCCAGTAAAGGGGAAAGGTACCCTGGGGTTGGGCACGCTTTGTAGAGGGGTCGCCTCCAGCACAACGGGTGAACTACTCCCACCTTCTTCCAAGTTCATCTCCATGGTACGCCCTGCGGTAGCATCCAGAACGGGGACTTCCCCCTCTCTCAATGGGCGCACCCCTACCGTTGCCTGGCGCGGCTTCGCCAAGTTCACAACGCGGAATAGATCCATCTCTGCGCAGCAAGAAACAAACAACAAACAAGTTATATAAAGTACAAAGGTGAAAAGAAAGGCTCACATTAATAAAGCTAAGGAGTATGAAGGACGATCACCCACCCCGCCATCCACTGCGTCTAAGAATGTTGGCACCTCATCAGGTCTACCAAAATAGTTGCGACCGATGCCCACATGCACCAAAAATTCCTCGGGGTAGGAACTGATGGGAATACGATTGGTGTTCATCGCTTCCGCATCCTCGCCAGTATGTTCCAGGGAGGGGGCGCTCATCCTTTGGTAGCGAACTTTGGGTATAGAAGGGGAAGCGCCAGGGGAACAACGCTTCATCAACCCAGAAAAAAATTTCCCTCCAGTTCCTAAGCGCGTCCAGTTTATCAGTATAGCATTGCAGCCTCCCTGCGCGCTTAGCGAACGACACCCACCCGTTTGACCACGTTGTGTGGTAAAACGCGCGGAAGAGGTAGATAGTGGGGTTAATCGCCAATAAGCGGAAATTAACTTTAAAGTTTGTTATTTTGCCGCACCTATACAAGCAGTAAATAGGATATGTGCGACGATAGTAGTTTAATACGCGCACAAGAATAAGGATATGGGCACACGCTGATTCGCAAATTAAAAACGCTGTGTATACCCCTACCTTCTGGGAAATCGCTATTGATGCATGCGTACCGAACTACCGGATGCGCCGAGTGAGATATAATAATCCGAGGTGAACTCACGAAGTTCATCCTCGGTCATGCAGTTAAACCACGGACCATGATATAGTTTTTTAAATGCGCACGTGCCGTTACCTTTGGAATATTAAGGATTTCTGGGTTGCAGTTTACGTTTTTCAACAATGGTGGAAATGATTTCTTTTACTGTGGTAAACACAGTAAATGAGAGGCGATGGTTTATATAGATTTTTACATCCACGCGATGATCGACACGTGGACCCCACTATCTCTAAATGTGTGGATAGGATATGTTGACATGACACATTTTCAGTTACTTTCCCATGTTTTACGAGGTATGCATTTGAGATATTTTGACTAGATTCACCGTGTATTCTTCAAGGCGGGAAACCTTTTTAGCTTCTCTGTTACGCTTCAAAGAATTTATGGGCTACCACTATTAGTCTAGCATCCGCAGGTTGTCCCAACGCATACTAGACTGGGGGACATGATGACGATAGTCCGTGATTCGGTCACGAACCCGACCAATGATCACTACTAACGAGCCCAGTACGATCTAACCCGATAATGATTTGGGCTCACGAAGGCCCAAACCCAAACTTATTTATGGCTTATGATATCGGATATCTCTTATCTTGGGAGATAAGTGTTTAATAACATACTTAGGCGGATACTGAAGTTTGGGAACACGAAACCAATAAGGGTTTCGTGTGTATATAAGGGCATCCCAAATTTCATTAAAGGTACGATCTACAACCCTAACTCTCAACTGAAATCCTAAAACCGATTACTTACTCTCACGCCGGAGGATAATCGTGGGAGACAATCCCACGATAAGCCTAACGGTGTTTTCTGTTTACTTAGTGCGCATGTCTCAAGCATCAAGATCCAATTGATACGGGAACCGGAGTCCAAACAAGGAACGCCCAACTTTTGTATCAACACTTGCAGACTCTAAATTACCCACTATGTTGTGGACTGAAGCAGTTAGCACGGCTTGCTATGTACTAAACAGGGTATCCATTACTAGACCTCATTTCAAGACACCTTATGAGCTTCTCACTGGGAAAGTTCCTGCTATACATTACCTCAAACCGTTTGGATGTCAAGTGACCATTTTGAACACCGGATCCATTGGGAAATTTTGATGAGAAAGCGATGAGGGTATATTGTGGGTTATTCAGCTCATAGTAAGGCTTATAGGGTATATAATTTGAATGCTAGAAAGATTGAGGAGACACTTAACCTGAGATACATAGAAGATAAGCCCAATGTTCAAGGTCAAGGTCATGTTTGGTCCTTTGACTTGGATTACTTAACTGATTACTTGGGTTATACCTACATGTTGCTAACCAATCAAGTACACAAGAGTCTCCCACACAATGCAGGTACCCGATGATGACTCGAGAGTGAGTCGATCATGATGAACAACCAATTCTTGTACCTTCCTTCTCTCCTAACCATTTTGTAGGTGATCATTCTAAAGTAACTTCTGAGGAGAATGAAGATGAGTCACACTATGAATAGGACCTTGCTAGGCTCAAGAAACAAGAGTATGCAGCCAATCTAGAAGCTGAGAGGCTTGGTGGGGAGTTTGCAAGAGACACAGTCAGTGGAAACCATGATTCTCCTGATAGTCATCCTGTTTACTCCAATTCCTACTAGTGTGTCCATAAACTTTGAAGAACCATATACACGATTTCCAAGTCCTTCAGATCTTGGTAATCATCAACCCAAAGATGGAATCTTCACCTCACCTTCCTATGACAGTGATTTTGAACCCACTGTGAACAATCTTGACACCACAATTGATGTCAACCCCTCTGCTACAAAAAGGATCAACAGTGATCATCCTCAAGCAAATATTATTGGTGATCCTCAAGCACCTGTTCGAACTAGAAGTGTTGTGTCAAGCTCTAAGTATGGTCAAGTTGCTTTTCTTTCCTATGTCTCAAACTAGCAAAGGGACAATCACACAGACTTTAAGCATTGTCTGTTTGCTTGCTTCCTTTCTCAAGTGGAACCAACTAGTGTTACTCAAGCTCTTGAAGATTCAAGTTGGCTTGAAGCAATGCAAGATGAGATGCAACAATTCAAGAATCAGCAGGTTTGGATATTGGTACCACTACCAAATGGGAAGATTGCAATTGGGACAAAATGGATCTTGAAGAATAAAAGAGATGTAAGGGGTATTGTGGTTAAAAACAAAGCACGATTAGTGGCTCAGGGGTTCAGGAAAGAGGAAGGAATTGATTATGATGAAGTATTTGCACCTGTCTAGAGTTGAGGCCATTCGAATCTTCTTGGCCTATGCATCTTATATGGGGTTCATGGTTTATCAAATGGATGTGAAAGGTGCTTTTCTGATGGTGAGATAGAAGAAGAGATATATGTCACTCAACCCAAAGGCTTTGAAGACCCAGATCATCCACAACATGTTTACAGGTTGTGAAAGCTCTCTATGGACTCCATCAGGCACCAAGAGCATGGTAAGGCTATCTGCATTTCTGCTGAAGCATGGTTACAGAAGAGGTGCCATTGACAAAACACTCTTCCTAAAGAAGAATAACAGAGATGTCATCCTTGTGCAAGTTTATGTGGATGACATTATCTTTGGATCCACTAAAGAAGCTTGGTGCAGGGAGTTTGAGGAGTTAATGAATGGAGAGTTTCAGATGAGTGCTATGGGGGAGCTTACTTTCTTTTTGGGTTTACAAGTTCAGCAGAAACTTGGTGGTATTTTTATCAGTCAGGATAAATATGTGAGAGACATTTTGAAGAAGTTTGATATGGAAAATGTCGAATCGCCACTACACCTTATGAAGCTCCAAAACCAAAGAACAATTTTGAACCGATCCACCGTGAATGTTCACCTATACAGATCTATGATTGGTTCATTAATGTATTTAATGACTTCTAGGCCCGACATTACATTTGCTTTGTGAGTTCTTGTTCTAGACATCAGTCACACCACTTACTTCCAACTTGAATGCATCAAAAGATCTTCAAGTATTTGAAAGGCCAACCCAAGTTAGGTCTTTGGTACCCAAAAGAGTCTCCTTTTGTATTGGAAGCACATAGTGATAGTAATTATGTCGGTAATAACTGATAGGAGATCCACAACCTGAGGTTGCCAATTCCTTGGTAGAAGATTGATTTCTTAGCAATGCAAGAAACAAACTATTGTTGCTACCTCCTCTACTAAAGTAGAGTATGTTGTCTTTGCCAATTGTTGTAGTCAGGTACTATGGATCCAAAATCAATTGCTGGATTATGGGTTTAATTTCATGAACACCACAATCTATATTGATAATCAAAGTACCATATGCATAGTTAAAAATCTAGTTTTTCATAATAGAACTAAGCATATTGAGATCAGGCACCATTTTATAAGAGATGCATATGAAAAACATTTAATAAAGGTGCTTAAGATTCACACAGATGATAATGTGGCAGATTTATTGACTAAAGCTTTTGACGGACCTAGGTTTCAGCACCTAGTTGTCCATATTGGGATGGTTAACCCCTAACTACAAAGTTTGAGGGGAGGCATATGCCTCAGGGGAGGATTTAAGTTGTATATTTTGTAAACTTTGTAGATATTTGGTTATCTTTTTGTTTGCTAACACTAACCTGCTAATGTTCTTTCAGTTTTGTTTTGGTTTGGTGTGTTTGCTACTTTGTGTCTGTTTTGCAGAATGCATTTATGAGCTGTTGCTAATATTTTCGTTGGAGTTCACCAAGTTTGATTAAATGGGAATATGGTCATGTAAGCTTAAAGTTTGTTTCTACTGAAGGAAAGTCCTGAAGTACAGATTAAGTGCTAATGATTGAGAGATAAAAGACATGTTGATCATTCATTCAAGAAACAGTTTACAGCTTACAATCAACTTCAAATGAAATACAAGACCATTCCTATACAAGATCTACCAAACATATACTAGTTCCTATCATCTTTTACAAAAGCTGGTGGATACACTTGTCAAGTATGATGAAGCAGCTGAAGATAAAAATGGAAAGGATGGATTGATGAAAACGATGATGAAGATGCTCAAGAACCTAGTTTTATATCTTTGGTCCTTGGCATGATGGATTCATTCGTGATATGAGAAATCTTCAGTTGTTCCATCTACTCGTTCCACCATAGAGCATCACACCACCTTCCCTTTTCCCTTTCCCTTCACCTCTACCTCCTTGCCCTTTCCCTTAGAGATTCACCATAGAGATTCACTACACTATCATCTTCAAAAGAAGGGAGAAATGGGGATTTTGAAGGTCGAGGTTCATCTTAATGGGGGTAGCGAAACAATGGGTGTGAATCATCACTGGATGAGGATGATGATGAGGAGGAAGTTAGATTGATTACTTCTGGTTTGGTAGACATGGCTATTGTTGATGATTGTGGAATTTTGGAGAAATTAGGGTTTTTGAAGTTAATTGGGGGTAATTGATGTTTGTTAAGTGTGCATTGGGATTATCTTATAGGCGGAGTCAAGGCTTGATGACAATTAATGCGAGTTGGGTGGCACAGTAAAACTCAAGATATTTACTGAAGATACTTAGCTACTTGAGTTGTTGCTGCTGATTGACCTCCTTCAGCAGATTGACCATCCTTTCTGCTGAAGTGTTAATTTTGAATTTGGTTGGAGTTACTTTACACGTCAGATATGATCAACAACTTGTTCCGATATTTTTGACCATAAATTGGGTAACTTCTATTAATAACCTTCTTCGCATATCTTCGCCCAAAATTAACTGATTCCCTCTTCACTCGATTTAAACACACTTCCAGTTGCGTGAATCATAACCCATTCTCACAATTTCTCACATGTCGCTTCAATTTAAGAAAGATCATAACAAGGTTGCTTTTCTGGGAAAAGCAAAGGGTCATGAACTATATGAATCTATGGTGGATTTCTTGAAAAGGTCCAAGATTCATTATGCTCTAACGCACTCTCCAAATGCCAAAAGAACCAAGAAAGTTGAGATTGTGGATTCTTTTGATGATGTTACACCAAAGATGAGCTCTCATGCTGTTTCTGCTGAGGCATCTACTAACGCTATAAATTCTGCTGAAAGAGGTCACTCTGCTGAACCTCTTGTTGTTTCTTCTGAAGCATTACCTAGTGTGGCTAATCCATCTCTGGATTCAAAGGGCATGACTACTCCTATTCCATATGTTGCATATGTTGATAAAGAAGGAGCAGATATGGTTAGGAAAGCTGAACAAGCAGCTGCTAAAGCTAAAAGGGCCAGAGAGGTGCTTGAGAAATTGTATGCATTGCGTGGTGCTGTTCCAATTCCTTCTACTTCTACTTTTTCCATTCCTACTGAAGCTGTCCTTGGTGCCTCTGAGAAGGTACTATCTTCTGTCTCTATGGGGATTTATATACCAGGTAGGAGGGGAAAAGGATGTCTAAAAGGAGACACATTGCTCTAAGGAGATCTGTGAGATCAGCTGGGACACACACCTTTAGTTCTTTGGATCTAAAGGCTGCTGATTCAACTTTCATTAAAGAGGGATCTGCTGATGCTTTTCTTGAGGGGTCTCATGGTGTGTTGACTACATGGACATTGACTGATGGACAGTTTAACACCATCTTTAGGTTAGATAACTCTTCTATGCAGTTTACCTTCTTGAAAGACATACTTCATATGGTGGATAGGCAAGATTTGATTACTCTCCATGGCCTTGTCACACAATATTATGATACTCATACTCCACAAGGCTCTGGGTTGTACTTATTGGGAGATCTTCAAGTCCTTTTTGACTCTCAATCTCCAAATGGTAAAGGGTATTCTATTTGGAAGGATTCACATAAGTGGAAGGTTGAGACTTGGAAATTTTATCCTATCCCAAGTGTGCATGTTGTGGAGACAAAGTGTGGGATGGCTGTGTGTATGTTCTCTGATAAGCTTTATCCTTTGACTGTGAGATTGATGCAAAGAATGCTTAGAAAGAAGTTGGAAGTTCCTCCTGATCCAGTAGGGAATGATATGCTCCATGCTGAACAATTGATTGGATTGATTAAGACTCAACTTCTGCAACACCAAGCATCTTCTTGATTCTGGTATCTTGTATTATTTCTTTCTTTCTTTGTTTCATTCTTAGTTAAAAAAATAAATAAAAAAATTAAAAATAAATAAATAAAAAACTCTGTATATTCTTTGTTTGTCTAACTTTTTCTTGCAGGTTTGTTGTACATTGCTCTATTGTTGGTTATCAACTCACCAGTTGTGCCTTGTGTACATCAAAGGGTTGGCTAGTCCAAAGGGTACAGCTTTGGTAACGACACATCAAATCTGTTGATAGCTGTAATGGTTTGCTCAAAATCATAGGGTATGCAACTCACCCATGCTTAATTGCTGAGGGTTGTATGGTCATCAATTCACCATGGCTTATTCCTTTTTGGAATCCAAGAATTGGCTAGCCCACAAGTATATGGCTTGTGGTAAAGGCAGTGGAATACCATATTGGGTTCTCAATTCACCAAAGGTGATTCTTTCCCCTAAGAATTGACTAGTCCTGAGCAAACGGCTAGAGGTAAAGACATCTCAAATCCGTTTATAGCTGATGATTTGCTATAAATCAGATGGTTATCAGTGTACCATAGTTTTCGAACTTAAACATATGGCTACTCCAGTAATGATGGCTATTGGTAAAGAGACATCAAATCCATTATTTTCAATCATTCACCTCTCATAGGAGTTAACATACCTGGATGTGATGAGAATAGTCTGAAACTAATATGTTTTGATGTACATTTTGTCATTTGTTGCTGCAAAGATCTGGAGTTTCAAAGTTTTGCCATCATAGAGATGTGATTGTTTTGGTTCTTTGTGCCGATGTTGAATACAATCCTCTTGTACTAAAGTGTTAAAGATCTATCAAGAATCTTGAACTTAACCATGTCAAATTCAAGATTATGGGAGGATTGTTGGGAATTCTACTAAGTACGAATTCTCAATAAGAATCTAAGTGCAAGGATTCACAAGAAGAGATTCTCATGAAGTAGAAATACCGCGTAGTTTGTTTCTGCGGAAATAGATATTCCGCGTATTTTATAGTTAGTTAGGATATGCATGAGCTTTATTAGGAAGTGATAATGTATATCTTATTTAGTTTTATGTTTATACGTTTCTAGGGAAACAGTTTAGGGTTCCTTGTCTATAAATGGAACACATTAGTATGAATGATGTACGAGTTGGAAAAACAAGTTTTAGTATTATTCAAAGATCCATAGAGGATCAAAGTATTCTTAGTTATCTGTGTTGATACTTGTGTTTGGTTTCCGCTTTAGAATACAAGTATTAGAGACTTTCTATTAGTGTGTTTGTGATTACATAAGCATTACTAACGATTCAAGAGCGCTCAAAGATCTATCAAGGTCTTAGGTTCAACAACTTAATATCGTTCCTTTTCACTTTTTAGGTATCTTGAAGGCAAAATGTTGGAATGACACTTATTCGGACGAAAAGGCGCGAATACACGAAGAAAATGGCCAAAGTCAAGAATCGAGACACTCAGGCTGTTGGAACTGAAGGGGACGGCGTCAGGCACAACTAGCGATGCCATCGGACAACTTTTGTGATGACTCAGTAGCCAAATTGCTCATTTACAAGTGACGGCTTCAGGTTTTAAAAGAGTAGGGCGTCGTAACTCAGACGGCCTAGATTTGATCCGACGACGCCGAGATGAAGGGGACGGCGTCATAAGCATAAGGTGACGCCGTCGCAAGACTAACGTGGCCAAGACGAAACCCTAATAACGGCGACCCGACGGCGTCACAAATCAAAGGGTGACGCCGTCGCATGTGTAATCTTATATATAGAATCCGAATTTTTTAGTTTTTAGTGTGTAGTCTTTGGAGTAAAAACCTAAACCGAACCAAGGCTGTCTTGTATAGTATTTTAGGGTTCCATACCCTATCTTACATCAAGATAAGTGTTTTACTTCATTAATTCAAGTATGTCTTCAATTAATTGTGTGTATGCTTGCATGTTTCCCATGTCCGGCTAATTTACTTGTGTGTTTGCTTAGGGAATATGAAACTTAATTATTGAATATTGATTGGATGTCTCTTATCTTAATTGTTAAGGATCTAGTATTGCGATAGGTCATCCGTTGTGTAGTTAATTCTTGATTAATCTTTGTGAACCTTAGCTTATAGTTACCTAGAGTCATTGTAGGTTAAACCATCCGAAGAGTACCTTAGTGTTAAGTTTATAAATCCTAGAGATTTTGTAGGCAATAACCTTTGGTAATTTCAAAGAGTTAGGGATAAACGCATACCCTACGACCTTAGACACACAACGCGATTAAGAATAAGGACGTGACAATTCAACCATCAATAGGAGATAATTAAGGAGTAATAAAACCTAAGTAAACACATCTTTAAATCATCATACGAGCACACAATAATTAGACATAGACTACCCACTAGATTAGATAATTAGACGAGTAGAGTAATCGGTAAAAATACCAAAACCCCCAAATCCAAACCCCGAGATTCGTACCTTTCCATTTCCAAAAAAAAACATAAAAAGATAAAAAATAATCTTCCTCAACCCCAACCTTGGCGTAGTAACTTCTCACTAGCATTCCTATTCCCCTAGAGAACGATATCAATTCCCGTGGCTTACCCTAATACTACACTACAACGATTAGGTTCACTGCCTAGGGTGTTGAAAAACTTGCTCGACGAAATGGAAGTTCCTTTGACCTCGAACGACGCGTGTAGCGTTATCAAGTTTTTTGCGCTGCTGCCGGGGAATAGAATAGCTAGTTAGGAGTCCACCTTGTTTAGGTTTCCTTGCTTGATTCCTATCAAGTAAGCTTTTTTCCCAATTTTTAGCTTCCTCGTAGTCTATCCCCCTTTTTCGTGACCTTTGTTCGTAACCCCATCACTTTTCATCATGGAAGGAGATAACCAACCACTATTCATCAACCTACCACCAAATGACCCGCCAAGAGGCCGTACTCTTGGTGAATACTCGAGACCAAGTCACCTAGGCTATAGGAACACCATTGAGCTTCCCGACCAAGCCCAAACTATGGCCCTGCGAACCGACACCATCCGGTTGGTGCAAAACGGATGTGCATTCCATGGACTTCGTCAAGATCCTAATCGCATCTTAAGGACTTCCTTAAAATTTTCGATTCCATCGACCTCGATGCTACTACTCGAGAGACCCACGCTGTCAAGATCTCTTCCAATTCTCAATACGGGACCAAGCTAGTAATTGGCTTGAGCGACTTCCCGCCGGCTCCATCTCAAGTTGGGATGATCTCACCTCTCGCTTCCTTGCTCAATTTTTCCCACCGGGAGAACCACTAAGCTTAGGAATGATATCTTGATGTTTTAACAACGTCAAGGTGAATCTCTCTACGAAGCATGGACTCGATTCAAGGACTTACTCCATAAAGTCCCTCATCACGGCATTGATCTTTGGCTTCAAGTCCAACTCTTCTATGATCATGTCAACTTCCCCACCAAGCGATCCATTGACCAAGCCGCCGGTGGAAAACTTAGTGATCTCACCGCGAAGAATCGTGGGGTATAATAGAGGACCTTGCTCTCTATGACAACGAAAGTTGGGATGACCCTCGTGAGTTGCCCAAAACCGTTAAGGCAATCTCCTTGCCTCCCATTGACTCACAATCTCCCGACCGTAGGATGCTTGAGCTTGAAGATCAAGTTAAATTCCTAATGAGCTCTTACGAAAATCCTAAGTCTTCACGCCATGTGAACAAAGTTTTTTCCTCGTGTGAGCCGTGTAGTGATCCTCATAACACGCACACTTGCACCAGATTCCCCGAACAAGCTTCCGTTGACTACGCATCCTCGCGTACTAATGGAACGGGAGGAAGATTCCCTACAACACCCGAACCTAGGACCTTTAATGACGCCCGAGAAGCATGGAAGGGCAAGCCCGAATTTTATTGGGGACAAACCAAAGAATTCACATCCAATGATTTCTCATGGCCCCTATCTCACGGCCCTAACCAACAAAACATTAAGGGGATGTTGCAACACCTAGTCGCATCCCAAGAAGCTCAAATAGCTAAGCTCTCGGACCGTTTTAACCAACAACAAGCCGAGATGGATAGGAAGATAGATAACCTCTTGAAAGCCATGACCAATAGTGATAGGAAGGTTAATGATATCTCAACTCCCGAAACTTCCGGTGTAGAGATTAAGGACCCAAGTAAGCTAGCTAAGCACGTTCAATTCGTCAATACCATCACCTTAGTAAAACCTAATAGAACAAATAACGAAGCGAACCATGAAACGATACTTGAGGTTAGTGAAACACCGAGGAATGAAACAACCGAGGAAGTAGATGAAGTAGACAATGACTATTTCAATAAGTTTCCTACTGAAGAAGAACTATCTCGCCACCCTCACTTAGTGCGTGACCTCTGTCACATGTATGTTAGGAGAATCCCTAGGATCAAGTTTGGGAACCCTTGGAATCTTAACATACTATGTTGCATAGGACACCTTTTCGTCGCAAAGGCCTACATTGACCGCAAGTCCCCAATAAACATAATGACTAGCACCTACTATAATTGGGTAATGAAGAAGCCTATCCCAACTAGGCAAGACCCCAATAATCCTAGAGTTAGTTGCAATTTTCTTGGTAGAGTTAAGGGATTGCCCGTTTATGTAGGTAGTTTCACGTTTCCTACGGATTTCATAATAGTGGATGATATTAGTACGGCCATAGATCCTAGCTTGTCCCACGTTATTCTAGGGAAACCTTTCATAGAAAGCACCAGGATGACTTATGATCCCTCGTTAGGAATAGTGCGATTCAAGGATGAGACCGATGATGTAGCCTACCAAATGCCGTTTAAGATTGAGAAATTTTCATCACTCTCCAATGATGAAAAGGAACTTAAACTATCGGTCTACTATAGGAATGAGAAGGATAAGGAGAAAGGAGTGGATTATGTTATGGCCAAGATTTTCGGTTTCTATAAGGATTGCTTGAACTTAGGACCGGAATATAAAACTGAGTGGGGAGAGGACGAAATCTTAGAAAGGTGCATCATAGGGCACCTCTACAACATGAAACCACCCACTAGAGACCGTCATGAGGAAGAAGGTGACGGTAATGAAGTCACGTAGGGGCACGACTTCGAGTCTAGCTACAAGACTCATAAATAAAGAAAAGCTCTTCGTGGGAGGCAACTCATGCTTAATTGTTTGCTTGTTTGTGTCGTGTATCTTTTATTGATTGTTTATTCTCATGTTTAAATTTGTAAAAATGCTTTATTTTATCTTTAACCTCGTCTTAATTACATATAAAGGTATTTTACATAAGGGATAAGTGTAGGAGGATTACACACGTTTTCAAAAGAAACGTAAACATGAGAATTTCAATTAATTAAAAGATATACATGTGTGTTTGTTCGAGTCAAATGCTTGTATCGAGTCATAATGGATGTTTTGCGTGAAATTTTTCCGATTCTAAAGATGTAAATTTTCCGTAATTTTTCCGAAAATCGCACCGCTTTTGTCAGATAACTGACGTGTCGAGAAAGAGTAAGAACAACTGATTATTTTTCTCGTTTTCGAGCTACTTATAAATTTTGGAATTTTCCGTGTCTTAATTTTCCGTAAATTCGAAAACATCCATTCCACAAGCATTATATCCTAGTTTAGTAGAGTCCTATATATATTATTACCATTTTACGCTGAAGGTTTCGTTTGTTATCTTCAAGTGTGCAGGTTTAATTTACCAAGAAGAAGATACATAAGATGAGAAGGAGCTTTTCACGCAAACGTTCTTCTTGAAGAAAGATGTAACCACCACTTTACATGGATCCTACCGAGCTAATCAGGGGAGTATTAGTTTCTTTCATCTTTTATTACCTTCCATTATCATAACTTTGATACTTTCGGGGAACATTGGAGACAATGTTCAGTTTAAGTGTAGGGAGGGAAAATAAAACGTGGAACTTTGAAACTATGCTTATCCTTGATTATTTGCTTTGTCCAATTGCATTTGTGTAATAAACCATCAGAAATATCGGTTAGGGTAATTTTGGCACCAAATTTAAAATTTTTCATGACATATAGGAGTGGACCATTAGTCTTAATAAAGCGTCTCATTGATAGGAAGTTATATGACTAGCACAAAAACCCTTTACCACTTAAATTCCACCCAAAATGTGAGGATCGCCCTTAGATTAGTAGGAATTAAAGCATTCATATTTAATGCTTAGAGTGTGAACCGGTAGTATAATAGATTCTAGAACTTGTTTTGTGATGCATTCCGAGATCGCTAGTAAGACTACACTTGTGTAGTTAGGAATAACTAAATGATAAGAGGTATTAGGATAACCCTTGTTTGATACCCGTAATATAATTACTTCTTCCACATCGGTTGAGTAATTCCCCTACACCTTTGCGTTGTACTCATCTTTAGTACACGATACCCCTAGTTAACCCCTCAGAGCCTATCCTTTTCGCGTTCTCATGATGTTTTGGTTTTTCAGAATATCAATAAAGAGCATTGTTTACAATCCACCCCCAAATGTACACCCAAATCGCCTTAGCCTACCTTGTATGCACTCACTTTTAGTGCATTATTGTTATTACACTAAACCCTTAGTTCAATTATCTAGTTGCTTGCATAAGTTGCTAAGTCGAGTCATATCCTTTGTACACAGTTTTGGGACGATTGGGACTCATGGGAAAAGTTAAACTTTATGAAATGACGGGAAGGGAACGTTAAATTCAAATTCTCTTTATTTGCATAATAATGTACTCCAAGTGTTTTGATCTTTTCAATTCGGGTCAAATTAGTGTTAGAGTGATAAAAGCTCAAGTGTAGGGATGTGCCTTAAATCCCTATCATTTTGATGTTATCGTAGATGATGGTAGAGTAAAAGTGTAAAAAAAAAAAAAAAAAAAAAAAAAATTGAAAAAATAGAAAAAGCAGAGAAAAAGAAAAAAACTAGAGTGTTGAAAAAAAAACGGGCTACCATCCTACATCTATCTTTAAATTTATGTTTGTTTGTTTCAGTTATCTAGAGTCTAGAGTGTCGAGTCTTGGCTTAGCAACGCCATTCTTCGCATGATTGTAACATAAAGATTTTTGACTTGCCACCACTAAATAGCCTATCCCACCAAACCCTTTGCTTCCCTATCGTAAGCCTATCATTACAACCCTTTAAAAGACCTCTTGGATAGTCTTTCCTAGGTGCTTACGCCAAAGCGATGGAGGTTTGATCTAGTCTCAAGCCTATGGTAATCTATGTACTAGGACCGGTTAATGAGTGTTTATCTTCCATTTTCAACTTGTTATATTTCATATACACCCGAGAGATGTGAGTATCCAAACACCCCATGTGAGGTGCTAGTATGTAATTTCCGTGCTTGTTATGACTTTTGCGGGGCTTATATGTGTTGTGAATCGTTCTAAACTAATGCTTCATGACCTCTAACTTATAAATTGATTGGCTAAAAGCACATTTGCTTGAGGACAAGCAAATACCAAGTGTAGGGATATTTGATAAGGTTTTAAAATGTACCTTTTTGGGGGGTCGTTTAAGCCCTTATTTGATCACTTTTGTATCCGTTATTACTTAATATCGTTCCTTTTCACTTTTTAGGTATCTTGAAGGCAAAATGTTGGAATGACACTTATTCGGACGAAAAGGCGCGAATATACGAAGAAAATGGCCAAAGTCAATAATCGAGACACTCAGGCTTCAGAATGACACTTATTCGGACGAAAAGGCGCGAATATACGAAGAAAATGGCCAAAGTCAATAATCGAGACACTCAGGCTGCTGGAACTGAAAGGGACGGCGTTAGGCACAACTAGCGACGCCGTCGGACAACTTTTGTGACGACTTAGTAGCCAAATTGCTCATTTACAAGTGACGGCTTCAGGTTTTAAAAGAGTAGGGTGTCGCAACTTAGACGCCTTGATTTGATCCGCACGACGCCGAGATCGAAGGGGACGGCGCCACGTGCATAAGGTGACGCCGTCGCAAGACTAACGCGGCCAAGACGAAACCCTAATAACGGCGACCACGGCGCCACAAATCAAAGGTGACGCCGTCGCATATGTAATCTTATATATAGAATCCGAATTTTTTAGTTTTCAGTGTGTAGTCTTTGGAGTAAAAACCTAAACCAAACCAAGGCTGTCTTGTGCAGTATTTTAGGGTTCCATACCTTATCTTACATCAAGATAAGTGTTTTACTTCATTAATTCAAGTATGTCTTCAATTAATTGTGCGTATGCTTGCATGTTTCCCATGTCCAGCTAATTTACTTGTGTGTTTGCTTAGGGAATATGAAACTTAATTATTGAATATTGATTGGTTGTCTCTTATCTTAATTGTTAATGATCTAGTATTGCGATAGGTCATCCGTTCTGTAGTTAATGCTTAATTAATCTTTGTGAACCTTAGCTTATAGTTACCTAGAGTCATTGTAGGCTAAACCATCCGATGAGTACCTTAGTGTTAAGTTTATAAATCCTAGAGATTTTGTAGGCAATAACCTTCGGTAATTTCAAAGAGTTAGGGATAAACGCATACCTTACGACCTTAGACACACAACGCGATTAAGAATAAGGACGTGACAATTCAACCATCAATAGGAGATAATTAAGGAGTAATAAAACCTAAGTAAACACATCTTTAAATCATCATACGAGCACACAATAATTAGACATAGACTACCCACTAGATTAGATAATTAGACGAGTAGAGTAATTGGTAGAAATACCAAAACCCCCAAATCCAAACCCCGAGATTCGTACATTTCCATTTCCAAAAAAACATAAAAAGATAAAAAATAATCTTCCTCAACCCCAACCTTAGCGTAGTAACTTCTCACTAGCATTCATATTCCCCTAGAGAACGATATCAATTCCCGTGGCTTACCCTAATACTACACTACAACGATTAGGTTCACTGCCTAGGGTGTTGAAAAACTTGCTCGACGAAAAGGAAGTTCCTTTGACCCCGAACGACGCGTGTAGCGTTATCACCGATGATCAAGGCACCTTTTCACCGGTAGGCACTTATGCAGCGCAGTTAAATAGTCTTATTGGGGAACAAGTGAGGCCACTTCCCCTTGATTGCGATTGGGAAGAAATTCCTGATTCTTATAAGGCGCATATAATGCCGGCACTACAGGTTATATTTATTGTTTATTTTATTTCTATTCTTATTGTTATTGACCGTTTAGATATGCTTGTTATATTTAAATTGTGTGTTTATTTAAATGCGTATACTTTTTTGCATACCTATTTCAACCTAGCGCCTTGGTTGAATAATGAGAACAGATTCCAAGTTGGAGATAATCTTTATACGGTGGGGGAAACGGTAGGACTTGGGCTATGGTTACAGCAGAGGATGCTATACCGAAAATACAAACACAGGCTCAAGTCTAAATACTTTGATATCCACGAGGCGCAGGCGGCAAGGGCACATCCGCCACCCCCAAAGCCCTGGCTGAACGAACCCAAGTGGAATGGGAGATGTTGGTTGGTGGTGGTTAGACCCAAACGGATGGCAAGATAGGCCAGAAATGCAGAAAATCGATCTAAAAGCAAGATTTTAACTCACCAAGGTCGACAGTCGTTCGTTCAAGGACGAAACCATCATGTAAGACTCGTTATAATTTTTGTGATTTTTAAAGGTTTTTATATTGTTTATATTTACCTCGTTATCAATTTATTTTATATTGTATGTATAGAGGGTCAACAATAACAATCAAAATGAAGACCTGATTGAAACTAGGAGGAAGGGTCATTCAAAAAAAGATGGCACATTTAAGACCAGAGAGAACGAGACGGCTTACGTAAGTAATTTATCTCTTAACATGCGTCATTATATTAAGTTACTTCTCATTTATTATTTTTTTCCTAACTTAATTTTTTTTTTTCTTTTTTTTTGAAATTACACGGAATGAGATGAGGGGCCCTTCAAGAGCAAGTCGAGGCCGGTGTCATCCCGCATATGAGCAGATAGAAATATTGCGGCGATAGTTCCGAGTGACAACCGCGAACATGGCGGGCGGTGAGGTTACCTCGGTGGTAACCTCTCGCAGGTTCACACGTAGGCATGTTGCTCAAGATTACGTTACTAGGGAGCATATGACAGAGGCGATGAGGGAAACCAAGGTCGCACAAGAACGGGCTCGTCGGAGGCGAAGCTCAGCGGCTAGGGACAGCTGCCGCACCAAGCCGCAGTTGGGACATTCGGATCTTACCTTCAGCACTTTTTCACCCACTACAACTCACAAGGTAACCCATTTTCAGTTCCCTTTCCCCCGGCACCCATTCCTGGCCCTTTTCCCCCTCCCGGCCCTTATGGTTTCCAACGTCCCATTCCCGGCCCTTATGGTTTCCAAGCTCCCATTTTCAACCCCAATAATGCATTTGCCGGTTGTTATCGCCCCACCTTTCCCAACTCTATCACGTGCCCGGGTTCTAGTTCGAACTATGCAATGCCGCCACCAGACCTTAACCAGTACAACTCACAAAATAATCCTCATTTGGGCCAAAATGATCATGTTGATAATAATGATTTGAATAATAATGATGATAATAGTGAGGATAATAATGAGGCGTGACCCGAGTCGGTGGCGATTCGGCGAGTTCTTTGATGAGTAGGCGGGAAGTTAGTTTGTGAATTTTAGACTTATTAATATTATGGAATAGTATTGTATTTGTCGAATGTTATCGTGGATTTATGTTAACTTTATAACTTTGAGACATGTTAGCTTTATAAGCTTGTGACTTGTTAGTTTGGGACATGTTATTTAGGAAATTTGCGCCTTGTATAGTTTAAGAGTAGTTTACTTTGTATCGTATTTGTTGAATGGTATCATGGAATTGTGGAATGTTATTCGATCCGTTTAGTAATTTGGTATTGTATTATATTGTCGAATTGGTATTGTGGATTGTGATTGATTACAGGTTGTATTTGTTTTGGTGATTTGCGAATGCTAGTGGTGTTCCTTAACCATCACGCTATTTCGCAAAATATAATTAAACACACGAACACAAAGAAAAAGAAATCATATTCATTAATAGTTTAGTTATGTTCTAAGCACATTATATTTGATTTTCAGCTTTATCAACAAATTTAAGCCACTAGTTAGCAAAATCGCAAAATGTCACACGCGGTGTTTTTGTATAAATTTAGTTACTTTCATATGTGAAAGTTAGTCAATTGCAGTCGTCTACACAGATACGTTAGAGGCAGTTCTTTTAAGAAGTAAAGATATAAAGTGGTCGAATTGAATGAGTCGTAGATATAGACGTAGTCTATTGTTTCTTGTATACTAGCTAGTTATATTTTAATAAACTTTACCGGTCAATTTAAACACGTCAATCCATGATAAAATCGGAGCCAAAAGTGAGTGGGTGTATAATTATTGTGTAACCGTAGTATAAGAAAAGACTTAACAAAATATATGATTTTCAGTTAAAAAATGATTCATTTTTCACCATTTGATAGATTAACTAAACTATAACTAAAAATACAATGCACTAAAATCATGTGCTTTTTAAAAAATTCAATGTATCATTACCACTACGAATCAAAATTATATCAGTATCTCGTGACACCACAACAGGACCCCTAGCTAGCTCTATCTCCGACGTCAAGAGGCATATACTCCGTAGGATAATGTGTTTTTATCTTTATTAAGTGCATTGCCATTTCAACCACTCTACACTGTAAATCCTTATTCTTCAATGTCATTTCATTATTACTGTATTATATACATATAATTAACTGAACTCATCATTGAGGCAGAAAACATAGAAGTTTTACTACTATCTTGTGCGAAAATAGGTACCGTGACACATTTATTTTCTCAATTTTGTCTGCACTTTGCAGCAGGTTATAATGTCATTAGGTTAGCAAGGTATAAAGAAAAAACATGCATTAAGACTAGGGTCCATCAATGTTCCAAATCACCTAAGTAATCTATGTCCAAATATGTCATTATTACTCTCTCACTTAGTGTTGTTTGTGCAGGATTATTGTGAGGGACTTATTGTGTTAATTCTCTATTCTTGGATATGAAGAAATATAAAGATGTGCTCCATATGAAGAATTGTAGAAAGTTAGAGGGAGCTTCTTGTCTCATTGTTTGCTATAAAAGAGTGGTCCCTGTCTAGGGTTATAATCATCAATCTTACGCAGTCTTCTCTTGATTGCTATATCACTCTCCCTCCAAATATTTATGTATTAGGATCTGTTGATCCATTTCTGTATTGTTTCTTTGATCATTTGATCTTCTTCAAGTCTTGTAACAGTTTGATTGTTATTGTTCAAACTGTGCCGACTATTGTACTTTGATTCTTGAATAAAGTGAACTCGTTGCTCTGTTTATCTGTTTGATACCATCGCACATGGTATCAGAGCTGTAGGCTACTGATTATCTTCAAATCCTGATCTCCAGGGTTTTCTATATTGGGGGTTATTGACCTTGATATCTCCGGTGGTTCGTATTTGTGTTCCGGGACGTTTGTGGTAATTGGATTGGTGTTTCTGATCCTATTGGTACTCAATCGAAACAAATTAGGCTTTGTTCCAAAACCCTAATTAATTTTTGAATTGGGGGTTTTTGCTCTGGAGTGCTGGGATTGGTGTTTCTGGTCCTATTGGTGCTCAATCGAAATAAATTAGGGTTTGTTCCAAAACCCTAATCAACTCTGTTTTGGGGGTTTTGTTCTTGGAGTGCTCTCTGGTTCTAATTGATTATAATTATCCCTAGACTAGGTGAATCTAGGGTGATTGTGTTTGGTCTTCACTTCTTCCGCTGCACAAAGCACTGTAAGTACTTCTCCCTTTCTTGTTTAACAAGATTCAAGCTGAGTGGATGCAAACGGGTAGGTTAACACCTTGATCTGCCACCTCTGAGTGGTGTGAATACCTGCTCTGGCCTACCCCAGTCCAAAGGCTTTGTGCTTGTTGAACCGTGGGTGTGAGTTATTTATTTTCTTGCATTTTTTTTTCTCTTCTAGTTGAAGGAGGATAGGTCTAGTTAGGTTGGAGGTTGATTTGGGATTATTGCTCTTATTGATAGTGATTGCTGTTATTGTTTTTCTATTTATTTGTATGTCTCTGTGTTGTCACCATGGTTGAGGGTGATGATGCACATGCTAATAATGAATCCAGGTTTAATGATTCTATGCTTAATGAATCTGTGATTAACTCTTTTGAATTAAAACTTACATTTGGTGACACTCTCTACTTGCATCCTAGTGACACCAGTGGTAATCCCATTATATCTGTGAAATTGACTGGCTCAGAAAATTATAAAATATGGAGCATTGCCATGACATTTGCCTTAATAAATCATAATAAACTTGGTTTTGTTGATGGAACTTGTAGAAAAGATGTCTCTAATGCTAGTCTTGCTAATCACTGGGATATGTGTGACTCTGTTGTCCTTACTTGGATTCTAAACTCTTTAAGTCCTGAGCTATTTGCTGGTGCTATATACTCTAAAACTGCTTATGAAATGTGGAATGACTTAAAAGAAACCTATGACAAAGTTGATGGATCTGCTGTCTTTAATATACATAAAAATATCAACTCTTTGGGTCAAAATGGGTCCTCTCTTGCTGATTACTACAATAATCTTAACTCATTATGGAAACAATTTGACTCCATGATCAGTCTTCCTACATGTACTTGTGATCTTGGAAAACATTTTGAAAAATATAACCACTAATCAAGTTAATGCAATTTTAATGGGTCTTGATGACACTTATGTGCCCATCGAAGCAATATTTTAACCATGGATCCTTTACCATCTGTCAAAACTGCTTTTTCTATTGTGTCAGGGGAAGAATCCTATTGGAACTTCTCCTCAGTCTTGGATCCATTAAACCAAATGTGTCTGCTTTTGCTTCAAAGTTTTTTGATAACAAAAAAGAGGAAACAACAATTACAAAGCTCAAATCCCACATTTGGGAATAATACCTCGTACTGACTCTAACAATAGAGGACCCAATCTTAATCTAAAATGCTCTAACTGCAACAAACCTGGTCACACCATTGATAGATGTTATGATATTGTTGGTTATCCTGCTGGATATGGAAAAAGGAACTTTAATTCTAATATTAAACCTACTAGCAACAATGCTTCTTCTTCTTCTGATGCCAATCTTGAAAGTAGAACTAGCAACTCTCCTGTTTCTTTGTCTAATGAACAGATGGTCAGACTCATGAGTCTTCTCAATGATAGTCCTGTCAATTCCAATATGGCGGTAAATGTTTTCAGGAACCTTTTTCAACGGAAGTGTCAAATTCAATCTAAAATTTGAAAAACACTTTAATGGAAACACAAACCTTTTAAAAGGATAAACCAGTCTTGGTTGGATTGTTGACTCTGGAGCAAACCAACACATGACTTTGTCTTCAAAATCTTTAATCAATACTATTGATGTTTCTAAACTTGGTCTTACAATTGGACATCCAAATGGTACTCAGGCACTTATCACTGAAATTGGTGACCTGAAAATCAACAACAACATTACCTTACATGATGTCTTAGTTGTGCTTGAGTACCTTTGTCAGTCTGCTATCTCTTCACAAACTTGCTAGAGATAGCAAACTATTTGTTGGCTTTGATGAATCTAAATGTTATATTCAGGACTTTGCAACAAAAAGGAATGTGGGGATTGGTAATCAATTTAATGGCCTGTACTTGTTTGATGTAGACTCTAATTGTAAGATTATCTCTGATAACTGCATCTCTTCATGTTTTGTTTCTAGAAACCTTTGGCACCAAAGGCTTGGTCATCCCTCTGATCAAGTCTTGCAAGTCCTTAAACCCAGTCTTAACCTTGATAAACCAATCGACCCTAACCATCTCTGTGATACTTGCAACAAGGCTAAACAAACCGGGAACCTTTTCCTTAAGTGAACATAAGTCAACTAAAATTGGTCAACTTGTACACCTAGATGTTTGGGGTCCTTATAAAATCACTAGCAGAGATGGCTACAAATATTTTTTAACTATTGTTGATGATTACTCAAGGTGCATGCTGGGTTTATATGCTTAAAAGCAAAGAAGAAGTCTATGATTCCATTGTCAATTTTTCTCAAATACTGTCAAATCAATTTGAAAGTAATATAAAAAATTTTAGAAGTGACAATGGTACTGAATTTGTCAACAACAGAATGCAACAATTTTTTCATAACAAAGGTATTCTACATCAAACCTCTTATGTCTACACACCTCAACAAAATGGAATAGCAGAAAGGAAACATAGACATCTTCTCAATGTTGCTAGATCTCTTATGTTTCAGGGGGAATTACCTCTTTACTTATGGCCTGAATGTGTTCTCACTACTTTTTACCTTATCAACAGGTTACCTTCTTCTGTGTTGTCTGGAAAATCTCCTTTCTCTCTTGTGTATGGGCATGACCCTACACTCTCTCATATTAGGGTTTTTGGTTGTCTTTGCTATGCTACTATCCTCAATAACTCTGATAAATTTGATAGCAGATCTGAAAAAAATGTCTTTATTGGTTATTCTAATGAAAAAAAGGGCTACAAACTTTTAAGCTTAGAAACAAAAAATGTCTTTTACTCAAGAGATGTCAAGTTTTATGAAACAGTTTTCCCTTTCAAAATGAAAAACAATCTTCAAAAACAAGTTTTTGAAACTGGTGTGTCAAAAGATTTAAACCACAAAAAAAATTTTGATACTGACAACCCTAAAAGACCCAATAATGAAGGGGGAGTGTCTTCCAATGATGATGGCACTGAGTTGAATCCTCTCAATGAGGATGGTAACTGAGTTGCAAGATCCATAGAATAAAATACACACCCTGAGGGCACTGTTTCACCTGAAACAAACTCCAATGACATCAACTCTGATTCTGACTCAAATGAGTCCACTCCTGAACAAGGAGGCTTGCCAGCCATCACCACAAGAAGGTCAACCAGACCCACTAGATTGCCTAAAAACCTTAATGACTTTATTGTTGAAGGCAAAGTTAAATATGGTATAGAAAAAGTGGTTAATTATTCTAATCTTGATTATGAGAATTCCTGCTTTACTTCCAACTTAAATAAAAGTGCTGAACCTACTTGTTATGAGGAAGCTATCCTTGATCCTAACTGGGTTGATGCTATGAATGCTGAAATTGAGGTCTTAAATACTAACAAATCCTGGATCATAACCACTTTACCTGCTAATAGAAAACCCATTGGGTACAAATGGATTGTAAAATCAAGTACAAATCCAATGGTGAAGTGGACAGATATAAAGCCAGGCTTGTTGCCAAAGGCTTTAACCAAAGAGAAGGGATAGATTATAATGAAAATTTTTCCCCTGTTGTGAAAATGTCTACTGTTAGAATTCTTATTGCCTTAGCTGTTAAGAATAAATGGCCTCTTTTCCAACTTGATGTTAATAATGCTTTTCTTTATGGTGAGCTTGATGAGGACATATACATGACTATTCCAAAAGGTTTTTCTGGTGAAAACAACAAAAACATGGTCTGCAAACTTACCAAATCATTATATGGTCTCAAGCAAGCTCCCAGAAAATGGAATGAAAAACTTGTTGGTGTTCTCAAAGAACATGGCTTTGTTCAGTCTGTGAGTGATCATTCTTTATTTACAAAAAACAAATATAACAAGTTTATTGCTTTACTTGTCTATGTTGATGATATTGTTCTTACTGGTAACTGTGTTGAGGAAATTGAACAATTCAAAGTCTTTCTTAAAACTAAATTCAACATAAAAGACTTGGGTACTCTCAAATTCATTCTGGGTATTGAGGTGATAAAAACTGGGGATGACATCTGTCTCACCCAGAGAAAATATTGTCTTGAAGTTTTTAAAGAATTTGGTCTCCTTGGATGTACGCCTGTGTCTACACCCATGGAACCAAACTCTGTCCTTTCTTTTATTCCAACCCAAGATGACCCATTGCTTGATAACATAACTGGGTACCAAAAATTGCTTGGAAAACTGATTTATCTTACTCATACCAGACCTGACATATCATATTCAGTTCACTGTCTAGCACAGCATATGCATACTCCCTTAAGGTCTCATTTGGATTCTGCTTTAAATGTGCTAAGATACTTAAAAGGTACCCCTGGTAAAGGTCTAAGGTATGATCATAGCAGTCTTAATAATGTTCTTGAAGGGTATAGTGATGCTGATTGGGCAAAATGTATTAAAACCAGAAATCATTATCGGATACTGTGTTTTCTTTAATAAGTGTTTGATATCATGGAAAAGCAAAAAACAAAACACTCTCTCAAAATATTCAACTGAAGTGAATATGATCCATGGTCGATGCACTGTGAAATCATTTGGGTTCAAAAAATCCTAAAGGATCTAAATGTTGATCTTAACCTTCCTGTTAACTTGTTTTGTGATAACAAATCGCTTACTTCTGTCCAACCCCTGTTTCCCGAGATCCAAACACTTTGAAATTGATGTCCATTTTATCAGAGAAAAAATTGCAAACGGTGTCTTGAGTGCCATCAAAATTGGCTCCTCAAACCAAACTGCAGACATTCTTACCAAGCATCTTCCTGTGTATCAACACAAATTCCTTTGTGAAAAACTGAAACTATTTGACATATTTGGAAAACAGATTAAGGGGGAATGTTCCAAATCACCTAAGTAATCTATGTCCAAATATGTCCTTATTACTCTCTCACTTAGTGTTGTTTGTGCAGGATTATTGTGAGGGACTTATTGTGTTAATTCTCTATTCTTGGATATGAAGAAATATAAAGATGTGCTCCATATGAAGAATTGTAGAAAGTTAGAGGGGCTTCTTGTCTCATTGTTTCCTATAAAAGAGTGGTCCCTGTCTAGGATTATAATCATCAATCTTACGCAGTCTTCTCTTGACTGCTATATCACTCTCCCTCCAAATATTTATGTATTAGGATCTGTTGATCCATTTATGTATTGTTTCTTTGATCATTTGATCTTCTTCAAGTCTTGTAACAGTTTGATTGTTATTGTTCAAACTGTGCCGACTATTGTACTTTGATTCTTGAATAAAGTGAACTCGTTGCTCTATTTATCTGTTTGATACCATCGCACAATCAATTTCATATTTACCCAAATAAACTTCATAATATCATAATTAGCCAAAATATGCTTTTAATACATTATATATGAGTCATTCAAAATTTGCATTTTAAATATGAGAAAAAGGGACAAGGATCACAAAAAATATATCATAATTTGCCAAAATATGCTTTTTCTTGTGATCTTGTCCCTTTTTCTTGTTAGTAACATCTCATATGATATATTTTATGTGATCTTGTGAGAGGCATTCAAAAACATATGTAAACTTTTAATACTCACAAGAAAAGGAGACAAGATCACAAAAAATATAGCATATGAGATGTTAGAGCGAGGGGTATTGTCGCGTTTTTCCCTTGCGTTGTTCTACCAGCCCAAAACCCAAGAACGCGCACTGTTCCACCGTTCGCGTCAAAGGAGATGGCGTCGTAGCCACCAGTCAGCGCCAATGTTTTTTTTTTTCTTTTTTGGTGGGTTTGTTTAATTTTTGTGTTTGTGTTGAGAAATATTATTTTTCTTTTTTTTTTCTTTTGCGGGTTGATGACGCAAAGAGCCAAAGAGGAAGAAGACTTGGGAATTTTTTTTATTTTTTTTTTCACTTTAAACCTTGTTATATAAAGTTACATTATTTGCTCTTGTAATGTTTTTCTTGCACCACTAGTTTTTATTTTGTTTACACCATTAGTCCTTATTTAATTATGTAATGTGTTTTATATTAATGAAATTAAATTTTAGTTAATCTAATGTGTTTTAATTTTTATTTTATATATCTATAATAAATTATGTTAAAAAAAATATAAAAATAAAAAAAAAATAAAAAAATATCCAACGGCACCATAGTTTCTAAAGGTAACGGCACAAAATGTGGTGTCAAAAGATTTCTGGTGTCATAAAGTATTTCTTGATGTGGCGGATCTTTTTGCCAAGGGCACGAGGCCTTTGGCTTGACGATGCCCGTTGCTTTTACTAAGGATAAAGATATTTTTGTTGTGATTGTATCATTTGTTTCCTTTGAAGATTAATCGTTTTGGAGAGAGAGAGAGATGGTTATGCAATGTGCGTGTGTTCCTTAGATCTTAGGATTAAATTCATAGCAAAATGCTCCAAAGTTCTTCCTTAACCAACTACCAGAATATTTGCGTGAAGAGAGCTATATCACTAAAACAATACCCAATGACAATTATAACATCACCTTTAAGCTAAAATGCATCATTAGTCTATTAAAACTTACATTTCTTGTTGCTAAATAATAGAGAAAGATAAGAGTAGAGAGAAATAAGGAATGAATCAACATATTGCAAATAAAAAATAAAATAAAATCTTAATTTTTTTTCTAAACAAGGTTTTCGACCTTTTTGGCTTACTTATCTACGGATTTTGAACTCACCGACACACAAACTCAAAAAAAAACCCTCTCTTTTCAAGAGGTTGGTGAGATGACTTTAAAATTGTTTGCACATATAAGGAATCAAACCACAGACCTAATACATGTTAGTGTGATAATCACAAGCTTTTATGTCACTATGTCACTCTAGAGTGATCAATAATTATTTAAATCAATATTGATCATGAAAAATTTCGCATATTTAAATAAGCTACATAAAAAACTTACAAAAACCGCTTTTTTAATTTGCCAAATTAAAAGAGGAGTTTCTACAATTTTGAGATTTCGTTGATCGTCACTATAGAGAACTTTCGACTGCTCTTTTAGTCCATTCCTAAACAAAAATAACTAAAATGCCTTTATTATCAACCCATCTAATTTCAACTTCTTTGAAACAAACACCAATTATACCTAAAACATTTAATTATATTTCGTCAATACTTAAAATTATAATCATAATCAAATCTATTACATCCATTGTATTGACTATTTATGCTACTCAGTTTTACAAATATAAGTACGCCATACAACTCATTTGTTACACATTGTAATTGTACCATATACTTTGTCATATAACTTATTGAGTTAATTGCATTTTTGGTCCTTGTGGTTTGGTCAAATTGCAGGTTTGATCCTCAAAACGATAGTCCTCATTTTAAAGTTTGGGTTGAATTTTTTGTCTTTATCGGTGTGAAATGACCAAATTACCCTTGTCTTTTTCTAAAGATGACAAAGGGTATTTTAATCATGTAACTTTATCCGGAGACAAAAAATGCAATCCAAACTTTAAAATGAAAATTATCGATACACTTTTAAAGTTTTAAGGGTCAAACCTGCAATTTGATCAAAAATCAAAAATGCAATTAATAGTATTAATATAAGCTTTAATATTAAACGTTATCTTTTTTCCGTGAGATAGATTAACTCGTGAATGATGCCACTTATAGTAGATTATTCCAAGTAGATCAAATCTTTATCTTTTAGGTCACCGAAATAAAATGCTTAACAAATATAACCACGTGGAGATGAATCATTGAGCAACGGATAAGGTTGATTTCGGAAGTTATCTAGCTAGATTATTGTTGGTTGCTATAAATTGTGCAAATAAAAAAAGAAAATGAAAATGAAAGTATGCAAATAATCGATTTACTCATTTATAATTTTGTACTCAAGTTTTGCCTTTGTGTGAGTTGTTGGGCCAATGATCTTGTTATCATTTTCGTGGATCAATATTGTCATTGGGCCCTTTTATGGCTAAGAATTCGGATAATGACTTAATCAACAAGAAGCTCATCATAGTTCCAAAAAACAAGAAGCTCATTTTTTTTATTTCAGTTACCAATCTCAAATTCTTTTCACGTCGACTTCTTAATTAATCTATATAACCGCGAAAAATCAAGCTTCCGAAGGAAGTTATTTTGTAAGTGACATATGATAGGTGTCATGGTTGCGGTTCAAGTAACTGTTAATCGAGGTATTTAGTAGTTTGTTAAATGGTAGTCGTTTTTTGGTATCGTTATATAGTTGCCACTCATTTCCGCAAAAAATTATACATGTATTTTATTATTATTATTATTATTATTTTTATTTTTTTTGACAAATCAATTACGACCAACTCATTTTATCCATAATTATTTTGGCTTGTTCTTCTAAAAGGTCCCTAAAACCGTCCATATGATTTGTTATCCAGTCTCATTATCTAATCGATCCAGCTCTTGTCTGTTTGTAGTCATTACTTGTATAAATTCTTTTTGAGAATTTGTCATATCGTGTATACCAATAACACGTTATTGGTATGTCATCTCAGCACCACGTCATACATCTCTCAATAACTCACCAATAACTAAAACACCCTTCCTCATAACACACTACTAACATGTTATTGGGTCTCGCAAAATACCTCACTAAAAATAACTGTTCACTCACAATACACAAAAAAACAAAACAAAAAAACCATCAAACATCACAAATGGCTTGAGCCATTGGAATGGCGAAAATACCTTTGGCTCACCAATGGCACCAAGTGGTGATATGGTTTGGCTCACCAATGGCATGAAAAATGAACCTTTGGCATGTTAAAAGCTCCTCATACCTTGTGCTCTAAGAGCACAAGGTATGCCAGCTACCAATAACACGTTATTGGTATGCCAACTCAGCGTCACATCATAAACTTCTCAATAACACACCAATAACTAAAACACTCTCCCTCATAACACACCACTAACATGTTATTGGGTCCCACAAAATACCCCACTAAAAATACCCACTCACTCACAATTAAAAAAAAAAAAAAATGTGGTTTTTTTTCTTTTGGCGTGAGCCAATAGATTGGCTGAATCTCATTTGGCATATATGGTGGTATCAAGATGACACGCCATCTGTCAATTTTGGGAGCATTTGGCGAGTTAAACCCCTCCCATACCGATTGCTCTAAGTAAAACTACATGAATTTACTTACGATATAGATAACTCGAATTATAATGAGGGAACGATCAATAGGTACTATATGATGTCTCTGTTGCCATGCGACCTGTTAATATATCAGTAGTGTCATAGAGTCGTCGGTCCAAACGAGCTACTTGTACTCCTGCGATGAACATCATGTCCAACCGTTCACCCCTGAACTAATTACTCAATAGGCATGTGCCAACTACCAAATCACTTTGCAAATCCAAACCATAAATGGCGTCTTAAACAACAACTAAGGTATTATTAGTTGATCACTCAGTAATATGCAATTGACATGTATTATTACTTTCAGATATCAATAAATGTTTTGGTTGCTAGGTGAAGGTGTCATTATATTATTAGTAAGGAGTATGATTTATTAAGCTTTAAAATAGCAAAGTCATTTGCAATGCTCATTGACTTCTATATGTTCAAATGAGTGATCATGTTTGAACTTTTAGGGTAATCGATATGATTGTAGATATTTGCTGCTTAAGTGTTTAACTTTTAAATATGTAATTCATACTCATAGGCTCATTCCTCGTTAATTTGGTGTCTATATAATTTATTCTGTGAGCCTCATGTTATCTTTCTCTTTTCCACAACAAAATTTAAATATTTATACACTTTTTCATATCATATTTTGTCATTGTTTTCTAAATAAATAAGTACTTTGATAATATGAGCCACTTCGATGCATCTACTAGCTTCGCGCAACTTTAGAGAGTTTATCTATTGTAGTTATCTATAGGCACCATGTAAAAATCTATCCGTCACTACTCACTAGATATGTTTGGTTAATTGATGTGAGCATGATTTAGGGTTGTATGGCATTTATTCCAGATTTTGGATGTTGTGGTCCTATCCATTGGAGGCAATGTATGTTCAAGCTTGATATTTTACAAAATGCTTTGTGGTTTCCGGCTTGATGGGTGAGTTTAACGAAAATCACAAAAAAATAAAGATGAAATGAATTAATTCCATCCATTCATTATTCAATCTAAATTTAAAGACCCATTTTTTACATTGTTAAAAAAACAAAATATTTTGCAAATGATAAATCATTAAGCAAAGAACAAATACACCATCACGACAATAATTTTTTTTATCTTTCAATGAACAGTCACTTCGATATACTTTCGACAAACTTTTATTCCTTTTTTAAGGGTTATGAATATTAAACAATACTAAATCAGATGTGATTTGTGATGGGGAGTTTTAAAGTTTAAATCAATAATCAATGGATGTAAATTTTGACACTAACAAAAAAAACTCGAAAATAAATTTCGTCAAAAGTATATAAAAGTGTCACTTTAATAAAGTATGATATTATATTCAGCATGACGGTGTAGTAAGTCTTATTTAACGATCAACGATTTATAAATTTTTTTTTATTTTTTTTAATGTTATAAGTGAGTTTTTCAATTTTGATTGAAAAACAAAAACGAACAAAAATAAAAGATGAAGTAGTATTTCACATAAGACATTATTTTATAGCTAAATTTTAAAGGATTCATTCGCAGTTAACCCTTGTTTTAAACGAGCCCCACATTATCACTAAATGAGCTCTGTAACGATCGGGTCCCAATAATACTAATGAAATAATTTAAGTGCCACGAGTTTTAGCATATTCACAACATGTGATAATAAAAATGTATCGACCTATTATATAAATCAAGAGGTCATTAATTCAACGGCGCATGAATCATGATCGAGTGTTTTCAATACTTTATTCATATATGTTATCCGCCTAGCTTGTTTTTATTGTTCATTTTGGGTTAATTTTATCACATTAGCCTTATTTAAAACTGTTATTACAAAATGCTAAAATAAATACTAATTAATTAGTTAAAAATAAATAAATAATAATCTCTCTATTAAAAGATAAATAGTAGTAGTAATTATTGTGATTTTTATTTGTTTAGATGTAATTACTTTTGCATAACAAAAATAATTAAAAAATGGAAAATTATTTCGAAGTGTATGAAACTAGCCACAATAACTTTTTTGTGTATCCAATTTTTCTTTTCCTTTTTATGTAAGAAATTTTAGTGACGTCCATATCGGAAAAAATTCTCTCAAGTTGTTTTTACAACTTGAATCAAGTTAAGGGAATGTAAACCATTGGATTTGATCCAATTAATAGCTCATATATCTCCAACTTGACTCAAGCTATAAAAAAAAATTGAGAGAATCCTTCTCCCGTCCATATATGACCTTGCACAACATAATCATCATTTAATATTTATTAATAGTAATGATATATCTTTAATGATATATGTTCACGTATAGTATCCCGGACCCAACATACCAGGTTGGGAACACTCATGAGACAAATAGCTCTGATTCATGGATAAACCGGACCGCACCAGGCACCGGCTCCGCCAGGCTGGGCCGGACAAGAATACCTCTCCACGAGGAACTGCGTCTCAACACCATTGCAGCAGAAGAACCATATGTCCGGAGCAGGCCCGAGGATCGGGACCACAGATTAACCCAAAAGAGTAAGGAATATTGTCGGTTGTCATTTAGCTGACCTAGGCATACTCCAAACAGGGAAAGACCGCAGTTCCCTCCCAAAAGCGTCGTCATCAGAGGCAAGAGGACAAGTACAAGGGTTGACCTTTTGAGTTTGCCGCCCAAAAACGTCGCAATCATGGCACGTGATCACAGAAATCCGACAAGAAACGACCATGGTATAAATAGAGGGCATCTACCGCTCTCAACGGTATCATAAAAAACTCTCTCACAATATACACTTTCTCTCTCTACCCAAACTTACCCTCACTCTAGAGGCTGATCGCGAAATCTCTTTCCGCGTGAACTAATGGTATTGTTTTCTTTCTTAGCAGCTTTTAACGCAAAGGCATTCATTTAGTCCAAGATTCGCTCATCCAAAAACTAACCTAAACTAAATCTTGCATTGAGCCAAAGTTTTGTATTAACAACATACACGATCAAGTACATGTAGATAATAACTATATCAATTTTTTATACTTAATTTTATGAAATTTCTTTTAATGACTTCATTTACCTTTAAAATATTACACACAAAAGCACGTGACTAGTTCGGTGTGTACCTACTTTAGATTTTTCTTAGCGTTTTCAAACGCGGTGTTCTTTTGTTACAAGCATTAGTTTTTTAATATCTATCGATCTACGATTAGCTATTATTTTATTATCTACTGGACGTGGTTTTGAAATTCGTGGGGTGAAATTTAGTTGACCCTTGCCAAACCTGAGAGGCAAATTGGACTTCAATAGGCAGGAAGGTAGACTTTGACATGAATTTTTATAAACTTTTGAAACTTATAATAACATGTACTTAGGCAGGAAAGTAGACTTTGGCCATTGTTCAAACTTCAGTTTGGGATTCAACCATTTTTTTTTCTTTAGCCATCATTTTAAACTTTTTAAAAGGGGTGTTTACTAAATTAATTGCTAACATAGAATATCTTAATTAACCTTTTATCGGAAAAAATGTAGTTTTAATAAGTCTCTCAATTAAGACATACTAATAATTTTGGGCTCACATTTATCTCATTAAGAGAGTATAAGGGAAAAAATAAACACCCATTAAATCAATGATAGTTGAGCACACTATTGCAGATTGTTAGCACTAGACAGAGTTTAACTTAAAGTCTTTCACATTTTAGTAGTATATAAAAGTAGTTGGGTTTTTTTATCACTTAATTATTCTTAATAATTATCGTTTATAGGAATCTAACCAACACACAATATGCGGTCGACTTCGTGATTTAGTATCCTTTTAATTTTAAATTAATTAATATAATAAATCGTCTTCACTTTATCACTTAAAAGTTAGAAAAGTTACCTACAATTGTTTACCTGAAAATCAAAACAAATGTGGCAAGACATCTAAACCAAATGTGATATTTTTAGCTCAAACAAAGATGAGCCCAAAAGGGCTAAAGTCATACAATAAGGTTCATTATACAAAATCGCTTAATTTGCAAAAAAAAAAGTTTAAATAGTTATTCTTTTTTAAGTTCATAAAGGTTATTCTTAAACCAATATCTCCACTCTCATATACTCACATACCCATACCAAATTAGAAAACTTTTCCAACATAATGACATCAAATATTAATTTTTTAGGTTGTACATTTTACTACTTATTAAGAGTGCATGACAATTAAATTATTTAAAACTTAAAACTTAATGAACTTATATATGGCAATTATGTATCTTAGGAAATTCAAATTCAAACAAACACTAAAGACTTTTGGTTGCACACGATTAATCTTTTATCTTTTACTAGACGAGTACCCGCGCCTAGCGGCAGCGATATCTAGTTTTCTGCAAAGTTCCGATGACCCATAAGTTTCTTTCAACAAATTGTATTTGTAGTATTAAAGAATCGTTTTCGAATAACTACAATTCTGATGCGTGGTTGCATAGCAGCATAAATATATAGTTTTTTAAAAAATTATGTGGAGTCAATCTAAGTGTGTGGGTATATTTTCTAATAGGATTGTTTTAAGTTATTAAGATTTTTAGTAATAATAGATTCAAGGCATTACAAAAAGCAAAGGTATTATGTAGTTGGCAATATTATATTGTAGTTTAGATGTATAGCCAACATGTGTGACCGCTTTTTCTTGTTTTGTCATAATTTAGGCTGATAACTATTTTTTTACTTGTGTAACGTTTATCATTTGGTGTGTGGCTTTTAAAATTGTAACTTTGCAAATTGGATATCACCATATAAGATTATTTTGTACTATCAATTTGTATAGATATTTATGCATTGTTCAAAGCTATTTGTTTGAGGTACAAATAATTATCTCTAAACATAACATTATTGATACACTGGACAAAGGGCTATACAATATATATTAAATTTTAAACGACGATTCATATATCTAGTCCTTAAATGGTGCGAAGCAACATTTTTAAAATGACATTATACAAATGACAAATTACATGTGTCAAAGCAAAATAAACCAAAACTACAATTACTTGGTCTCTCCTTTCAAAAAAAATTGTCACGGGTTCCACAACTACTTCATCATTTCTCATATAATTTTGTCAAATTTGAAACCCGATTTCACCGGGTGGTTCAACTGGTTGAACCGTTCCGATAAAAAAACAGGTCGATTTAAACCGAGTCAAACCGATAGGTTGGGTCGAAAAAATGTCAAATTAAACCGGGTCATCCCGCGGGTTTGAAGCGTCGGTCAATCCGGTATCGGTTTCAACAGTCAACCCGGATCGGTTTCAATGGGTCAACCCGGTATCGGTTTCAATTGGTTGTTTTAATTTGGTAGATGTGCTTTTAATTGGGTGTACAATGTGAATAAATTATTGTACTTTTAAGTAATGGGGTGTTTTAATAAGAGTATTAATTATATTATTTATTTCTCTCTCCATTGACCATGTTTTCAACATTCAACTTTCAACATTTTTCACTTTTTCCACTTTGACTATTTTTCCATTTTATATAGTATAGATATAGCATATGAACTTTTATATTAGTTCCCAAAAAAAATCCTAAACTTTACTATATAAACACCATAATCTTTAAAAAAACATATGTTTTGTATTTAAAAAAGGAAGGTGATACTTATACCACATCTTTTGATGCATGCACTATAATTTGTGCATTACAGTATTGTACGGTACAAACTGTAATGCATAAATTATAGTGCATGCATCAAAATATGTGGTGTAGGTATCAATTCCTCTTTAAAAAAACACATACTTTGCATCATAGTTCAAACTAAAATTCGATTTCACAAATATAATTATTTACTGTTATAAACTGTCCCGGATATAAATGTAAATATAAAGAGAAATGATACATAGGCCTAAAACTTTGGAGTAAATTACACCGTTCGTCCTTGTGGTTTGCGTTGACTGCAGGGTTTAGTCCTTTGACCAAAAAAATTGCACCGTACGTCCTTAAGTGTGAAAACGTTATGCACCGTTCGTCCTTTGACCAAACGACGTTAAGTTTGACCGTTAAAAACCCATCATGTGACTTGCACATGAGGGTAAATTCGTCATTTCAACACCATAAGGACGAACGGTGTAATTTATGTGGATAAGACCATGTGGTATATCACCCACATCACCACACACAAACACATATCATCACCTCCATTTTCATCTTTCTCTCTCTCCCTTTCAACCCTGAAGCCGGCCAACCTTCACGCCACCACCACCGCCACACCGCCGCTCCCCCAACTACACCACCCACCTCAAAACACTCCACTCACTTCCCTCTACACGATCCCCAAGGCCACACTTCAACCCTCCCCCTTCCCCTCGACGTCGTCACTCATGCGCCACCTAACACCACCACAATGCCACCACCGGTCATTTTATTGTGTCAAAATGAAGGTAGTTCGAAAACACACGAGTTTGACTCGTTTTTGTTGGTAACTCGTGGTGAGTCACGAGTTGACTCACTATCTTGTTGGGTTTGATGTATAAAAACATGGGAAATGGATTCTTGTTAAATAAAAACGTGTTAAATCTTGTTGGTATCCGTGTTTGATTAGCGTGTCGTGTCGTATGTGTCATGGCGTGGCCAGAGCCATGGCTCGTTGTGCAGTCGAAATAAGATAATGTGGCGTCGGGTAGCTTGTCACCCACGGATATTATAGCACTTATTTTTGGAAAGGTGGTGGATTTGAGGGTGTGCTTGTTGGTGAGCCTGCACGGTGGTGAAGGGTGGTGTTGGAAGAGTATATGGAGGTGGCATGGAGGCGGTTCGTGGTGGTCAGGGGTGATGGTGAATGAAGTAGTTATGGTTGCCATATTTTTTTAGGTGAAAAGTGTGATAAGTGTTTTTTTTAAGGAGTGTGTGAAATTTGTGATGATAGAATATATGGATGTGAATTTGGAGTGTAGTATAAAATGGGCGGAGGAAAATATGAGTGTAGAGTTTGGAAGCTGGTGATAGGTGCAATAAAATCGTAAATGGTGGTCTAAGTAATTAAATTTGTGACAAATAGGTTCGTTGAATATTACTGGGTAGTTTGTGTCAATTTTGCAAAGAAGAGGGGCGCGGTGTAACTTAACGCAGGGGTATTTCCGTCATTTTACCCTCATGTGCAAGTCACATGAGGGAGTTTAACGGTCAAACTTAACGTCGTTTGGTCAAAGGACGAACGGCGCATAACGTTTCACACTTAAGGACGTACGGTGCAATTTTTTTGGTCAAAGGACTAAACCCTGCGGTCAACGCAAACCAAATGTGATATTTTTAGCTCAAACAAAGATGAGCCCAAAAGGGCTAAAGTCATACAATAAGGTTCATTATACAAAATCGCTTAATTTGCAAAAAAAAAGTTTAAATAGTTATTCTTTTTTAAGTTCATAAAGGTTATTCTTAAACCAATATCTCCACTCTCATATACTGACATACCCATACCAAATTAGAAAACTTTTCCAACATAATGACATCAAATATTAATTTTTTAGGTTGTACATTTTACTACTTATTAAGAGTGCATGACAATTAAATTATTTAAAACTTAAAACTTAATGAACTTATATATGGCAATTATGTATCTTAGGAAATTCAAATTCAAACAAACACTAAAGACTTTTGGTTGCACACGATTAATCTTTTATCTTTTACTAGACGAGTACCCGCGCCTAGCGGCAGCGATGTCTAGTTTTCTGTAAAGTTCCGATGACCCATAAGTTTCTTTCAACAAGCTGTATTTGTAGCATTAGAGAATCGTTTTCGAATAACTACAATTCTGATGCGTGGTTGCATAGCAAAGATAAATATATAGTTTTTTAATAAATTATGTGGAGTCGATCTAAGTGTGTGAGTATATTTTCTAATAGGATTGTTTTAAGTTATTAAGATTTTTAGTAATAATAGATTCAAGCATTACAAAAAGCAACGGTATTATGTAGTTGGCAATATTATATTGTAGTTTAGAGGTATAGAAAACATGTGTGACCGCCTTTTCTTGTTTTGTTAGTAATTTAAGCAGTGATAACTATTTTTTTTACATGTGTAGCGTTTATCATTTGGTGTTTGGCTTTTAAAATTGTAACTTTGCAAATTGGATATCACCATATAAGATTATTTTGTACTATCAATTTGTATAGATATTTATGCATTGTTCAAAGCTATTTGTTTGAGGTACAAATAATTATCGCTAAAGATAACAATACTATTTATTTTTGTGATTTTAATAAACTTACATAATATTATTGATACACTTGACAAAGGGCTATACAATATATATTAACTTTTAAACGATGATTCATATATGCTAGTCCCTTAAATGGTGCAAGAGCAACATTTTTAAAATAACATTATACAAATGACAAATTACATGTGTCAAAGCAAAATAAACCAAAACTACAATTACTTGGTCTCTCCTTTCAAAAAATTGTCACGGGTTCCACAACTACTTCATCATTTCTCATATAATTTTGTCAAATTTGAAACCCGATTTCACGCGGGTGGTTCAACTGGTTGAACCGTTCCGATAAAAAACAGGTCGATTTAAACCGAGTCAAACCGATAGGTTGGGTCGAAAAATGCAAATTAAACCGTCATTGCGGGTTTAAGCGTCGGTCAACCCGGTGCATCGGTTTCAATTGGTTGTTTTTAATTTGGTAGATGTGCTTTTAATTTGGTGTACAATATGAATAAATTATTGTACTTTTAAGTAATGGGGTGTTTTAATAAGAGTATTAATTATATTATTTATTTCTCTCTCCATTGACCATGTTTTCAACATTCAACTTTCAACATTTTTCACTTTTCCACTTTGACCATTTTTCCATTTTATATAGTATAGATATAGCATATGAACTTTTATATTAGTTCCCAAAAAAAAATCCTAAACTTTACTATATAAGCACCATAATCTTTAAAAAAACATACGTTTTGTATTTAAAAAAGGAAGGTGATACTTATACCACATCTTTTGATGCATGCACTATAATTTGTGCATTACAGTATTGTACGGTACAAACTGTAATGCATAAATTATAGTGCATGCATCAAAATATGTGGTGTAGGTATCAATTCCTCTTTAAAAAACACATACTTTGCATCATAGTTCAAACTAAAATTCGATTTCACAAATATAATTATTTACTGTTATAAACTGTCCCGGATATAAATGAAATATAAAGAGAAATGATACATAGGCCTAAAACTTTGATATAAAAGTGGACCTAAAAACACTTGTCAAGATCTTGACGGCTGCAGATAAAGACCCGCTTATTTTATGACCCGTCAAGATTTTACCAAATGTTTTTAGGTTTACTTTTTGGCCAAATTTTAAACGTACGTATCATTTCTCAAACATAAGGGTCCGTTTGGTTTGTAAATGGGTTTAGTATTAGGATTAGGATTTGGATTTAGATTTGGATTTGGATTAGGATTGAATTTAATGTAAGAGAGAGAATATATATTATAAAATAATTTAAACTATTAATAAAAAATAAAAAGAACTTATTTTATGCAAAGTAAAAAACAAAAGGGGGTTCATATTGTTCCACGTATGTAATGTCAGACAAATACAAATTGTTTTATTGTAATCCAGCCTCTCATGCCTACTTTTCTAGATGGTTACATATTTGGTTTTGATGGGCCCAATAAAAGTTATCCCTCTAAACCAAACATTTATGTTGAGCACAAACCCAAATTCAAAGGGTGAGTACCATATACCAAACGGACCTTAATGGTTGCACCATAATGGATTTGACTTCCAAATTCCACTTGCCAATATTAATTTTTTAGGTTGTATAATGAATATGATCGCACCATAATGGATTTGACTTTCAAATTCCACTTGCCAACCAATACCTGGACAAAAGGTCAAAATACTTGTTTAAACTTGGAAGAACAATTTATTAGGAAATCATTAATTTAAGTAGAAAAAATTGTATTATTATATGTTAGCAATATAGTATTTATCTTGTATATTTACAATGTATATTCCATCCATTTCCTTTCATAATTGGACGTCCGATGGCACTTTACTCCGACCTGAGCTATGCAACAACGAGATCGTCCTTGATCCTTGCCGGATGTGCTTGACCGGCTAAGATGGATATGTATTTACCTTATATATACTATACGAGTATTCGTGCATAATTTTATAGTGGCATAAGTTTTCAGCTGTGTATATTATATGATTGAATACTTTCTGAGTTTATAATGATTGAATAATTTTCGCTATTAGATACATAATTAAGTTTCCAACCGTGTATTAGTTTGATTCCTTAATAGATTAAGTTTTCACTTTTCAGTTTCAAGAATAGTTAGTTTTTCCAGTATAGATAGTATATATATGCCTTTGATTTGGTTAATGAAACATACATTCAGTTTTCACATGGTATCAGACCTTTCTAATACCTGACCCTAAAACACGCCACCCTCACTCTCCTTTCTGGTTCTTCGCTTCTAATCTCTCCAATGGCAGAACAAAAGACCCAACCCTCACCGTCTCCAGCATAAAAATCCCATACGTATTGAACTCAACTTGGAGAATGGCCAATACTTGTCTTGGTAAGAACTCTTAGGGCTCACAGAGTCACTGATCACATCCTTCCCCCACTACCACATGTTTGCCCTTCTGCACCACCACCCAAAATTGTTGATCCATAAACATGGTCTACTTTGGATGTCATTGTTTTTTAGTGGATTTACGGCACCATATCCAGTGAACTTATGCACACAATTCTGGAACCCGACAGCACTGCCGCAAAGCATGGGCACACTTGAAAGATATCTTTCAAGATAACAAGAACTCGAGGGTTGTTTATCTCAAACACCAATTCACTAACACTCGTCTTGACAATATTTCTTCGATTTCTGACTATTGTCAAGAGCTCAAGATGCTCTTAGATCAACTCTCAAATGTCAGAGCTCCTGTCTCCAATAATCGTCTTGTTTTACAACTCATTTCCGGTCATAACGAGGGCTATGACAATGTTGCAAGCTTTATCCAACAAAGTGATCCCCTCCCGCCTTTTTATAAATCACACTCTAGGCTTATTCTTGATGAAACTCACAAAAATAAACAAGCATCAAATGTCGTCATCGCATCTAAAATCGCTCACTTTTGCCCTTACCTCTTCTTTGAACTCCAAAAACCAAAACAATCCCTCCACTGGTACCATTTCTCAAGAACAACACATGCAACATAATGACCCCTCAAATCGTGGTTGTACGAGGACGAATAACAACTGCGGTGGTGGCCGCATTGGATATGGACGTGGTTGTGACAGGTCACACAAGAATCAACCACATTAATTCTCTCAATGGGGACAATTTTCTCCTTGGGCCTGGTCTCCATTCCCTTGGGGCACTCCACTACTTCATTTCCCCACTCCTTCATGGACTCAACCTAGTGAACATTCCAACAGCCAAAGAATACTCCGGCCACACCCAACTAAAAGTTATGCAGCTTCAACTATTCCAGCTTTCAAGCATATAAACTAATCTTGATCAAGCAATGCACACTATGTATCTTACACCTCCGGATGATAAATGGTATATGGATACATGCGTTACCTCACATATGACGACATCTCAAGGTACACTATCGTCCTTTTCATTTTGAGTCACCCCACCCCAACATTTGTTTACGCCTCACATCACATGCTCTTCTAAATATAAACGACCCGAGCTCGAGCCCTATTATTCCTAACATTACGCTCAATATTTTCGATGTTATCATATCTCTAACTGGTTATGATTTAAAGTTGTAACCAAACACATATTCTTGTTGGTAATGGCAAGACTATTTTAGTGTGTGGTTATGGGAACACGCAGTCTTTGTTACTCTTATTAAACAAAGGCTAGAAATATAATTTCTTTGGACCGAGTGCAATTTAGAAAAATCGTAGTTTTGTTTTACTAAAAATTAACTGTGTGAAGCAACATTCGATTGAGCTCCCGTGACTCCACAGGACACTCCTAATTCCTCCATTGCTAATGAGGTAATGTAAACAACTATTTGTGAACAAGACGTGATTTTTAGATACTATGATGATCAATTTGGTAGTTTTCATGCAATACTTAAGGATTGTGTTCTTGTTTTCTATAGTATCTCATATTTTTCTCCAACGAGGCTTGAGCTTACAACGTTTGAGTTAATGTGTCACATACGCTAGGCCAAAGGTCATCTGGTCTTGAGGTTATGTAACACACCATCTCATAAAAGAAAGAACATGGCATGAATAAGTAAACGTGGCGACCTAACACTAATAGTTTAGGTTAAGTGTAATGGGTGGCGGTCGACCACACGCTATCCCCATTACACACCTCCCCCAACAACGCGCAGTGGGGGTAATTTGGTCGTGGTTCGGTGGTGCAAACCACCTAACTGATGCACCCTCTTTTTGTGTTTGTGGAGTATGTTTGTGTAATGTGTGGTATTTTTATATGCGTGATTTGGTGGTCACCACTACACTTGTTTGTTGGTCAGTTGAATGGTGATATAACGCTAATACGAAAGTGATGGGTTTACCCATTGTCATGATCTAACTTTTTTTAAAACACCGTAATGAAGGGAAACAAAAAACGCATGACACATTCATACCGGCAAAGATAATTGTATATTTGCATGTCACGATTATAAACATGTCTACATTCAATGAATGTTGTTAAACCCTATCTACGTTTTCTTTAAATAAAGACCATAATTATAGAGTGGGCAATTGTCCACGATTTACGCATCTTTAAATCAAACAAGTTGCAAATTAAAGACTCTTTAAACTCTTTACGCTATCTATTGCTTATTTCGAGTTCGAATGTAATTTAAAACTTGTCACACGACCATAGATTAATTAGGAGTGTTACGTTCAAAGTTCAATGTTATTTCATTTTTAATCAAAATATTAATATACTTTAATGGGATTTACACAATCTTTACTTAACTGTAAAAGGTGATTGGCTTTAAATGTACCTATAGTGCCAAGTTGCCAACTGTTACTGGTCCAATATGAAGTTGCCATGTGACAACGTGGCATAATGTCATATAAAAAAAATTAAAAATATAGGTGAAACTATATAAAATTAAATTATAAAAGGCAACCAAAGGGTATAAACGTAAATGTAAATCATCCAATGTACATACGTCTATTTATATATTGAATGCATTGTAACGAAAAAATCATTCACATTCATTCTTTTCTCTCATTCTCTCACTAGAATCCATCTTACTTCTAGAGAGAGATTAAAAAAAACACAAATATTGTACGTGATCATGGAAGAATTAGTCGTAACGAAGCGATTCGCGGTACTTTTATGTGCCGAGGATTCGGAGTACGTTAAAAAGAGATATAATGGTTACTATGGTGTGTTTGTTAGAATGTTGGCTGAGGAAGGTGAAACATGGGATGTTTTTCGTGTTTGTAATGGTCATTTTCCTACAGATGATGAGATTGGATGTTACGACGGTTTTGTGATTACGGGTAGTTGTAATGATGCTCATGGGAATGATCCTTGGATATGTAAACTTCTTCTTTTGTTGAAGAAATTGGAGTTGTTGAAAAAGAAAGTACTCGGCATTTGCTTTGGTCATCAGGTAATTATTTTTCACGCGTACCTAATTAAACTACTTGATTTATACACGGATTATGGCAATATGTGAGTAGTTTAGTATTCAGTACGTTGTACATTCCAGTATCGTTTTTGTTGGAGGTGCTAATTGTAAAAGTATTTGTTTTAAAGGCCGATATGCACGACGCTGAAATTTTTGTATTAAAAATAAAATGATATAAAATGTAAATAAGCTACAACCTCCTCCGTCCCTTCGTCCCTTCTATATTCCGTCCGTGTGAGTATCTTTTCCATTAATGTGATGTACCTTTAAAATATGTGAACGGTATTAGATGTGGGTGACTAATTTGCATTTTGATGAGAATTATAATACTCTGTATAATTTACGTGCTCTTTCCTTCTCATAATAAGTCCACATTATCACGTTGATATGTTGGAAAATAAATGTTTAGTGGATGGATATAATATTTGATCGGAGGAAATTTGATTTTTTTAAACTTTATGCGTTATAAAAGTGAAAGAATATATTAGACTTATTAATTATGGGGATGAGGGATTAATTAGTGTTGAGATCATGACTAACGAACAGCTGTGTTCTACACGGTTGGCTTGGTTGAAATTAAAAAGTTGTGTGTTGATCCTTGTACTTTAATTCTAGCTATCTTTGACCACTATGGTTTAGAAACATTCAACACGTTATGACTTCGAGATCCGAGTATAAAAATTTAATATTTGCCAATTTGCATCGATTTGATGTTAGTACTACTAAACAATAATGTCAAATGCATTATTATTCTCTTTGTTCATAAATCAACTTGTAACTATTTGAAGTTTTAAATACAAGTAGACCTATTTTATTTGGACTAAAAGCTCTTAAGCTGTTGGGGTTAAATTTGCATAAAATGTCAACCCTGTCCTAATTTGTTTCACTAGTAATTTTGTACATCATATGGTATGCTTGTATTATCGACCACTTCGTTGAGAGACACATTACCTAGCTAGTTTGCATAATCAAAATAAGTTGTTCTAATAGATAAAAGCTTATAAGCTGTTATGATTACTTATTAATTAGTACTATATTTAGTCATTTTAAAAGTAAATAGTCATGATATGTTGTTATTTTGGGCATTTGGCAGATTAGCCATACTTTATGGCCAATAACATCAAAAGTATTATTAAAGCTAAAAAAGTATTCATAATTTAACCATGATTCGAGCCTTAAGCTACCACGCAAACGTCATTTTTGTTGCGTCCATTACAAATTTCGCTATCTAAGGTCTGCTAGTATAATGATTTATTATGCTGCCGTGTGAATCTGTATGACACTTTTTAGCAAAAACAGATAAATATAGATGAGGAAATTGGAATGTGACAATATAAACAGAGACACACACGCAAGTATGTGTTTGTCATCAAAATTATAATAATTGAAATCTAGTCATGAAATGGTCTTATCACGTAACGTTTTATGCAGATATACCTGTCAAATATTGTGATTACCTCGTTATCTTTAGATTCTTGGTGCATAACACTCTACCAAAAAGTGGTAAATCATTCTATCAATTATTGAAACAAAAGCATGTCTTTCTGTCTAAAACTTATCATACCCAATAATTAAAGTTAAACTTAATTGACGAGGTTCCTTATTTTTCGGGTCAGTCTATAAGTACATAACTCAGTTTCACAGAAGAGTAAATTCTAGATAAAGGGTCAAGTTCCTGTAAAGGTAGAAAACTTTCTTTAGCATGCGGTTAACTTGTCTTTCACATATTGTGCTTTGTGCGGGACATATGGCAGGTTAGCGTTATCCGCTATCAGTGTTTTAGAAAAAGATGTTTTTCAGTATTGTTTAGTATGTTTACGTATAAGATTCTTGAATTATTTCCACATAAAACTAGACCAACCACATGACACATGTTCACCGCTTCACCACCAATCAAGCATACATCCAAGAACATGACCACACCCTCCCCCACCCCCCTCATTGTCTAATTGTCTCATTCTAGTTCTTAAAGTCTTAAAGTATAAACATACATCACTGGATAATGACTACTTTAATTATTTGATGATAACATTTTTAAAGAACATTTATATGATAAGGATATCTGTAGGATTTATTTTAAGTTTGTTTCTGAATTTAATATCAGTGGTAGAAATGGTGTTAGAAGTATCTTTGAAAAGATTAAACAATTTAAATTACTGGATTTTCGCTATAACAATGAGTAACATCTATGAAAACATTTAGGTGCTAGCTCGTGCACTTGGAGGAAAGGTTACTCGTGCAACATCAGGATGGGATATAGGAATACGGACCATCAATATCTCGACATCCACAAAGACATTCGCTAACTTAAAATTGCCAACTCGTTTAAAACTGATTGAATGTCATCGTGATGAGGTACAATTTACATTTGTTAAAAGGCTTAAGCCATTACTGTGCACCTCATTTTGTCTATAACAATAAAGTTAATTTTACATGGCATGTCAAAATAGGTTCGAGATCTCCCATCTAAGGTAGAAGTGTTGGCATCATCGGATAAAACCAAGGTTGAAATGTTTAGGTATGGTAACCACATCATGGGTGTTCAAGGTCACCCCGAGTACACCAAGGATATCCTTCTCCAGCTAATTGACCGCCTTCTCCAACGAAGTTACATTGAGGTACTTCACTCTAAAATTTTCATTATAAACTTGATCATATCTCTTACACATACTAGCAGTAAGAAAATGAATGAGTAGGGTGATAGGTTAAAAGGTTAAACATTGTATACTGTCAAAACGGGTCAGGTTAAGTTAATTAGTCCGAACTACAAATGCTTTTATAACCTTTTTTTAACTTTGTGAACAATAGTGTTGTCAATAATAGACTTTTAGAAAAAATAGACATGTTACGATTGTGTTAGACGACATGTTACGATTGTGTTAGACCTCATTCATTTATGCTGCTGCAACTTATCTTAGAATTCTAGTAACGGGAATTGCTGTTACATTTTAACTTTTAAAAGCAAAAAAATATCGAATGCTAAGTGAAGCAAACGCATAATATAATTACCAATGTTATGAAACAGGAGTCTATTGCCTTTAAAGGGAGAGCTAGCATAAATGAGCATGAGCCAGATAGGGAGGCATGGAAGAAGCTTTGCACAAGCTTTTTAAAGGGAAGATTATGATGAACAATTCATTTGTTTTATGTATTCTTTAAAATCGAAAAGATTATGTAAATATAAAATTAAGTCTGGTTTAATTAATGGAATAGGTAGAAAAAGAACATGGAAACTGGCTAAGTGCTTCATGATTTTCTTATGGGGTCTGATCGAAACTGCGAAGTGCAAATTATACCATCCACAAAAAGTGTATGTAGTAGTTAAATTCAAATACATAAAACTATTGCAACACATAATCGAAGGCAATAAACTTTGATAAACTACAACAAATAACTTGGCACAACTTGGTCATGTTCATCGATCAGGTTGAAACTAGGGCAACTATGATCCTAGACCATCAGGTAAGAAAAAGACTAATAAGTAATTAAATGCGAAGATTCACTTTACCGACCAATTTAACGTGTACGTCGTGCTATATGGGCTTTATACCATGTCCACATAATGCGGGGTAAGAAAACCAATCCCAGTTACGCCAATAAGGCTAGCCCCAATGATACAAATCGAGTAGTCGATCGAGGGTAATTCGATCGATTTGTATCGATCTTGCTTGCTGTGGACAAATCGATCGGCAATCAAATAGATCGTGTATACGATCGAATTCAAAGCTTATTTCACTGAATTAAACGTTTGGTTTGCAACGGTTAAAAAAAAAATCCTACCCTATAAATACACAATACAAACACACTTCAATCCACAAATCTATTTCACACAATTCAAACTCAAAATACTTCTCAACACAAGATTTAATATGGTTTGCGTCTCCCCATTCCGTTGAAGATATGCAAGTGTACGTTCAAAATCAATGCAATATCGACGATGAGGCTCGAAAAACCGCTATTATAAGCGTCATCGAATTGTTTGACCGGGCGAAGGCGGAGAAGGAACAAATGAGACAAAACTACCAGAGTTGCAACGACATTACTCACGAAAGAAAGGCTGTGATCGACAAATTTTTGAAAGATCAAGCCCGCAAAGATTGCAAGGTTGCTGACAAGTTGTGGCGGTGTGTTTCGATGATAACGAACAACATCGGCACCAAAATCAATTGGAGCTATCGGGAGAACAAAGACGATGGTGTAGACGAGGAAGATTTGGCTCGCCGAGGATTTGCTCGTTCTCTCCCTCGTATGACTCGCATGCGGGAGCATTCGATTAGATTTATGATTTATGTATTTCATTATCGTTTTATTTATGTAGCGTTTTAATATGATTAATGAAATTTTATTTTGTGTTAAAAATGTTTTTTTTTAAATATGAACTTGGTCGCCCTTACTGGGGCACCTAATCAGCCGAAGGTCATTTGGAGAGAAAGGCGTGGCAGGGAAAATGAAGGGGATTGGGGTTCCTTACTGGGGCTAGCCTAATACAACTTCGCTGAATCAAATGAGTCACTTTATTTTGCTTACCAATAAATCAATGTTTACCAAGGGACAAATCCCCACCATCCATCTAGTTTGATCTAATGGTGGGGATTAACCTAAGATTTAGTAGATAAACCTAAGTCCATGTTTTTTTTCTTGTCTTTTTTGTCTTTATTATTTATTCACATTTTTTTTTTGTTTTTTTTTCCTATTCACGTTTTTTTTTGTTTGTTTGTTTTTTTTTTTTTAAATTAACTTTTTTTTCTTTCTAGTTGGGTTTTTTTTTTTTTTTTTTTTTTTTTTTTTTTTTTTTTTTTAAATTCGAGTTTTTTTTAATTCGTGTATTTTTCTTCGATTTCATACGTTTTCATCTATTTTCATACGTTTTCGCCCGTTTTCATCATTTTTCTTCCATTTTCGTTCGTTTTCAAACGAGTTTTTACTCTTTCATACGTTTTCGCCCATTTTCATACGAATTCGTCCGTTTTCTTACGTTTTCGTCTATTTTCTTAAGTTTTCATACGTTTCTTACTATCACAAGTGATTTATGTGATATTCAGAATATCACTTGTGATTATCTGAATATCACTTTGTGATATTATGAATATCACCTGTGATTTTTATTTTCGAATATCACTTGTGATTTTCTGAATATCAGTTTGTGATATTCTGATATTCTGAATATCACTTTGTGATATAATAAATATCAGTTGTGATTTTCTGGATATCATTGTGTGATATTATGAATATCACGTGTGATTTTCATGATACAAAACATTAGTTGAAAAACACTTGTGATATTCAAAAAATCACTTGTGGTATTCAGAATATCACAAGTGATATTCTGAATATCACATAATATCACTTGCGATATTCACAGTATCATTTGTGATATTCAGAATATCACATAATATCACTTGTGTTATTCAGAATATCACTTGTGATATTCAGAAACGTATGAAAACTTTTAAAAACCTAAAAGCGTTTAATAGCGGACGAAAACGTATGAAAACGTAAGAAAACGGGGCGAATATGCATGAGCGTAAAACACGTATGAAAGCGGACGAAGCATATAAATAATGGATGAAAACGTAAGAAAACGGTAGCGTATGAAAACGGACAAAAATGTATGAAAACGGACTAAAACGGACGAAAATTAGATGAAACGTATGGAAACGGACGAAAACGTTTGAAAGGGAAGAAAAAAAAACGCGAATATGATGAATTAAAAAAAACAAACAAATAAAAGACAACGTGAATATAAAAAAATGTGAATTTAAAAAATGTAAAAAAACGTGAATATAACTAAAAACGTGAATAATTAAAAAAAAAACAACAAAAAAAAAAGAGAAAGAAAGAAAGACAAAAAAAAATGTGTATAAAAAAAACAAAAAGACAAGAAAAAAACATGGACTTAGGTTTAGACATATTAAATCTTAGGTTAATCCCCACCATTAGATCAAACTAGATGGATGGTGGGGATTTGTCCCTTGGTAAACATCAAAATAAGAGTAAGCATTTGAAAATTCCTCATCTTTTATATAATAAAATAATTACATCATTTCAGAGTGATTCTATCAATTCATTCTTATTGAAAAAATAATTGAGCCAATAGGAGAGCTCGATTTCGCCACGTAACCAAAATCGTGTGATGTGATCGGTTAAAAAAATCAAAATTAAATTGATTTTGGTCAAATTTTAATAAATTTTGTGGAGAAATTTGGTTGATAAAAAAACACATAAACATATAGGTGTCAAATTTGTGAAAACAAAAACTTAAAAAAATAGGAGGTACTTAATAAAACTTTAGTTGTTGAATTTTTAAAAATTATATAGAGTTAAGTGTAATATTATAAGCCTCCATGTTTTTTAATAACTTTATATTATAAACAAATACCCCCTTATACTTTATACTCTTTATACTTTATATCTTATAAAATATAATGTATATGTTGTTTTAAAATAACAACATATAAATTTGCATAAGATTATAAATATTAATTTTTTTTACTATATACGTTCAATAGGGACTCATTTATTTCATTTTTTTACTAAATACGGCTAAATTACTGAAAACGGGAATATAATTACCAAATTGTAAGCACGGGTTACTTTAATATAAAAATAAATATACGCGATTGTAATTATAACAATGACTCATGTAATTCTTATTTATTTATATAAGGATATCTAGAAAAACATTTTTTAAAAACTTTAAGTAGTATACTTTAACTTTAACAACGCTCATTATGAGCTATTAAACTTGCATCATGTGTACAATATAATATCAGTAGTGAAATTTAAATAACAACATCAACATCTTTGTTAGCTAAATAAAATTAAATATTGAGTTACCTAACAGAAATTTTACAAATATTTTACCAAATTCTAATGAATATTAATGCATAATAAAAAAAACTCGTGCATAAATATTAGTTGTATTTATATCACAATTTTCATGGGCAAATTCTTATATATGTATATACTGAACTAAAATGTTAAAATAAATTTGATTTATGTGCAAACTCCGTGCGTGCACGAAACTTATAACTATATAATTATATGTAATTAACTTTAAAGACACAATATTAAATATTAATACAGAATAAACTTTTTTGTCAAAACCCGTGCATGAGTATTATAACTAGTCATAAGATTACTACACTTACAAAAATGTGAGAATCAAGTGAGGAATGAGAATAAGTGGATTCACACATCTATTCCTATCGATCCGTATGATGTGCATCTTGAAATGCCTTGTTGTGCAAGTCACGCACGAACATTAGAGATAATATCATTTATACTACTTATAATGGAGGGATGACCCTCTCTCCTATTTATGAGTTTAAAATTTTTTAAATTAAAATTTAAGTAAATACTACTTATAAAACATAATGTACAACTATATAAAACACAATTAATTTTAAGCAAATACTATTTTTACATACATATAATTATAACACCTCATCACCAATATATACAACTACCTAAGCACAATGTACAAATATAAATAAAACTAAAAATAAATTATTCATTTAATCACAAGATCTTGCAGCTGCGTCAGCCTTGATCGTCTTTAGTTTGTCATAATAGTTAGATTAGCAAAACAACCGGTTTCAAAGATGATGATTTTATAAATTGGTGTCATGGTGTGGCACCCCTCTAACACTTCACTTTTCATTTACACGAACCCTTTTTAAACAATAACATTGATGGGGAATAAACTTGCAACTTGCAAGTCCCTAGCTAGTGTCGATTCAATTACATTTTTTGTTCACAAGTCACAACCAAGGTCTAGTGTTTTGGAGAAGTTTGTGACATCCTTCTTTAAACATTTTGGACTAGACAATTCTAGAAAAATAATTAATAATTGATATTTTATAATAACATTTACAAAATCTTCTACAAAATGACGGCAGTGAACAGTGGATTTTATTATAGTTTCTCTCTTTCTTTTAATTAAGTCAATGCTTTCCTGACACGTTATTTTGTGAAGGATTTTGTGGATGTTTTTATGTGGTTGTAACGTTCCTCTTTATAATAACTAGAGAAGTCTTTGTTGTAATCATTATATTTAATCTTGACCATCTATTTTGGGAGGTGTATGGGATAGATTGATAACACTCTGTTGGTTGCTTTTCATTATTGAGCAATATATGTATATACAAACTATGTTAGATATAACAATAAATCTTAATGAGCTCAGAGTCCACAACCAGTTTGGGCCATTTAATTTATTGTCTAACACTCTTTCGCAGTTCGAACGTCAAAATCGCGAAAGCTCCGATTATTGTAAAAACCAATGTTGCAAAAATCGTGAATCGGTAGTCGGGCGGTCGACTTCCCTGTAGCTTGTAATCGGTCTAGGCGGGATTAATTGGTGATTAATCGGATTGGCATTTCCGGCAAGTTTTTAGTATTTTCGGCAAATTTTAGGTATGTTCGACAAGTTTTAGGTACTTTCGACAAGTTTATGTATTTTCGGCAATATTTTTCTTGAAAAACATCTTGTAATAGATATAAACAATGACCATAAGTTATTCAAACAATTTTATGGTCGTTTTAAGTATTTTCGGCAAGATATGAAGGTTTTCGACAAGTTTGACCACCATTAACCGTCATTGACCACCATTGACCACGGTTGACCGATTTGTTTAACCGATTTACATAAATCGGAAAGGTTGGTGGCCTTGCAGCACCTAATCGGCGATTAATCGGCCTTGTAGGCCTTGTTTTGCAACACTGGTAAAAACTTTAAAATGTTAAAGATATAAGTATTTTGTTGTGAAAACATCTGAAAAGAAGCAACAACAAATCTTCAAACACGAGCAGCAAAAACAAAAGCGAAAACAAGCAGCAAAAGCAAAGATAGTCATTGGCCGACAGCACGACATTTTAAACTTTTTATAATGAAGATATTTGACATCAAAGCAATCTTCAAGCATCAACAAAAAAACAAAGATAAATAGTTTTTTTTTTGCAATAGCCGATTTCCGGCGGCGCGTTCGGTGGGCCACGGATGTGATTCAAGTCGGTTTTTGTGCAGAATTGAAAAATGATGAAAATGGCGCTAATGGCATCAGTTAACCCAAATGGTTAAAAAATTATCACCAAAACAGTATGCGGGTAGTGTTTTGGACGAAAATTGCATTTAAAAAAAATATATATTTGAAAAAAAGGATAATGGTGGCGACTAGGGTTTGACGGGGTGGCATGTCCGAGGAACAGACACGCTCCAATAACATGTTATATTATAGAATTCCCCGTTGGTGTATTGTATTGTTAGCCAAACTATATATATATATATATATATATATATATAGTACACATATCATGAAACCCTAATGGACTCAAATACACAATTGGGCTTGGTCATATTTATCGTCTACTACCCCTTCTCAATTCGATCGGTGAAACCGTAAAAGCTCGGATTAGATTAAAAACTAAATAAACAGTAAACAAAGTTAAATTAAGAAGAAGAAAAAACATAATGGCAATAAAACCAGAATTTGTTGATGGAGAAATCCAATACGAAGCTGAAGTAATTCTTCAAAAAGCAACAAAAGCAGATAACAAATTTGTTGATGAAGACATCCGGAAGCAGGCGGAGATTAATCTTCATCATCCAACAACATCAACAAAATTAAAGAAACAAAATCAAAGCGTAAATATTATTTTCTTGTATGTAAACGTTAATAAGACTTCATTATTCAGGTTTATACAATTCTTAAAGGATAACTTGTAAAACATTCAACTTAATTGACAGTAGATGATGGTGGTGACGAGTGATTTGGAATGACATTGCTCAAACATATTGCATCAAGTGATTCTTCTAAAAAAGTAATGCCCGCAAAGTAGTTTTCCAAAGGAACCGATGGTGTCGGTGTGGGCAATTTCGGGACAACATGAATCGTCATGACATTGTATCAGATGGATTCGACCTCGTGTTTCGTGTATGGATGCATATACGGTAACGATAAATATGACCCAACATGATTGTGAATTTGGGTCATATTTATCGTCTAAAAGTGTGCACATATAAAAGGCGATGCTTCATTTTAAAAACAAATCATGTTAAAGTAGTGTGAGCATTTCACTTAAGAGCAATACAATAGCATGAATGTAATTTGAAGAGTTATTACATTTTTTGTCCTTGTGGTTTGCTAGGTATAACACTTTTAGTCCATTAGTTTGAAAAGTCTCGGATTATGTCCTTAATTGAAACACCCGTAACAGGTTTGGTCCAAATTTACTAACAACGTTAGTTGGACTATGTTTGACCATTAAATAAGAGGGTATATTTGTCCTTTCTCATGTTTAAAACAACAAAAGCATATTTTTACTCCACACACATGACAATCTCACTTCATCTTCTTCTTCCTTTTCTCTCTACCCAAACTCATCACATTTTCCAACAACCACCCACCTGCAGCCACCATCCACCGCCTATAACCTTACCTCACTAACTCCAAAACATCAGAATACACAACACCTAGACACATCACTTCCAAGATTCGGCCATTAACAACGAAACGCCTACCACAACCGCCTAACTGTCATCCAAACACCCACGAAACACTAACACTTGAACAAATTCCTTCAATTTAAACAAAAACCCAACATCCCCAAAATTTACAAAAGATTAAAACCCCAACCCAAGAATTGCAACTCAAATAACAAATTTAACTTTGTAAATGTCAAACCCACACTCAAACCATACAAACTTTTCAACCAATTACTTTTGTTTACTGAAAAAACGAAAACCTAAAATTATACAAAATCTAGAAAATTTGGTGCAATGGGTTTCTTGGTGGTGGTTGTGGATTTCTTGATGTTGTTAGTGGGTGACTATTGAAGACGTGACTAAAACTCTTGAAGAGACAAAGTACGAAATATCCCTGTTGAAGACGAAAGATGCTATCGGGAAGGAAGATGGAAACATATTGCTTTATTGTAAATGACAGAGTTCAAACATAACAAAAAAGCTCCAAATTTGAATAGTTAGTTATGAATTAGATAACAGATCTTTTGTTATTAGTAACACTTGGTACTAGAGTCTATTTCACAACTCTTTTTTAATAGTGGGGTGAGGCACTTTATTTTGCATACTCAAAAATCCTTGCATACTAAGGGATAAATCCCCACCTTCCATCTAGTTTGATCTAATGGTGGGGATTAACCTAAGATTTAATATGTCTAAACCTAAGTCCATGTTTTTTTCTTGTCCTTTTATCTTTCTTATTTTTTTTTCTCATTATTTTTAATTTTTTTAATCACTTTTTTCAATTTCACGTTTTTTTTTTTTTTTTTTTTCGTTTTCGTCAGTTTTCATACGTTTTTGTCCGGTTTTTCCGCTTTTATCGTTTTAAATGCTTTTTCGTCCGTTTTCTTACGTTTTATACTGTTTTCATACGTTTTGTCCATTTTCTTACGTTTTCGTTTTCTTACGTTTTCGTCTGTTTTCTTACGTTTTCGTCCGTTTTCATTCGTTTTCGTCTATTTTCTTACGTTTTTGTCCGTTTTCTTACGTTTTCGTCCGTTTTCTTACGTTTTTGTTTTCATATGTTTTTGTCCGTTTACATACGTTTTCGTACGTTTTAGTCCGTTTTTATCCTTTTTCTTACGTTTTCGTCTGTTTTCTTACATTTTCATCCGTTTTCATACATTTTTGTCTGTTTTCTTACGTTTTCGTTCGTTTTCTTACGTTTTCTTATGTTTTCTTACCTTTTCTTCTGTTTTCTTACGTTTTTGTCCGTTTTCTTATGTTTTCGTCCGTTTTCTTACGTTTTCGTCCGTTTTCATACGTTTCCGTCCGTTTTCATATGTTTTCGTCCGTTTTTGTCCGTTTTCATACGTTTTCTTACGTTTTCGCCTATTTTCTTACATTTTCATCCGTTTTCCTATGTTTTCGTTCGTTTTCGTTTGTTTCTTACGTTTTTTTCCGTTTTCATACATTTTCGTCTGTTTTCATCCATTTTAATACGTATTCGTCTGTTTTCTTACGTTTTTGTTCGTTTTCTTACATTTTCATCGTTTTTCATAGGTTTATATACGCTTTCGTCCGTTTTTAGACATTTTCCTCCATTTTCGTCCATTTTCCTCCGGTTTTATACGTTTTCGACCGTTGTCAGATGCTTTTTTTTGTTTTCATACGTTTTTATATGCTTTTCATTCGTTTTTATATGTTTTTGTTCGTTTTCATACGTTTTCGTTCGTTTTTTGTAGTTTTTATACGTTTTCGTTTATTTTCATATATTTTCAAACTTATTATTAAACTTTATTATGTTACATGTCTAATATCAATTGCGATATTTTATTATAAAAAAGTTAACGTCTAATATCACTTGTGATATTTCATAAACAAACAAGTATGTTTTTTAACCTTTAATATCACCTATTTCATTGCTCTGTATATTTTTATATATTATCACCTATGTGTTTTCTAATATTTTTATAATTTTCAGTTACAAGATAGTTTTTGTACCTTTCATCGCAATTGACAAGCGCATATTTTGTTAATGCAATTAATGTATTATACTCTTAGTAGAAATAAAATGGTTAAAGTCTCTTTAGGTGAATTCTTATTTTGTCTCTTGTGATATAACACTGTAAGAAAGATGAAGAGTATTACACTATTCATCATATATGTGTTATCAGTTGTGATACTCAACTAAGAATGTGAAATATTAAATTCATACCAAATGTGATAAGAATTTAGTATTTTACCAAGTATATATGAAAGAAATGATAATAAACATCACTTAGTATTACACTATTCATCATATATGTGTTATCAGTTGTGATACTCAACTAAGAATGTGAAATATTAAATTAATACCAAATGTGATAAGAATTTAGTATTTTACCAAGTATATATGAAAGAAATGATAATAAACATCACTTATTATATTACTGTGATGATTCTGTTCATTTTTTTTATTTGTGTTTTTGAAAATATTTAGGAAGATTTTTGTGTTTTATGATAATATGAATTATTAGAAAATGTGTTTAAGCGAAAACAAAAGATGCTATGAAACTTTTGTTAGACTTGTGGTGGATTTTTATATTTAATGGATACATTGTGCATGTTTCGATAGGTTTTATAGCGGAATTTAAAATCTATGGTTGAATCGAAAACTAAAGAAGTTATGGTTGAAGAAAGCACATGTCTTTATAAAAAAAATTGAGTAAGCTCAAACACCTGTGATATCACACAAGATATCACAGGTGATATCACATGATATCACAGGTGATATCATTGGAGATATCACAAGTGATATAAACTATGATATCACACATGCTATCACCGGTAATATCACACATGATATCACAGGTGATATCAACGGTGTTATCACACATGATATCACGTGTGATATCACAAGTGAGATGATATCACCTGTGATATCACAAGTGTTTGAGTTTCCTCAATTTGTTTATAAAGATGTGTGTTATCTTCAACATAGCTTATTTAGTTTGCTGATTCAACCATAGATATTTTTAAATCCCGCTATAAAACCTATTGAAACATGCACAATGTATCCATTAAATAGAAAAATCCACCACAAGTCTAACAAAAGTATCATAACATCTCTTGCTTTCAGTTGAACAACTTTTATAATATTTCATAATATCATAAAACACAAAAATCTTCCTAAATATTTTTCAAAAATACAACCATCACATTCTTAGTTGAGTATCACAACTGATAACACATACATGATGAAGAATGTAATACTTTTCATCTTCCTTACAGTGTTATAGCACAAAATATAAATAAGTGTCACTTACAAATATCAAAATGTCACCGTCTGAAAACGGACAAAAACGTATAAAATCGAATGAAAAATGTATGAAAACGGACAAAAACGTCTGAAAACGAACAAAACGTATAAAATAGACAAAACAAATAAAAGCGGAAGAAAATGTATGAAAACGACAAAAGCGGATGAAAACATCAAAACGATCTAAAACGCGTCTAAAATGGATGAAAACGTAAAAATGGATGACAACGTATGAAAACGTCTGAAAATAGACGAAAACGTATAAAAACGGACGAAAATACATGAAAACATAAAAATAAAGACAAAAACGCGTCTAAAAGCGGGGCGAAAATACATGAAAACCTAAAAACACGACAAAAGCGTATGAAAATGGCCGAAAACGTAAGAAAGCGGATGAAAACGGATGAAAACAGACGAAAGCGTATGAAAGCGTAAAAGCACGCCTAAAACGTATGAAAATGGGCGAAAATGGGCGAAAACGAACAGCGTAAGAAAATGGACGAAATCGAGCAAAACGTAAGAAAATGGACTAAAACGTAAGAAAACAAACAGCGTATGGAAGCGGACGTAAGCGGGCCAAAGCGTAAGAAAACATATGAAAGCGTATGAAAGCAGCAGCGTATATAAGCGGATGAAAGCGTCGAGAACGAAAATGTCTAAAAGCGGACGAAACGTATGAAAACGGAAAAACGTCTAAAAATATACGAAAATGTATATAAGCGTCAAAAGCGGACGGAAGCGGATGTAAACGCGTCAAAACGGATGAAATCGAGGCGAAAATGTAAAAGAAATGAGGAAAACATATGAATACTGACAGCGTATAAAAACGAGCGAAAAAGTATGAATACAGATGAAAACGTATAAAAGTGGGGAAAAAAAAATAAAAACTTGAATAAAAAAAGCGTGAATTTAAAATTGAAAAAATAATGAAAAACGTGAACTAAAAAAGCGTCAATTCCAAAAAAAAAGGACATGAATTTAAAATAGTAATGTGAATTCCAAAAAAGCGTCACAAAAACCATGAATTTAAACTAGTAACGTGAATTCCAAAAAAATAAAAAATAAATTAATTAATTAATAAATAAGAGTAACAAAAAGACAAATAAAAAGGATAAAAAAGAACATGGACTTAGGTTTCCTTATTAAATCTTAGGTTTATCCCACTATTAGATCAAAGTAGATGGATGATGAGGATTTGTCTCTTGATAAGCACCAAAATAAGAGTAAGCATTTGAAAATTCCTCTAGTGTGGTTGATATTGTTTTAACCTTTTTGGTGATAAGATGAAAAAATGACATGATTATGTCTTTCACGTGTAAAAAATAATGGGTTGGTTTTATTTTATCTTTACAAGTTTGTGTCACCACTAGATTTGTTTATTCTATAGATCCATCGGTTTCTATTTATTTTTTTATAGTGTTATTTGGTTTTTATGTATTTAGTTTACAGAGTTAAGATCAAATAAGAAGAAAAAATAAAATGAGAAGAATAAGAAGAAACTACAACCACACATTTTAAATGCACCTACAAATATTGATGCATCTCCTCTTAAAAATCTCACTTTAGTTTAAAATATATGGTTAGAACTCTTCTTATTATTCTCATTTTAATTTTTCTTCTTACTGGATCCATTTCCTTTGTTTACAAACCCAAATAATAATAATAATAATAATAATAATAATAATAATAATAATAATAATAATAATAATAATAATAATAATATAAGAAATAAAAAAGTAAAGTGGAAGGATGGGTATTTAAGTCATTTCACATTACAGGCTGAGGGTATTTTAGCCATTTTACATATTCTAACTAGTCAAACTAACGGTCAACGAAAAATTGGTCCAAACCAGTTACGGGTGTTTCAATTCACGAAAGGATCCGAGATTTTTCAAACTAATAAACTAAAAATGTTGCACCCAATAAACTACAAAAACCAAAAATGTCGTTAACTCTAATTTGAACAAGTTATTTTCCTCCTTCTCCAACTAAAAAACATGACTTATCATTACTTTCTTTTTATTTCCTTTATATTTAAAACACACTAAACAACACTCTTTTTACTTTCTATTTCTTTTCACATTCTTATTTTTTTTCATTTTCACTATTCTAAATCAGTCATAACGATTACACATACCAATGTCATCATTAAGACCATGTGTAATGGTGTGTAAGACCAATGCGCCTAATATGTCACCTAGCCAAATAGGACATGTCTTCCCTGATAAGGTGCCCCCACCCAACACGTCTTAAAGGAAAAAAAATAAGGACTAAGTCGACTGCACGACAGAGTCGTGTGCATTTATTTATTTATTTATTATTATTTTTTTTAAATGGTTTTTGTGATGTATATTTAGGTGTAAGTGTGAGTGTGGTATGTTTTTTGTGGTGATCGTGATCGCCTTAACACTAAGTTAGTCATGAAGAAGTTTTGAGAGAAAAAACTGAATTAACGTTGATATAACAATAACGACCGCGATCATGTGTACTCATCATTATAGTTAGCCTAAAAAAAACCTCTAGAAAAATGACTTTGGCTCAAAAAGGACTTCGAAGAGGTGAAAAAAAACTCAAACAAGTTCAATCAACATTGACAAACATATTAACTTCCAATCAATCTCTCACTTTACTTGGACCGCATTCCAAACCCCGCACACGTCTCTTTCTCTCTCTCTCTCTCTCTCTCTCTCTCTCTCTCTCTCTCTCTCTCTCCCTTTAATTTCAAATCATACCATCGAATTAGGGTTTCAAATTTTATAAAATCTTTTTCATCAACTCAAACTTCAATTCCAATGGCAGACAACACATCAGTTCCCACCACACCTCTCTCTCTCTCTCTCTCTCTCTCTCTCTCTCTCTCTCTCTCTCTCTCTCCCCACTTTACCCAATTTCAAATCAAACCATCGAATTAGGGTTTCAAATTTTATAAAATCTTTTTCATCAACAACCACCACCGCCGCCACAACACCAGTCGACGCATACGTAATCCTGATAATAAACAATACGTATTTGCACAATTAGGCATCTCATCTACTATCGAATTACCTCAAGTAGCAGTTGCAGGTAGTCAAAGTAGTGGTAAATCTAGTGTTTTGGAAGCGCTTGTTAGACGTGATTTTTCATGGACACTGTATACATGTTAAATCTTTGTTCATCATTATTTAAATGAAAAAAAGTAAAAAAAGTTGTTCATTAAAAAAAACTATATCATATAAAGAAAAGAAGGAAAAATGGTTTTGAAAAGAAAAAAGATGAAATTTTTGAATAATTGAGATGGTACTTTAACACTTTAGTGTACCATCGTAATAAATATTACTTGGTTTCACTTTTTCATATGTCATAATACGAGTCATGGATTTGAGGACTTTCTTCACTCATGGTACTATTTTAGCGTGGGTTCCACATTGCTTTAAACAAAAGTGAAAATTTTCAAAAGCGCCTAAATTGAGAATACAGTTCACTAAATGGACAAAAAAACCATTTAACAAAAGAGTTTTTTGTGACTAATCAATTGTGCAACTCTATTAATAATTTGATACATGACCCATTTTTTATTATTAAAGTATTTAAGGTTGGTAGGGTGTGTAATCTACACCTCTATTGATGTGACTTTACACCTTTTGTGCATCTGACAACTATTATTCTATTGTGTGACCAAATTTTTTCTTTTTCCCAAAGTATAAGACATTGCTAAATAGCAATTACATTTGATTCTTGTTGTTACAACCCGAAACCTGGTAAGGTACTTTTATAAATAAAGTATTATATTTAAAGTTTACCATTTTAATAAGTATTAGAATGTTAGAAAGTCATTCCGTTAGTTTTTAACAAGAATAAGGACTTGGAATGCAATTAGTTAGCAAAAAAAGACCAACGATGCAAGAGAATTAATCGCTGAAACTAACGGAAAATAGGACAGCTTAGAATGCAATTAGTTTTGGGCATGCATAGAAATAGGACAACATGTTGTACAGAAAGTTTGGTCAACTTTGAAAAATCGTAGAAAATCCATCATTCATCGGATTTAGTTGAGGTCAAAACTAGAATTGTAGTTCTCTGAGTCTACTTTCTGATACAATTAGTTTCCTGTCCTAGGTCAAAGTTTAAATGGGTTAAATCTGCCATTTACAGCAGACTGTCTTAGAATCAACATTTCAGGCCTTTTACAAAAGTTGTATAAATGTTGAGTTAGCACCATATATTATAGTGTTTAAGTAGATTAAACTCAAATACATGTTATATAAGTGAACTAGTAAGTTCTAATAGCATTAGTATGATTATTATGTGTTTAGGTGCTCTCAGAAAGTCAAAGGAAGGCTTAAACATAGCTATGGAAGCCAAAGTAAGTAACTTTGGTTATAACGTGTTTAATATTGATGTCATCAATTATGTGTGATGAATGAAGGTGTTAAGGACCTAGATAATTTTCTTTAGAATTTATGGAATAAATGGAGACTTGGCTAGTAGGATAAGTGTATGTTAGTCTTTGGTTATACACTAAGGTATGTGTTGTAATAGTTATGTGCTTGGTGTTTGTTATAGCATGTTATAGTCGATGTGTTAAAGCTTAGTGATTGTTATAGTATTATGTGGTTAAATCTTTTTGGTTGTTATATTGTTATATATGCATATAACGTATGGTAATATATTTGGACTAATGGTAAATGTTCATGATGCAAATATAAATGATTGATGTATTATCCATGTTTTAACTTGGTTTGCTTGCTACGCGTAAGCTTACCTTTTATTTATTGATGTTTTTGCAAGTCAATATGATGCAAGTAAGGTCTTGGATTAAGGACCAATGGATATAAAGTAAAAGGAATGAAAGTGCGTTGGATTATGCTTATGAGCTTAGTATTAGATACCAAGCTTGAATAAGTTGAACTATTTGATTCGTCGAGTCAAAGTATTTTGGTAATATGAACTGTAATGATGTCTTGTTATAGATTTAAAAGCATAAATTTGCATAAGTTAAATTCAGTTGAATCCTTATGTTATAGTATTATGTTATACTGTATGTAAACGAGTTAAAAAGGGTGTTTGGCTAATCTCTCGTAACTTTATGAAGTATGTTTTCGCGATTCATTTGAATTTATATGGTCTAGCCATATTGTATGTGTGAATGTAAGTTGGTTTTGGTAATGAAATACATTGGTTTTTTGGTTAAAATAGTTCTGAGTTATAGAGTTTAGTGTTGTGCAGAAATTGCAAAAAATTCTACAGGAGATTCTGTACCAGCTAGGTTGATACGGTGTATCCCAAAATGGGATACGACGTATTGAATGATACGGCGTATCCGATTTTGGAAATACAGAGTATCGTTTCAGCAGTGATACGGCGTATCCCATAGTTCAGATTTTGTCGGTCTTCTATAATTTGTATAAAATAAACCATAACTATGTGGGTGTCGTGCCATATATGGTTGGAAAGGTATTTGAGTCTACTTACACTTAAAAATACTTTAAGTGTCTGTTTCTTTATAAAAATTTATAAGTGTATTTGATTTGTAACACAATGTCGGTTATGGTTAAGTCATTTGCGCACAAATTTTGTCAAATTTGGTTTGGGCCGTTTCGACTTGGTATCAGAGCTTTGGTTTAAGTGCATTAGGTCGCCACCATAGTTTGCCTAAACTTAGACCACTTTTATATGCGTTTACCTTAAGTGTAAGTAGTGTAGAAAGCGAATGCCTTGATTATAAGGTAGATTTGATACTTTCGGCTATAAGGGTGACAATACTTAGACATAAATATGATTTGTGTGGTGACTAAAGACCAATATATGGTCTAAAAAGTGTTTCATGCCTTATGATTGATGATAATGTGTATTAATATATATGGAATGGTATGAGTTCAAATATTTAATGCGTAGACATAAGCATGTGATGATAGTGAACATGTTAAAGTATAATGCATAGAATGCACGATTGAACTAGATTGCATTTTTGCAATGTAATGAATGAATTGAAATTGATATATTTGAAGGCATGATAACTTACGGAGGGTTATAGACCTTGATAAAAGTATATTAATATGTGAATGACAATGTAAAATGAAAATTGCTTAAGTGCATAAATATTAAAAATGCGATGAGGTTTAAGTATATAATTAAGAGGAGATGAAATCATTTTACATAGAAAACATGATAAGCGAATCGCGATAACGGAATGTGTATAAATGCGGTGGATTGAAGCTATGCATAAGAATGGTTGCGCTATAAATCTGAAGTGATATAAATGCGCTAGATGAATGGTAAAACATGATCATAATCATGTTGATATATTGGGAATGTATATGATGATTAAAATGAGATTATTAAATGTGTTACAGAATAAACCAATGTAAATGTAAGGTTTATATGTGGAAAAGGTCGAGTAGATTAAATATATGATAGTAAAAGTGAATAATATGGTCAACTAGAGGTTGGCGGGTAAAAGTAAAAGAGTATCGTGAGAACACATAGAAAATGTGCGATTTGTAAAATGGACAAGCATCATATAGATCTTGTATAAATTTATGATGGACGTAAAAATGTGCGTTGAAATTTGCTTAAGGCAATGAGAAATTGGAATTAGTAATAAGTACTTAACGATAAATGTAATTTGCTTTAGTCGCCCAACTTGTCACCTCCATTCTTATATCTTATACTTATATATGATATTTTATTTCATTATTGATTTGCCTCTATTCTTACATATTATACTTATATACACACACAATTACAAATTATTCTACAATTTTATCTATACAATTTAACATATCTTTGTAGATCCCTATTATTTAGTTATTTGTACAAACTGTAAACCATATTTCACTTTTTCAAACTAAGATAAATCCCATTAGTTAGATCATCTCAAAAGATCACCTAATCATTATTTTGAAAACTAAACAAGTTTCACGAACTCATGACCGATCTGCAAAAGCTAATTATACTTTACACACACATAATTACAAATTATTTTACATTTCCTACGTCTTCTTCATTGCCGACTCCCTTATCTGTGACTGTATGATGCACAATTCCCATGTCATTATTCAAGTGGAAAGAACCAATAATGTACCAGCAAAAAAACATAATAATCTAATTAGGTAAACGATGTTGTTCAATGCCGGATTGATTGACTTCCTTCACATTTGTTCATATTTTTCCTTAGTTTGTTATGGCATTGGTTAAGGCATGTTGGCCGTATTATTTCTTGTCGATATCAGTCTGGTTGTTTGTTTGTGTCATCGTTTCCTTGAGGGGATGATGCCTAAATCCTACCATCGAAATCATACAAAAAAAAACACATTAAATTATTCGAGTTATCAGTAATGAGGTCCAAGTCATATCGTACATCATCATTTTCGCCCATAAAGGATTCATCTTTTGCTCGTTTTGAAGCGTCGATTACTTACACAAGATAGAATGACGCAATGGGATGTCAGTAACTCTATTGACTTAAACCTTCTTCGGTGTTCGTTGTGTAAGACTCAACCCGATTCTCACGATATCTTATTCTTTGAATGCTCCTTTGCTTCATTCGTTTGGAATAAAGTGTTACGTATGGCTGATATTGGTTTCTCCTTTTCGAGATGGAGTGATATTATGGGATGGCTTCTTCCTACTGCTAAACAAAACAATGTGACTATTATTGTTAGCCGCTTAATCTTAGCTACTTCAACGTATTTTATGTGGCAGGAATGTAATCATAGGATTCATGGTAGCGATTTTAGAACCCAAATCAAGTGGCGAAGATCATTTTCGATATGGTTCATCTTAAACTAGCGTCAATCCCTTTCAAGAGAAATCCAAGAGTTGATCAAATGAGAAGAACTTGGAGGCTAAATAGTCTTATAATGGATGGTGGCTGATGCTTTGTTCTTACTGCCTAGTGGTCTTAGTATTTCTTGGTTTTGATTTTGATATGTCATCTAGGAAGTTGTGATAGTCCACTATGGTTGTTATGTTTAGAGTTGCGCTAAGCATATAGGTTCTCGTGTTTAGGTTTTATAAGGTGGCTCATTACCGCCTTCCATTGTAACCTAAACTCTTTCATTCATTTATATATTCACCGGATAAAAACCCTTTACTAAAAATAAATAAAATAATGAGAACATAGATGCAAACATTGACAATGGCTACTTAAAATACTCTTCTTTCATAAGTTTTTCAAATAAATAAATAAATAAATAACTAAATACTATTCTGATTATTTTTAAGAATACATTTGTAAAACCAAAATTACTACACTACCAATTTGATAATTAAAAAAAAAAACAAAACAAAAAACCTCTAAAAAAAATACCTTTAAACCAAACAAGTTAACCAAAAATTAAACTCTCACTCATCTCATACACTTTACTTGGACCACATTCCAAACACCCTGATCTGTGCTGAAAACAGTCAAGCTACCTCACACAAACCGGACACTTGTGAATGGCCGACCGTAAGAAGCTTAAAATTGCTTAAAACACAAATGCAATGAAGTCCTGGAGAATAGATTGAATTCCCGGGTCGTTATGTCCCACGGAGACTCAATGGTGTGCAAACACTGATTCAGATAATGGAGTGATCACTAAGGATAGTGATCTGCAAAGGTTATGATTAGAATTACTACACTACTGATTGATTGGAATGGAATGGAGTACAGATTTGGAAAGCACAACAATCAGATCAAAGAAACGTAAACGTAAGTTTAAAAACTACGTATACGCAAAAAATAAAAAGTGAAAACTAAGGAATAAAAGACCTAAAAATATAAAAATGACATTTTTGGAATCCTAAAAATAAAAGAAAATTATTAGAAAAGGAAAATTATTTTTAACACTATTTAATTAATTATTATTAATTAAAAACTAATTTAACTATTAAATAAATACTCTAAAATAAAAGAAAATAGGAAATAAGGCTAGAAAAATAAACTTATGATTCTGAAAAATCTAAAATACTATAAAACTAATTTTAAAACTAAAAATATATTTTTCACACTTTTTATTTAATTATTACTAATTAATAACTATTTAAAATTCACTTAAATACTAGAAAATATAAAATGAACTTGGAAAAATAAAATTTTAACTTTGAAAAATCTAAAATATGATTAAACTAATTTTAAAACAGAAAAGATATTTTTTAGGCTTTTTAATTATTTTTTACTAATTATTTATTATTTATTAACTATTTATAATTATAATAAATACTAAACAGAAAAGGAAAAATATGAAACTTTTTCTAAAAATACTATGTGATGACAGAAACCTAAGAAAAATAGAAAAACAAGATTTGCTTATTAAAAAGTTGAAAAGAAAAATCAAAAAGCTAAAAAAATATTAAATAAACGCTATCACTATTTTTATATTGATGTTTTTCTGGATTTTCTTTTTGAAAACTACTTAAATACTAATAATATGAAACTTTAATAAAGACAAAAAATTTACAAAACACAAATAAGTTGTCTTGATGGCTTAAAAATCCAACAGTGGTACTTTTTAGCTTATTTGGTGAAATAAGCTCAAACAAGCTAACAACTTGAAACAGAAGCTAGATTAAGATGAAAATAAGCTAGAGAAACTAACTTGAAGCTAAAAGATACAAACAATCAAACTGAAAAGCTCTAATAAGCCAATAAGCACTTTGGCTATTTGTGATGAAAAACAGAAAATGGGACAAACTTTAAGCTCTTAGCAGCCCTAGCTAACAAGCTCAAAAGTGAAAAACCAAACTTGATACTTCAAGATGGCCAGGTTGGCTTTCCAAAGAACCAGAGAACACAAGATTTGGACAACTAATAAGCTCGGTACAAGCTTATCAAAATGGAACCAATAAGCGTACGTGGCACTTATCTCGACATGGTACTCACAAAAAGCTAAGAAATAAGCACTTAAAAAGCTGAGAAACCAAGAACTAGCATTTTTGTATTTTTCTTTAGCAACTAGACTTTAAAAATCCAAAAGATTATAAGCTGGATCCTATTAATAAACCCACAATGAAATTCCAAATTTTATTCAAAAACGACCCAAATGACAATTTGACTTTTGACAAAACCAAAATGTTGACTAAGATGGATTTTGATCTGATTCTAAGTACTGAATATGATGTTATAAAGTATGTTAAGACTGAATTGAGCAAGATCAACAACTTTTAAACACAAAACAATGATCATGGATCATGAAATCTCAACATGATTGCACAAATTAAGATCAAATGGATATTTGACTTTTATCCAAAGAAGTGTTGGTTTTTCTTGTATGCACTATCTAATGAGACCAAGTGTGACTCAATACAACAAAACTTACAAACTTAACCAACCTCTAGCACCATTTCACTTCTCAAATCCAAAGCAGACCCTTTTTGATTGTTTTGAAGATTTTTCAAGACAAACCATAAATTTAAACCATGAAAGTGATTTCAAACTTTGTATAATCCTATATTAGAACTAATGAACACTAAATCAACAACTATAACAACCATAAACTAAGAATTGATGATAATGCAGTTTTAACTGTTAAAACCAAATTTTTTTTTGTAAACTATGAATTGAAAAGAACAAGCTACTGATTTTAAGGCTTAAACTAACTTAACTATGACTAATTAACATACAAACACATATATTCAAACTTAAGAACACTTAAACAGTGAATTGCAAGAAATGAGTAAAAAGCTTACAAGTAGTTTCTAAGGCACAAACCGAGAACTAGGATCGAAACCAATTCCTATAACTTCCCAAGAAGCACTATACCAAGGCCATCCAAGATAAACCCTGCTCCAGCTTCTTGATCTTCTTCACCATGGATTTTTTATTTTTTCAACATTTTCTTTTTGTATTTTTTTGTATTTTTACTTTTTGATCTTGAGCATGATTTTTAAAGGTTTCTAATAGCTTGTATAAGCTATATGGGAGCTTACATGAGCTTAAGAGTCCATACTAACACTTGCTTAACAACATTCAAATATTGGTGAGAACTTGAGTACTTGAAAATTTGAACAAACTGAAATGAACTTGAAAATTGCAATTGATAACTGATAAAGATTCAAATATACTTAATAGGCTTAAACAAAACACTTGGAATTGAAAACATACAATATAAGACTTGGATAAAAAAAACGACTTAAGAAAACTTAAAATTACTCTAGATATCTGATACAATGCCTCTCTCTCTCTTTATAGACTTTAAGCACTCCTTGATGTACTCTGAATGTTTCCCACCACTTTTGAGCCCTTGGATCACTCAAATTCATCATAACCGTACACCTTGCTTTTTGGCGCCAAATATCTTCAAAGCAGGTTTTTGCTTTAATGAGAGTTTGGTTCAATCAATTAAGGTTTTTGTTGTTAGTGGAGGAGGAGGGAACATAGTATGGGAGAGGTGAGAAAAAGGAGTGGAAACCATGACCTGGTTTTGAGATATCCGGCTTGGGAGAGAGTGCTCTGATGACTCTGGTATTTGGGCACGCTAAGGGTGGGTTTGACCTTCTTTGACCGGGTTGCTAATAACAAAGGGCGGGTCAAGGTTTGGGCTTAGATGGTTTTGGGCCTAGATTGGGTTTGGATTGATATAAGGTGTCCGTTTGGTTAAGTGGTAACAACAAGGACCAATTTTGCAAATTTGCCAAACTTCAAGGACTGATCATGCAACTTTTCCAAACTTCTCAGAAGGACCAATCATGAAAAATATTGATAAAACAAGGATCCTTTTCGTATAAAACCCATTTTCAAAGGTCCAAGGACTAATTTTGCAAAATTTCAAAGTTTAGGGACCTTTCTTGCCAATTGACCAAAGAATCATTCAAGGATCATTTTAACAACTTAGAAGATTTCAGGGACCTTGAATGATAAATTTCCACATTTTTGAATTCCAGGGACTAGATTTGACAACTTTTAAAACTTGGGGACTAAAACTGCCAATTTTGCAAACTTTATACATTTTTCATCTGATTTTGATATTTTTGCAATTAAAACTCTGATTTGTGATATTTTGATCATTTTGATGTGTTTCTGAGTGTTTTCAGATGTTTTTGCAGTTTAGATTATACAAAAATGATGAGTATTTAGACACTCATCACACCCCTACACGTCTCTCTCCCCCACCTTCCCCAATTTCAAATCAAACGATCACCAAATTAGGGTTTCAAAATTTATAAAAAAAATCTAATCATTTTCATCAACTCAAAACCTTAACTCCAATCCCAATGGCAGACGACACATCAGTCCCCACCACACCACCACCAACCACCACCGCCGCCTCCGCCACAACACCTCTCGGCGCAAACGTAATTCCGATAATCAACAAGCTCCAAGACATATTCGCACAACTAGGCAGCTCATGTACTATCGAATTACCTCAAGTAGCAGTTATAGGTAGTCAAAGTAGTGGTAAATCTAGTGTTTTGGAAGTGCTGGTTGGACGTGATTTCTTACCGCGTGGTTCAGATATTTGTACGCGTAGGCCGTTAGTGTTGCAGTTGTTGCAATAAGAAGAAGAGTGATGGTAACAGTGATGGGACTGAGGATGAGTATGGAGAGTTTTTGCATTTTCCTGGGAAGCGGTTTTATGATTTTAACGATATTCGTAAAGAGATTCAGGTCCTCATTTCATTTATTTATTTACGTTACGCCTCAACTGCTTTTAATTGTGTATTTGTGTAATGTTGTATTTATTTACGTTACGCCTAAAAAAAATTAAATATCTTTAAAGCACGTCTTGTGTCTTCATGAGCTAGGTATTTTATACGGCGTATCTCCAGAAATGGACACGTCGTATTCTTCTGAGTACGAACGGGTTTTAGAATCTTCTTAGGTATACGCCGTATTCTCAGTAGCATGGACACGCTGTATTCTTCTCCATAAATTTTGTTTGCTTGTTTTCTTCATTTTAACTCCAGATGGTGCCATTTTCCGTGTCTTTTTACAAGATCACTCCATAAATATTGAAAATCACAAAAGTAAGCTATTAAGTATCAATTCAGTAACAAACATATAATAAATGAGCAATATTTTGTGGGATATATGATGCATAAATATAGTATACATTTGATGTTATCAGTTGCAGTTAAAAGTCTCTGTAAGTCTTAAAGCTTACAAGTACAGACCCATGTATATTTTCATTTTTATACAGTACGTTCAGTTGTTAAGAGTATTAAGTAAGAATGATGGTTAATGGGTTTATGTGTTATGAACAGGTTCATGATAACATGACAAGAATGGGAGCATAAAATATGGGATTGAAACTTTATCTTATAAGAACAGTTTGAACAACAGCTTCACATGCATGGAAATATCAACAAGGCTCCAGGTGGATTTCAAACGCGCACCTTTGATGCAATCAAGGTAACGTACTTATCTTAGGTATCTATAAAGTCTATTTATATCATTCTCATCATAAATTGCGTAAATCACTACTACAATCAGTATACTAATTATGAGGACTCATGAATGAATTCTTTGGATGTATAACTATATTAGTTTTATGTTTTTTTATGCAGTGCATTTCTGCCATCGGAAAACTAATTAAAGGCAATGATAGTGAAAACAAAGAGATAATCAGATTGGCGGTTGCGACATTGGAAGTTTCTCTGCTTGGAACGACACTAAAAATCCTGAAACTATAACTGGTTAGCCAAATGTCAAATTTAAACTGTTGGTTAGATTGCGGCAAGTATAGTTAAAGATAATTTTCGTTTGACTTATACACTTCTTGTGATCCCGCCGCAACGCGGCGGTCGCTGCCCACCTTGTTTGATAAAAAAAAGGCAAGGAAGCTTTAGCACACATGATTGTTGTTTAGCTTTGTTGAGAATTTAGGTTTTAGGTATTATCAAAGAATTAATCAACCTTTACTTGATGTTCCTTATCAAGGTGCAATAACACAATAGCGTTTAAGATTATATTTAGAGGGAAAAAACACGCTTCGTGAATCACTTAAGAAAAATATTGGCAGGATTTGTTTGACTACTGATGCTTGGACATCCATTAAAAAAGAGAGTTACATGACTCTTACGGGGTCACTTTATAGATAATAATTGGAATTTGGTAAAAAAGTGTTAATTTTTTTTGTTCTTGATGGTTATCGGGGGATTGATATATGATAACGCTCAAACTGTATATGTTTTAGTCGTGTTATATGTGCTTTTGTGTATATTATTTGGTTATATTTGTGAGCTTTTGTTACGTAATTTCATAAAGTGTGTATACAAGTTCATATGTAGCCAAGTACAAGAAAAATAAGAAGAAATGATGAATAAATGAAGATTCATGAACATACGAAGATTCCTGCATCAAGATCTACACCAAGAAGCATTTCAAGAGCAAGCAAATCAACAAATCAATGTTTCCAAGTCCCAAGATAAAGAAAAGATCAAGTTTGGTTGAAGAAAGATGAGCCACGGCCAAGAAACAAGCATTCGTCAAGTCAAAGAACGAAAAAAGTCAAAAAGTACAAAGTTGAAGCATCCAGCCGATTGGCCTTGCAATCCAGCTGATTTAAGTCTAGCCTATTAGCCTTGCATTCCATCCGTTTTGACCAAAACATTACCGACCATCATCCAGCCGATGGATCTAAGTGCCAAAACTTCCTTTTAAGTCACCAAAATGAACCAACCGCCTTTGGCACCCATCCTACTTGGTTTCTAGTCCTTTCTAGCACACTTGGCTTCCAAGAAAAGCATTAAACACCCTAGGCCTTGGAGAGTAGTATAAATAAACCTCATGTGTGCTCATTTCAATTATCCCGCTCTCAACTGTCTCTAAACAACTCTCTCCACTCTCTCTCAAAGCTTAAATCACCCTTGAATCCTTGGAAAAACACAACATCAAGAGGAGGCTTAAGAAACCATCATTCAGAGGTCAAAAAATCAAGAAATCTTCACCAAACCTTGAAGCATCAAAGCTTCAACCATTGTAATTTTATTTCAATCTTTGTAAGACCTTTTTAATCATGATTTATAATGTTATTATTTCTAAGTTTATGTCTTTGTTTGCTATGAGTGGCTAGTGCCTATGTGCACTTGCTTAGATGATGTTTGTAGTATGATGATTTGCTTATGATTGTGATAACATGTTTTAATTCAATTTCAAGCTAGTTCTAAGATCCAACCATGCTTGTTTTCCATAGTGATATTTGTTTATCAAGTTTGATTAGTTGATGGTGATTTCATAAGTCAAAAGGGTTGTTATCATTCAACTAGTTATAATCATTTGTCTATGAGTGATTGTTTTTAACCAAAATTCTTGATTAAACCAAGGAACTTGAGTGTGATTGTAATGAAAATGTCATTGTTTATCAAAGTGGATTGATTGGTAATAGTCCCATAGGTTGAAAGGGTAATTGTTATCATCAATTGTAGCCTTTTTGTCTATGATCGGCTATCTTTTGTATTGACCATTTCTTAAGTGAATTTGATTAAACAAGAAACGTTTTTTTTGTTTAAGTTTGTGAGACTATCATGAATCAAACTTATGAAAATTGAATTGGTCTTGAATTGATTGATTGAACGTAATGCTTGTTTTCATAATTTATAATCTTGATGAAGGTATGAATCTTAAAAAACACTAGATTAGATCACCATCTAATTATCAAAATCAACATGTTAAAAGCAGTTATCACAATCTTTCAAATCAGATTAAGCAAACTAGTCTAAGCAAGTGTAGTTTTAATCATTTGAATCTTCATCATTTAGTTATTACTTGCTTTCATTTTCGAGTACGATTGGTAGACTATTGTTTAGGTTTCTTAGCTTACTTTATAACTCACAAAAATCCCAACTAACAATCTCGGCTTACCATTTACATCTTACTACTAATGGACGAGTTCACTTGCTCGTATGTGTTGCTAGTAGATTCGGTAAATTTTGTTTATAAATTTAAAACTTGCACATTACGCACACATCAATATAGGAAAGTGGGTTAAAAATTGTTTGAATGAGTGGGTGTTAAATAATATTTTGTCTATTCCGGTTGATAATGCAAGCGCTATTGGTTTAAAAAAGAATTGCTAGACCCACAAAAAAACTTCCACAAAACACATCTACAAAATGAGTTGACATTATTTGATTGGTGTATTTGGTTATAGTTTATCTATCTTCTTTTTTATTAAACCAATCAAACAATGCCAACTCATTTTGTAGATGTGCTTTGTGGAAGTTTTTTTGTGGGTCTAGCAATTCTTGGCATAAAACATGTAGGTAAGCCGATTGAAAGCATTAGGCGTGCGATTAAGTGGATTAAGAAGTCAGGTTCTAGAATTGAAAAGTTAGATAAATGTGCCAGAAGAGCTAGATGTGATAACACTAAGAGTTTGGTACTTGATGTTCCAACTAGGTGGAACTCAACTTACAATATGCTAGAAGTAGCTTATGAATATAGAGATGCTTTTGCTAGGTATGATTTAGAAGATGTAGATTTTGGGACATATTAGGGGCCAAATCATTTGGTTTCAACATTTGAATATTCGGTCAATGCTAAAAAGTTGTGTCATTATTTAAAACCTTTTATGATATTACTTTGAGAATTTCCGAGACTAAGTATGTAACATCACATACACTAGTAAATGAATTAGCTACAATTCGTGCTCTTAAGAACACAACTTGGTTGTGTTATTCATGATGCACCGCCTAAAGATAAACATCTTTATGACATTGCTAAGGCGATGAAACCAAAGTTTGAAAAATATTATGGTGAGGTTGAAAACATGAATTTGTTGGTGTACTTTTCTTTAATTCTTGATCCAAGGAACAAGTATGAATTTTTGGATGTTATCGTGGATGATCATTATGGAAGGGAAGGGATATCAGTTGTGGTAAAAAAAAAGACGACAATAAAGGTAAAATGAAACTTCTTTATGAAGATTACGTGCGTATTTATGCTCCATCTTCTAGTTCATCTTCAACCTTAAGGAAAAGGCCAAGGACTACTAAAAATAGCAAAGAACTCGACCACGGAGATATGTAGAGACGTAGGATAAAAACTGGTCAATCATCTAGTTCATCAACTAGTTAATTAGATAAGTATAATAGTGAATTTTGTGAACCATTTGATAAAAATGCGCATTTATGATATTTGCTATGGTGGAAAGTAAACAGCCCTAGATTTTCAATTCTTTATTTAATGGCTAGAGATTTGTTGGTGAACTCAATCTCAACGGTTGCTTCAGAATCGGTATTTAGCACAAGTGATCGTGTGTTGGATTCGTATAGGAGTTCTTTGGGTGACAAGACTATTGAATGCCTAGTTTGTACTCAAGATTAGCTTCGTATAAGTTTAAATCCGAAAAAAGATGAAGATATGGTTACAGTTGCAAAAATAGAAAAAGGTACTTCTTTTTATGTAGAGTTGATGAAGGTATTATTTTTTACCAAATTCGACATAATATATATTTGATAACATCAAATTACCTGATATTTTACATATCAAATTCTCGTGTTTATTGCCTCATTTGTATAAATATGGAACTTAATTCATTCATATTCGCTCATATTTACATTTCAGGATAAATGAGGCTTTGAGCAGAGAAGATACATGAAAAGGCCAAACATATGCAAAAAATATATTCTGAAGGCATGTTACGACGTAAGTGGGCGATTAACTTACGCCGTAACTCATACTACGAAGGCGAAAGTATTATGTGTGAAGGTTACGGCGTAGGGCTGAGCACAAAACCGATCGAACCGAGCCGAACCGGAAAACCGAGCCGAACCGGACCGAACCGAACCGACCCGACCATTTTCGGTTAGGTTTCGGTTCTATGTATTACCGGTTGTCGGTTTTCGGTTCGGTTCGGTCCGACCCAAAACCGGCCAAACACTCACATAAAGCATGTAAACCGAGCCGAACCGACACAAAACCGAACCGAACCGAACCGATTCGGTTCGGTTTCGGTTCATGTTTTTTGTGAAATCGGTTCTCGGTTCGGTTCGGTTTTCGTCGGTTCGGGTCGGTTCCGGACCGATGATCAGCCCTATTACGGCGTAACTGCTTAATGATGTTACGACGTAAATATGATGGCAAGAAGGATACGGCGTAACCAACTCTTAAAGTTACGTCGTAATTATTAATGTGAAGGCTACGGCATAACTTGGTAATTTAGAAGTTATGCCGTACAGAGAGTTAAGGAGTGGATAAGTATACGCGGACGAAGAATTACGGCGTAACCCGGTGATTTAGTTATGCCGTAATTCCACAAAAAGGTGTAGATTGGCGGGAACACCTTGACCCCGGGTGCCTTTTGGCACCAGCCATTGTCCACCCCACAAAGAATACATACGAAGTTTGGTGCTCAATTAACACATTTATGTGTTGGTCTCTATCAATGGAATGAAGGAACTCAAGGGCCTAAGTTGCAATATTGCTATTATGAATAGTTGAAGAGGTTATGCCATTACCTTAAAACTCAGTTACGCCATAACTAAAGTTACGGAGTAACTAAAACTTTAGTTACGCCATAACTAAAGTTACGGAGTAACTAAAAATATAGTTACGCCATAACTGAAGTTACGAAGTAACTAAAACTTTAGTTACGCCGTAACTGAGGTTACAGAGTAACTTAAAGTTTGGTTACGCCGTAACCATTTCGAACCCTATAAATAGAGGCCGAATTCTGCACATTAGAGCATCTCTCTTCACCCATTCTTAGGGGTCGATTAGGGCACCACTCCAAGGCAATTTTCAGCAGTTCCAAGCCATCTTTCAAGGAATAATTCACTTGCAATCATCATCATTATTAGCTCTACATCAAGTAATTTATATCAAACAATATGCTCAATTCAATTCATGTTTTATTCATTTTTGTTGGTATAATTTATTATATATTTGGCTAAGCACTTTTGGTGCTAGCCTAGTTATGATTTCTTGATTATATTGTTTATGTTTTTATTCTTCAATTATTGTTTCTAGTGTATGCATGCATAGTTCGTTGGTAGTCACCCTAGCTTCGGTAGTTTTGAATTGCGGTCGTAACTAATTGATTTGGAGAATTGACCAACTGACCCTAAGTAAGTAGGTAGAGAGGCTTGGTAAGAATTGACCAAAAGACTATCGAATCCCTCTTGAAATTGACCAAAGGATCACCGTTCGAAAGGATGAACTTAAGAAGTTAGGGATGTATGACTAAGATGCTAGCGCTCGGGCACACATTATTTCGAATCTTGCATGTAGGGTACTTAATGACTTGGCTTAGGTTGCTTGAGACCCTCGATTCCCCAAAGGGTTGGCCTTTGACGTCGGGTAGGAACCTTTGTTGATAAGTTATGACGAATTGACCAAATGTTGTCATAGCGACTTAAACCCCCACTTGAATCAATAGGAAGTAATTAGAAAACATAGACATTACATGATAGGATGAATAATTAGGTTAGCACACTTTCTCTCCGTTGTTCACAACTTCAATTTAATTTACGCATTTTATTTCTTGTCTTTTAGTTTAATTAATCATTTCAAACTTAAAACCTTTTAAAACCGTGACACTTAAACTTAATAGGATCCTCATCTACATAGCTCTTGGGAACGACCTCGGCTTTACCACCTTCTATACTACTCACGATCGGGTTCACTGCTCGTTAGTGCAATAGGTAAACCTTAGGTAGATCAGACTTATAAATATTAAATCCTGGTCGGAAAACCTGCATCAATATTGTTAACCATTTTAATGTTCCTTTATGTATAGTTGATGGAGCGAGAAGGTACACGTTTAGAAGAGTGAAGACTACTTGTTGTTTAATGTTCTTTTTGTTTCATGGCTACTGGAAATTTAGTACTACTAGTTTTTCGTTAATGTTCCTTTTGTTTCACGCTTACTAAAAATTAGTACTAATAGTATTGCTTTTGAAGATGAAGACTAAAGATTGGGCTTGTTTTCCTTCTAGTTTTTCTTTTGTTTTATGCCTACCGGCAATTAAGTACGGTAATGCAATAGCAGACTAACACGGGGTGTTTGGATATTGTTGCAGACGTACAGGAGTTGCAACCTACATCAGGGGGTGTTTGGGTTAAGTTTGGTTTTCTCTTAGTTGCTTAATGATTTAGATAGATCATAGATGTTTTATAAGTCTTCTAAAACAAAGACGTTAACTAAAACAAATTGACACAAATATTGAATTACATACTTAGTTTGGTTTAGTCTGGTTTGCAGACTTAACATGCATAAAGCGGTGTATGGGTTCGGGTTTCCTTACTTGTTTAATGTGGTTTGATTTATATGTTAATGATGATTTAGTACTGCTTGTATATTTCTTGTATTACGCCTAGTGGTTTGATTTTTACTTGTTATAAGTCTATAAAATTTGCTTGTTGGTGGTTATTTAATGTTACTCGCAAATTGTCTACTCGTACTAATAATTTTTGACGTAATGACAGTTATTAAGTGTTGCTGTGCTACTCCTACTAATGTGTTATTGTTTTTGGTAATGCTATTGCAAAGTAACATGTTTTTTTAATTAAATGACATGACACAATTATTATAATACTATCGAACAGTATTATAATACTATCCAACATCATTAGTAAGTATTATAACTTACATTAAGTATTTGGTATTATTGGTTCAAAATGACACAATTATTTTTATGAAATGTAAGTACAATTTGTTATGTTTGCTTCAAACTAAAGTCTCAAAATGACACAAAAACTACTCACTAATATAGCTTTTTTTTTTTTGTTTTTTTTTTAATGTTTGATCAAAGTCACATTTGATAATCTATTAGTTTCTCATTTGTAGTATCACCCGACCCGACATAACCCGACCCGATTACCACCTGAAACCGAATAACCCGATTTCTTATCGGGTTGGATTGCGGTGAGTTTTTAAAAATCAAAACCCGACCCGATAACACCCCCAGTAACAATAAATCCTATTGAGCTTTAAGCCAACAACCGGGCTTGGGCCATCTAATCTATTGTCTAACATTTTCACGCAGTTCAAGCGACGAAATCGCAAAAGTTACGCTTGAAGTAAAAACTTTAAAATATCAAAGATATAAGTATTTTGTTGTGAAGACTTCTGAAAACAAGCAATAACAAATCTTCAAACACGAGCAACAAAAACACAAGCAAAACAAGCAACAAAAGCAAAAAAAAAAAAAAAAAAGTAGCAAAAGCAGGAATCGTCATGACATTGTAGCAGATGTTGTCGATCTCGTGTTTCGTTGATGGATGCATATTCTATGATGATAAAAATGGCCTAAGCCCGATAAAGAATTTGGGTCATATTTATCATCTAATAGTTTGCACATATAAAAGGCGATCCTTCCTTGTAAAAAAAAATAAACGTTAAATTAGTGTAAGCATTTCACTTAAGAGCAATACAATAACATGTAATTTTGTATAAAGTCTAATATATCACTTTAAAACAAATGACATTTAACAAGTAAAAAAGCATGAATGTAGTTTGAACGAGTACTTTTCCTCTTTCTCCAACTAAAAAACATAACTTATCATTTTTTTCATGCTATAACAACACTCTTTTATCTTTCCATTTTCTTTTCACTTTCTTATTTTTTTTTTTCATTTCCATTATTCTACATCACAATCAGACATACCGATTACACATACCAATTTGATCATTATCACCATGTCTAATAGTGTGCAAGACCAACGCATCTAATATGCCACCTAGCCAAATAGGACATGTCTTCCCCATTAAGGTGCCCCCACCAGACACATCTTCAATGGAAAAAGGAAGACTCAGTTGATCGCATGACTGAGTCGTGTGAGTTTATTGTGTGTGTCAGTGTGTGTTTATTAAATGTTTTTTTAGGGTATATTTAGGTTTAAGTGGGTACATTATTACACTAAGTTGGTGATGGGGACATGATTCGAGGTCAAGAAACTTAGATCGTTTTGTCTACGACGTAGGGCGAAAGCCTTACCTACACGGTATATGTTACGACTTATTTTTGGTTATTTTCTTGGCATTGTCTATGTCGTAAACGAACGACCCTTTCTACGCCGTAGTAAGTAACGATTCAAGAATATTTTATTATTTATATACTCAGTTTTTGTTTTGTTTTGTTTTTTTTTTACATTAATTAGGCTTCTTTTTGTGCAAGTTTCACATCCTTAATATAGGGCTTATTATCATTATAATTAATTTTTTGATTATTAATAAACTTGTGTGTTTTAAAGTTCTATCTTTTGTTTGGATTTTATTCTTTTGAGGTGCGTCTCGTTTATCTACCATTGAATTAGATTTTATCAAAATTCGCTTCAATGTCCTGTATTAGTTAATCATAAAGAAGGTTTTGAGAGAAAATCCCGAATAATAACCGCAATCATGTATACTCATCATTACACTTAGCCCAAAAAAGTTACTTTGTTTTTAAAGAGGAGGTATTCACATCACTTTTTTTGATACAAGCATCATAATTTGTGCATTACAGTATTGTACGATATAAACTGTAATGCACAAATTGTGGTAAATACATAAAAAAAAAAAAGGGGCAAAAATGCATATATATTTGCATATATATCTTTTGTACAAGTTTTTTTTACACATAATACAATAGTTTTTATGCATGCTTTAGATATATATATAATTTTGCATTTTCAGGAGGATATATATACAAAAGCCTAAAATAACGTGAGTATAATTTCTCATTTTAAAGAGGTGAAAAAAAAAACTCTTAACAAGTTCAATCACATTGACCAAAACATATTGACTTCCAATCAATCTCCCACTTTACTTGGACCACATTCCAAACACCCCCACACGTCTCTCTTCCCCACCTTCCCCAATTTCAAATCCAACAAATTAGGGTTTCAAAATTTATATAAAAAAAAAATCTCATCATTTTCATCAACTCAAAACCCTAACTCCAAATCCAATGGCAGACGACACATCAGTCCCCACCACACCACCACCAACCACCACCGCCGCCGCAACCGCACCGCTCGGCGCAAACGTAATCCCGATCATCAACAAGCTGCAAGACATATTCGCACAATTAGGCAGCTCATCTACTATCGAATTACCTCAAGTAGTAGTTGTAGGTAGTCAAAGTAGTGGTAAATCTAGTGTTTTGGAAGCGCTTGTTAGACGTGATTTCTTACCGCGTGGTTCGGATATTTGTACGCGTAGGCCGTTAGTGTTGCAGCTGTTGCAGATTAAGAAGAAGAGTGATGGTAACAGTGATGGGACTGAGGATGAGTATGGAGAGTTTTTGCATTTGCCTGGGAAGCGGTTTTATGATTTTAACGATATTCGTAAAGAGATTCAGGTCCTCATTTTATTTACGTTGCGCCTCAACTGCTTTTAATTGTGTATTTATGTAATGTTGTTGTATTTGTTATGATAGTGAGAAATGTGTTATTTATTTTACGATACTTGACCGCTTAGTGAGAAATGAGTTACTTATTTCTGAATTATAGATTTCGCTAGCGACATAACTTGCGCATTTGTGTTTGTTATGATATTGACGAATGTGCTGGTTTTTTTACGATTATGTGGCGAGTGTTACGTTTTTGTGTTGTTAATTGTATAGGTATTGAGCTGTTTTATAAATTTCACTAAAAAGTAAGTAGTATTTTCGAGTGTATTAACATAGAATTAGGTATGTAGTCTGGATATATTATGTTAGCTGTTTTACTAAATGCGGGCGTAAAGTTTTTGTTGTTAAATGTATATGTGTTGAACTGCTGTAATGTTGTATCTGTTATGACACTGATAATTTGTTAGTGATATACAACTCGTGTTACAGTTTTGTGTTGTTGATTGTGTAGGTATTTAACTGTTACGATGTTGTATTTGTTATATAGATTTCACTAGAATGTAACTGGTGTTATCGTGTAATTGTGTTTGTTGTAATCGCAAGTGACTGATCTGAAGTTCGTTAGTGATAGTGATTGATGTGTGACGAACTGACGATAGATTTAGGATATTGTGTTAGTTAACACATAAGAAATAGTTGAATCAGTTTACATGTGTTTAGAATTTATGTGGAGTGTCGAGCTGGGGGGAAAAATGTTGCGTATGCATCTGATGGTTATACTGTTACAATGTCGATTGGTTACAACTTACAATAGTGAGTCATTTTGTGAAGTTTGTAGTGATAGTGACAGACCACAAATGTATGAAGATAGGTTTAGGTATGTAGTCTGGATATGTTGTGTTAGTTGTATTACGATGTACGGCGAGTGCACAGTTTTTTTGCTGTTGTATATGTGTTGGAGTACCGTATCTGTTATATAAATTTCACTAAAACAGTAAGAATTATCTAGTACTTATGTGTTTGTTATGATAGATAGTGACTGATGTGATGTTTTTAGTCATAGTGACAAATTACGTGAAGATGGATTTAGGTATGGAGTGTGGTTATTCAATATTGTGTTAGTTAATGAACAGTTGAAAATAGTAGACAGTTGGAGAGTGACTGTTTAATCACCACCAAATGGCCTAGTGGCAAGGTACCTGACTTCCTCACAAGATGTCAAGGGTTCAAACCTCATTAGGTACACATTTGAGGGTGGCCAGGGAAGGGGCGGAAGCGGTTATGGGATTCCCCGTTTAGGCCGCATACATCTGAGTCAAAGACTCACCCTCCCTGGGTAACCTGAACAAGGAAAACCTTATTATTTTTTGGAGAGTGAGTGTTTCAACTTTCAAGCTATTTTTGGGTTATGTGCCTAGTGATGATTGGGAGTAATGTTGGATAGGCGGTTGGTGGCTGTACTATTTTAGTGTTGTGTAGTTGTGTACTTTCGTTATGTGAGTTTCTACCGGTTCATGTGATCAGGTGAAGTTTTTAGTGATATTGACAGAGGTGTGACGATATATTTGGATATTGAATCTAAAAATTAATCCATCAATGAAAGCAGTCCCAGCCCATCATCCGTAAATTAAGTGTATATTGTGTAGTTGCCCATTGTTCACTCTTTTACTTAATATTATTCTTGCTCTTATTGAGCTCCCTTTTGTGCAACACTTCTAAGGATAATAGGAAGAACTGTATTTTGGGTAAAAGTTGTATTTCTCCCCTTTTACTTTGTTGAGTGTATATCATACCACCTCTATTATATACGTTAGCATTTGTTTATTTAAAAGTTGTCATACAAAAGCTGGATGAATATGACCCTTAGAAGAAAGATTGAACATTTTATTTATTTTCCTCAAGGAAGGTTTGATCACTGACTTTTTTTTTTACTATTGGGATACTTTAGGCTGAGACCGACAGGGAAGCTGGTGGAAACAAGGGTGTTTCTGATAAGCAGATTCGTTTAAAGATATTCTCTCCTAATGTTCTTGACATAACCCTGGTCGATTTGCCAGGCATAACAAAAGTTCCTGTTGGTGACCAGCCCAGTGATATTGAAGCTCGTATTAGAACAATGATCATGTCATACATTAGGCTTCCCAGCTGTTTAATACTTGCTGTCACACCAGCAAATGCTGATCTTGCTAACTCAGATGCACTTCAGATAGCTGGAAATGCTGATCCAGATGGTAAGTGTTGATGTCATTTCACACGATCTCTGTAGAATGATATCTTGTTTGAGAGCATTTCTTTATCACGACTCTTTTCTCTTTATTCTGCCAGGTTACCGAACGATTGGTGTTATAACAAAGGTGCAATCTACATAAATTCAGAATTTTCAATTTTAGTTATTCTTCTGCCAATATGTGGTATTTGTTTTTAACATGGGTTATCCCATCCATTGCTTTAGCTGGACATCATGGACAGAGGTACGGACGCTCGCAAGTTTTTGCTTGGCAAAGTGATTCCTCTAAAACTTGGCTATGTGGGTGTTGTAAATCGTAGCCAAGAGGTAATACTGTCACTGCTTTAATAGTCAATACAAAATCTAGTTATTATACCTATGCCGGGGTTTCCTGATTTAAGTATTATGGAAGATGTCTTCTTTTTCTTTTTGTTAACTTAACGGAGACTACTAAGGCTTGAGAGGCAACAGCTGTTGTGGCTCTTTTTGTTAATTTATCTCACACCATATGACATTCGTAAACAGGATATTATGTTTAACCGGACAATTAAAGATGCACTTGTGGCTGAGGAGAAGTTCTTTCGCAGTCGCCCGGTATGAGATGTTTTTCTCTGACTCAACAACTTGGCAGTTATCGGTTCTCCAGTTGAAGTAACTAATTATTGTGCTGTAGGTTTATAATGAGCTTGCGGATCGTTGTGGAGTGCCTCAACTGGCAAAGAAGTTGAATCAGGTATTTTGCTTTGTGTTGAAGCACTTTTGAAGCTTTAGCCTTTTCACCCATAAATGAGGTGATGTTTGTTAAGATACTATATAAATCTATTGTTTTTTTTTTTTTCTTTATTTGCAGATTCTGGTACAACATATCAAAACCTTGTTGCCGGGTTTGAAGTCACGCATCAGTTCTATGTTAACTACTGTTGCAAAGGAGCATGCTAGTTATGGTGAGATTACAGAGTCAAAGGTAATCCATGACAATGCTCTGTAGTTGAATCTTGACATTGTATGCGTCGGCAGTTGGTTGTATGGTCTTGTCCACTAACTTTTATAAATCAATACACATTCAAGTTATCTGCTGGCTATGATAGTAATTTAAATTCTGACGTAATGGAACTGTAAGACCTATATGTTTTTGTTCAACTTAGGGATTGTTAAATATGACTTGTAATATTTATTTTGCAACATGCCCCTTTATAATCATGAATACTGCCAGGTTTGTTTTGCATTCTAAATTTGCTCATTAATAATTTGCAGGCTGGCATGGGAGCTCTTGTTTTAAATATTTTATCAAATTATTCAGAAGGTAGTGTGACTTTTCTTGCCTTTTTCATTTAGATAGTGATTGGAGCCTGTTTTATGTGATTGTTTGAGAACTCTGCTATTTGATTTTATAATTAAGTTGTTGATGTTTATGAACAGCCTTCTCTTCGATGATCGAGGGAAAGAATGAAGAGATGTCTACATCTGAGTTATCTGGTGGAGCAAGGATACATTATATTTTTCAGTCAATATTTGTGAAGAGTTTGGAGGTGTGTGTAGTTTGCGCTTGTTATAAAATGTTGATGTGTTAAAGGAGTTTTCTATCTTTCTTATGAATAGATTAGTTTATCCATAAACGTATATATGAAAAAGTGGATCTCTATTGATCCTTATCATAAATTTGTTCTTTGCTGGATAAATATCGTAAATGTGCTATGCGGTTTAGCATAGCTGTTTTTCATCTCTCGTAGCTTATGAGTTTTGATTTCTGGTGCAGGAAGTTGATCCATGTGAGGACTTAACTGATGAAGATATTCGAACTGCCATACAGAATGCAAGTGGCCCTAGATCTGCGTTATTTGTTCCAGAAGTAGGTCTTACTTCGAAACTCAGTTTTTCTATCATTCCTGGCTTCTCTATGATTCAAATTTCAAAGTTCCATTTTCAACATGCAATTGCAGGTTCCGTTTGAAGTTCTTATCAGAAGACAAATTGCTCGTCTGTTAGATCCTAGCGTCCAGTGTGCAAGATTTATTTATGATGAGTTGATAAAGGTCAGTGTTAATTAAAACCTATTAGCTCTGTTACGCTGTACTTACCCTAGATATTGATTTTAGTTTTTATGTATCAGATGAGTCATCGCTGTATGGCAAATGAACTGCAAAGATTTCCGGTTCTCAGGAAACGAATGGATGACGTCATTGGGAATTTCTTACGAGATGGTCTCCAACCTTCTGAGACAATGATTGGGCACATTGTTGAAATGGAGGTATATCATTCTTATTTTTACCACACTGTTACGTCATGCAAAAGATAACACGCGTCCCACATTTTGTTTATCTTTTGCAGATGGACTATATAAATACTTCGCACCCAAATTTTATTGGTGGAAGTAAGGCTGTAGAAATGGCAATACAGCAAGTCAAGTCTTCTAAGATTTCAACAACAATTCAAAAACAAAAGGTGTAGCAACTATCAAATAGTTTTGTGTTAATTTTGTGTAATTTTTGGTTCCGCTGATCATCTCCTTCCTAACTTTGAGTTATATTACATTTTGGTTGGTCAGGATGCTGCTGAGCTCGAAAAAGCACCACAATCCGAAAGAGGTAGCAAGTCACGCTCATTTCTTGGTCGGCAGGGCAATGGAATCTTCACAGAGCAGGTTGTTTTATTTGATGTGTGTGTTTATAAATTATCTGTCTATTGTAACTTATACATAGTTTGAGGCCCATTGGTCTTAGTTTTCTAATTTATGTGTGTCGCCTGTGAAACCATTTCATTAATTGGTAGATAGATACAATGAAAGAGTAATGCTATATCCTCCTAGGCTCCTACCAGATCCTCCCAACCTGTGCAATCATGAGATGTGTCATCCGCTAATTCTCATGTCTCATTTATGCCTTTAATTTTGCGATGTGTCATAATCACATCCCTAGGAGGATTTGTAGGCACATTGGTGGATATGTCATTTCTCATAAACAAATTCACAAGTCTAGAACTTCCATATAATGCAGATGTTTTATATGTTTGTTGTTGCTGTCCTAAATTCTTATTAATCATGAATTTGCTGCATATTCAGCCTGGGTCTCGGCCAGCTACTGAGGTTGAGAAACCTACATCGGGTAAAGTTCTGCTTTGTAACATAAACAAGATAAGAAAACACAACATTGGTATCTATATGAAGAACCGTTGTGAAGTTTCAAATGCCTTTGATCTTTCAGGAAGCACAAGCTGGGGGATCTCATCCATATTCGGTGGTTCCGATAGTCGAATGTCCACCAAAGATAACTCTGCAAACAAGCCATTTAGTGAACCTGCTCATACCATGGATAATTTTGATTACTCGTCTTCAATGATCCACTTGAGGGAGGTATGGTTTTTAGTCTTGAATTTTATTAACATAATTGATCTCACTAGGATACCGTTGCTAATATCTTTTTTATTGTGTTACAGCCACCGACAGTCTTGAGACCCTCTGATGCTAACTCAGATCAAGAGAATATCGAGATTCACATCACAAAGTTGCTGTTGAGATCATATTATGATATTGTCAGGAAGAACATCGAGGACTATGTGCCCAAGGCCATCATGCATTTCCTGGTCATTATTATCACTAACCTTTATAATTTTTTTCTTTTCTTGGAGAAATCCTTTTGTTTTCAATCATAGCTCTAGCTGCTTGTTACTTTTAGTGAGTTTTCTCTTTGATTGAATATCAGGTTAACCATACAAAAAGAGAGTTGCACAATGTCTTTATCAAAAAACTGTACAGGTAATAAGAAAAGCGAATATAAGTTTAGTGTGTTTTTCTTTGATTATCTACTCTTTTTAGTCCTTTTAATTAGTTTGTCGGTCATTTGGTTTTAACAGAGATGATATGTTTGAACAAATGTTGCAAGAACCTGATGACATTTCTATAAAAAGAAAGCGCACTCGTGAGTTGCTGCGTGTTCTCCAGCAAGCTTTCCGGGTAAGTTTCCACTACTGACAGCCACATATAAACTGTAGTGTAGGAGGTTTGGTTGATTTGAGCTGTTTTGTTTAATTATTTAGTAAATTTTTTGCTGAATGTTTATAGACATTGGATGAACTACCACTGGAAGCAGAAACAGTTGAAAGGGGGTACAGTTTGACCACTAAAGATCCAACAGGTCTTCCGTCTTCATCAATGGACTCTTACTCCCCAAAGAATCATAGATCACGTAAGTCTTCTCATTCAGGAGAACTGAATTCATCTTCTTATGGCAATATAGAATCAAATGGTAATAATCGCAGCTCCCTTGGTCTTTACCAAACACCAGATTTCTAAACCCTTGAGAATCAAGCCATGGTACAACACGAGATGTCCTTTAGTAGGTTTTGAAGATCGTTCTATGGAGGGGTAGACTTTATTCTTTTTCTATTACAATATTGTTTTGCTGGGCCGGTGCAGTTCAGTCCTTTTCGATCCCCGAATTCCACATTTTTTCTATGAAGACGTCATAAAATTGCAACGAATTGTTGTCCTGTGATATCATATGTTTTGGGAATGGTAAAACTATTTGGAAGGTTAATGTACAGTTCTTTTGCATTTATTTTTGGGTTCTTGTAATATGAATGGCTGTGGTTTTTGTTGCTATTGATAATTTTTCGACATGTCACAAAACATGATACTTCATTTTGATTTGTGTCTGGGTTTGATTTCAACTTTGCCATTGGTGTTCCTTGACTTTAAAATTGTTTTTTTTTAAAAAATTAAATCACAGATGGGAAAGTCAATCAAATATACGGGAAATAAAGCTATACAAACATAAGCAGTAAAAGCATATAAGCATGAAATCCCATTAAAAACGCAAGAATATACAAGTGTAGAAACAACACAAGAAAAAAAATAATATAATCACAGATGGGATAAAGTAATTTAAATATACAGGAAATAAAGCTATACAAACATAAGCCGTAAAAGCATATAAGCATGAAATCCTACTAGCATGAACTCATATAAGGTTCAATGCACCATGCAATGAGACATGGGGCATATAAAGCTATGTTTTTATATCTAGGGGTGATCAACTATGCCAACGAAGCTACAATGCATCTCTACTAGATGCCTTAATCATCTACCTTAATTCTAGTTCTTCACATGTTTATGCTATTATAGTACTATAATTCTGAAACACTTTTTGTCGTCGCTACTCTGTCACACAACACCACCACCACCACCACCAACAACAACAACAACATACGAGCGAGCAAAGACATGAATTAATTAAATCCAAGTGAGTGTGTACAAGCAAACCGATTAAAGTAACCTCAAATTTTGGTCATATGAACCAACTCCTAAAACTTGCTATTTTCCGAATCCAAGAAAGGGTAACAGATAAAAGTTTATAAACACATGACCTTAAAAGTACCACTACTAATCTTGAAAAAATGTTGGATAAAAAATCATCCAAGCTCTTAGAATCCTGTTATGCTCTCTCTTTTCTGAAACATGATTGATGTAGCATTAGGTTAAGGTTTTCGGTCACCCCAAAAAGTTGTTAGTTATATATCATTAGTCTGCAAGTATAAAAGCTTGAAGGAGGCTCTGAGCTGACTGGGCTTCGTTTGGTGTACCCGATATGACAACAGTATAGTTGGGCGTTCCTGAATCAGGTTCATGCACTACAACCTTTGCACCGGAAATCTGGTTCATACACCACAAAGCAAATTTGGGAACAAGATTAGAAGATAATTACCAAATGACATACTACCAATCAAAGCCTTTACATTGAAGTTCAAATCCTGTTTATCACTAGGGCGTGTTTGGATTTGTGTTTTGGAACTGAAAATCTGATTGTTGGTAATATAAGTCACCATGATTATTTTATAAAGTTTAAAGTTGTTTATATTGGTTTTGCTAATTAATCAAGATCAAATAATCAGATAGCATACTAAATGCTACAAAACTGATTCACCAAGGGTTAAAAAAGTTGCATATTTACCCCTTCCTTTAAGGTATTTAAAAGAATCTGATAATTCAACTTTCATTATCACTATTTATAAGACACATCCAAACATACCTTGTACCGATACTTTTAAATGGCAGGCGTATATAACTCAATATCATTATTTGGCATCCACAAAAACAAATTAGTTACCTGTCTTATACGAGTCAGATTGCTTCCATTCTCTCCATAAACCAGCTCGATAACATTCTCAGGAACCGCAATTTCCACAGTAGTATTTGTTACAATAGCAGATCTACCTCCTCTGCACAATGTTATTAATGATCATTTTTGGCACCAAAGGCTAAACCTATAACTTACTAGATGTCTGTAAATATAAAAGAAGTGTATGCTTATTACCTGCCAAGTTCAATGCCACCTTTAACAGAACTCGGTCCTCTGTTGACATCATGTCCGTTCATGATACTTCCAGCTCTTGCCTGCCAACAATATATAATTATGAGGGCTCTTTGAAACACTTAAAATGCTACGCAAACACGAAAAAGAAATATTACTTGAGATTGCCATGGCCCGGATGACGAGGGATGATCTGCATGCTGGTTAAATTGATGACGATTGGCCATAGAAGGATGCATTCCAAAAGGTGGTTGACCAGAGGGTTGGCGGTTTCCTTGTCCATAAGTTTTAAGGCCACTTGAATTTCTACTAGAGATCATGTCGTTTCGCAGCCTGTGAGTGACACAGTACAAAGCGTTTTGTACATTTACAAACTCTCCTGTAATCTAAAGAAGTGAAAAGTTAATTTACAATTAGATAAAAAAAAGTCAGTCAGATTTGTTAACGGGTTTAAAAGGGTTCAGGTTGAAATCGTCCATTTCGGTGTTTGGGATTGCATATTTTTTCTGCTTTTTTTTTAAGCGAAAAGCACTTTTAAGCAATTTTTAATAAGCAGGTTAATATTGAATTAAAATGACTTTTTACTCTCATTTAACCTAAAACCTTTTATAAATGAACTTGATTGAAAATTTATATTAAAACTATTATTTTTAAAAATATATTAAGTTTTTTACAAAATAAGCAAATGCAAACACCAGTTCCAAAAGTACTTTTTTTTTATAAGTACTTATTTTTAAGTAGAAGCAAAAAAGAAAAAAAAAAGAAAAAAAAAGAAAAAAGCAATCCCAATTCCCAAACACCCACTTAGCATTGGTCAAGACAGGGCCACTTCTAGCCACAAACACTTTTTTGTCCAATTTTTGATATTTTCTTTATAAAAATAGTGTGCTAAAGAATAATTATAAATAGAAATTTTATAATAATAATAAAAATATATATTGTTGAATAAAATGGTTACAAAGGTTGTACCCATTAACAATAAACCCTGGGGCGACTTTCAACAAGTTCGACAACAAGATTCTGTTTTTATTTGACACATATGAGAACAAAATGAAAATCGACGTTTCATAAGGGTTGAAATTGCCAAAATCTAGTTGAGTGGTATAAGAAGCATGAAGATCTCACCAAAACTATATGATCATTCTCTAAGTCATAGCTCGGAACTTCCTTGCCACTAACAATCTTTATAGAAGCACCAGTTACTTTTCTCATGTCCGCCATTATGGAACCACCTTTACCCAAAAGACAACCCATTTGCTGAGGGGGAATCACAACTTTAGCAGCAATTGGTGTTCCTGGTGAGTCTAGTCCCTTCTCGTAGGCAGCCACCATAGACCTATTGAAAACAAGAAGTACGCCATTTTGGGCAGGCGAGTTTTGTGACTCTGGGTCCTATATAACACAACAATGTGAATAAGATAAATAAGATAGGGGGCAATTTGGAAATTTTATATATACCCAACATACATTAAAAAGATGAAATTCTCCCAATAGGATATAACAAAAAGAAGCTTTTCGATAATGTGTAAATATTTAACTAACGAACCTCGAATGCTCTAATGGTGATTAACCGTTCATTGGAACCATAACCTGGACTGTGAACACTTATAGAAGCACCTGATTCCTTTTCAAGCGCTTTAACGATTGTCCCTGAGTTGCCAATCACACCGCCTATACGATCACCCGAACAAAGGATCCAGAAAACTATTTCACGCTGGCCCTGAAAAGTTTCAGAACCCAATGGTCCAAAAGGCCGATTTCCTGTAGCACAATTAGAAGTAGTTGGTACTGGTTCTTGTACTAGAGTTCCAGCTGGAGGAAAATCCATGTGCCCGTGCCCCTTAGGTACTGTGGGTTCGTGATTAGACCCGTTGTAAGGTCTTCCAGAAACCATCCTTGGTTTATCTAAAGGGGGCCTTTCTTGAAGACGACTAGTAACAGCAACAAGTGCCTTCTTAACTGCTATAATCTCACCCTCAATCTGTGACAAAAATATAAGCTGCATGCGTTAATAAACTGAGTCCAAAATATGTAAACCACATGGTTAAATAAGCAAATTTGCCATCCAAATGAAAGCTAATCCCTGAAAGAGCCTTTATCTACCAATAAAAAGAATAATTTGCCACTTTCAAATATACCGTTCGGAATACATATATTCCTTCAACTATTTGCCTTGTAAAACAAAGTCTCGTATACATTGTTTTTACATAATCTCACATGTCAAACAGTTGACTATTCGTCATTCCAAACACTACATTCCTCACATTAAATACCAAGAACACACCATTCAACTAGAAAAACTCAAGCATTATATTGTTGAGGGACCCTCAAAAGGTCTAAACAATTTTAAACCCTTTACACATTTGGGGCAAAAATTTTACCGGCTCACTATATTTTCAATGACAAATTTACCCTTTTAAGGTATGTTTGGCAAAAATAATGGTTGCCGAAACCGGAGATGGAGATGTAGATGGAGATAGAAAGGGACATTATAAAAAGATATTATATTTATAAGCTACACGAACTGACATTTAGAGATAATGAAATATTATTATTTTTATATTATGTCTACCAAACAGAGATTATATTTTAAGTAGCTTATTTTTTTAAAAAATAAGCACAATCTCTAGACAATCTCGTGTGTCAAGCACCCTTAACCTATTCATTTCGACACGTATCAAAAACTTGCCACGCAACATAAAAATATAAAACAAACAACGTCGAATTCAAAATAACTTCACAAACCTCAAGCAACTCATCACTCGGCAATGCACAAGACGGAAACAACTTATTTTTGCTATCCCTCTTATAAAACTTAATCCTACACCCGGTCTCCTTCGTAATCTTGGCCACAGCTTTCCCACCTCGCCCAATCACATAACCAACCAAACTCGTGTCCGCAAGCAACCGACACGAAACAACAACCCCCTCAACTTTCCCATTATTACCAAAATACCCCTCACCCTCATTTTCAGCAGCGACACTTAAAACCCTCTCATAAACCCTAACCAAAGCCTCTTGTGCCACACTAACATCACAATAGTCACTATTATGCACAAGTTCACTTTCTTCGTTCACCGAGATTGTCCGGTCAACAGCAGCATTACCCACGACGGAAATGACCCGGTCGACGGAGGACGGCGGCGCGTGCTCCACACGCACTTTTGCTGACGTGTCGTTCTGAAGGTGGTTTAAGATACCCATTACGCCGTTGATGCGGGATGCATGGCAGAGTAGCCGGAAACATGTGTTTCCGGCGGGTATGGTTAACGGTGACGGTGGGGTTTTGGGGCGGTTTTCGACGGTGGGTGGAGGGGTTGTTGACGGTGGTGGTGGTGATGGTGGTGGTGGTGATGGTGGTGAGGAGGTGGTGGTGGCGGCGGTGTAGATAGGGAGAGAGATGAACGGAAGTTCATTCATCGCCGGAAAATGGGTTTCTTGATTTTCCGGTGAAGTTTTCCGGCGACTGTGGGGACAGGTCAAAGGAAATCAATGAGGAGAGTAAATGAAGTGACTGAATATTTGTTTGTTTAATAAGGAGTCAATGTTTTGTCAAATCATTTGGCTTATTATGTTTTCAAAATCTTTAAATAATTATATAATAAAATATTCAATAAGTCAATTAGTTAGAGTTAGTTTATGCTTATTTTTTTGGGTTAATAGTTTAAAGTTTCTAAAGAGTGTGTTTAAGTGCTGGATTTTTTTTATTTGGGTTCTTGAACTTATAAGAAGCATATAAGAAAGCATGATTTTCTGTAATTTCAATGTTTATCAGAGTGACTTGAATGTATATATTTTGATAAGTTAAGTAACATAAATGTCATAGTTTTACACGTTTAGTGATGTTTACGTATATTTTTATAAGTTTAGTAACCTTAAAATATTATGTTTCATAAGTTCAGTAACTTAAGTGAATATAATGAGATTTCGATAACTTAGACGTATTTTAATTTTTTTTTAATTTTATTTATAATAATATGTTTGTATATTAACCCTATTCGGGTGTATATTTTGGCATAAGTTAAACAATATAATATTAAGTGACTTAAAGTGAAAATAGAATAATAATCTAACAAATGTAGAACTAAATACGTTAATTATAGTATATGCGTAATTGCGTATCATTATATAAGACTGCCCCTAGTGAGGAACCCCAATCCCCCTCATTTTCCCTGCCACGTCAGCTTTCTCTCTCCAGCGACCTTAAGGCGATTAGGTGCCCCAGTAAGGGCGAACAAGTTCATTTAAAAAAAAAAAAAAAAAACATTTTTAACACAAAATAAAATTTCATTAATCATATTAAAACGTTACATTAAAAACGATACGAAATACATAAATCATAAATCTAATCTGAATGCTCCCCGCATGCAGAGTCATACGAGGGAGTACGAGAACCGGCAAATCCCTCGAAGCGAGCCAAATCTTCCTCGTCTACACCATCGTCTTTGTTCTCCCGATAGCTCCAATTGATTTTGGTGCTGACGTTGTTCGTTATCATCGAAACACACCGCCACAACTTGTCAGCAACCTCGCGATCTTTGCGGGCTTGATCTTTCAAAAATTTGTCGATCACAGCTTTTCTTTCAGGAGTAATGTCGTTGCAACTCTGGTAGTTTTGTCTCATTTGTTCCTTCTCCGCCTTCGCCTGGTCAAACAATTCGATGACGCTTATAATAGCGTTTTTTCGAGCCTCATCGTCGATATTGCATTGATTTTGAACGTACACTTGCATATCTTCAACGGAATGGGGGAGACGGCAAGCCATATTAAATCTTGTGTTGAGAAGTATTTTGAGTTTGAATTGTGTGAAATAGATTTGTGGATTGAAGTGTGTTTGTATTGTGTATTTATAGGGTAGGATTTTTTTATTATTATTTTTTTTAACCGTTGCAACCCAAACGGTTTAATTTGAAATAACCTTTGAATTCGATCGTATACACGATCTATTTGCTCTGCCGATCGATTGTCCACAACAACAAGGATCGATAGAAATCGATCGAGTATACCCTAGATCGACTAGGCGATCGACATTACTGGGGCTAGCCTAAGTGATTTGATGTCATTTCATAAGAGTGGAGGGTATGGTTGGAGTTTTTTTCCCTTCACATCAGCTTTTTGGTCTTTCTAAAACATTTTTTTTTTAATTTTCCCTCAATTATTCCAACACTTTCTTTCACTTGCGTTAATTTTTTTCCACTTTTTATAATTTAAAAATACCCCAAAAATACAAATACACACTCACAACACATTAAATAATAATTTCTCTCTCTTTATCAATGTTGCAAAAATCGCGAATCGGTAGTCGGACGGTCGACCTCCCTGTAGCTAGTAATTGGTCTAGGCGGGATTAATCGGTGATTAATCGGATTAGCATTTCCGACAAGTTTTTAGTATTTTCAGCAAATTTTAGGTATTTTCGACAAGTTTTAGGTATTTTCGACAAGTTTATGTATTATCGGCAATATTTTTCTTGAAAAACATCTTGTAACAGATATAAACAATGACCATAAGTTATTCAAACAATTTTATGGGTAGTTTTAAGTATTTTCGGCAAGATATGAAGGTTTTCGACAAGTTTGACCACCATTAACCGTCATTGACCACCAGTGACCACGGCTGACCGATTTACATAAATCGGAAAGGTTTGAGGCTTTGCAGCACCTAATCGGCCTTGTAGGCCTTGTTTTGCAACAATGCTCTTTACAAACTTCCTCTCTTTCCTCAAATCCAAGCGGGAGTCAAATCCCGTGCATAAGGGTTTTTTTTTTTTTTCCTTAAATCAAGGTGTTGTATTTCTTCTTTCTTTTGCCTACATGGCACTTTTCCCGTCATTTTTCTTCACACCCTACACACTAATGGCGATGATGGTATATAGAATTTGATAAAATTCGGTTGCTCAATTTGTGTATGTTTTGTGCCTTTTTCTATATTTTGTAAATAAACTACTGTGACGATGGTCACACAGATTACAAATGGTTCTCGTTTTGTTTGTCAATGGTTCAACGACAGTTTCATAGTAAGGGTGTGTTTGGCCACAATTTTTGAGAGCATTTTAGAGCAATTATCATTTAGCATTATTATTACAAAGCTCGTTTGAAAAGAAAAATATAACATTATAAAATTATAAAAACGCTAGTTTCTCAATGCTTTTTGAATTAAGCATTTAACATTTAACATTATATTATTTTACACATTAAAATTACAACTACAACTACTTTACCAAACACTTTTATAAATTAAATTGTTACCGCTAACCGCTTATTACTAACTGTTTTGGCCAAGGTTGTAAAAATCGCTAGGCGCTAGTGAGGCGGTCGGGTAGGGCCTAGCGATTAATCGGTTAAGCGGGGATTAATCGAGGATTAATCGGATTGAAATTTTTATGCACAAAATTGTAATTTTAGATATTATATTATATTATATGTATGAGATAAGCATAGTGCATCAAAGTTCAAATATTTCAAGTGTTTAAATATAAACATAATACATAATTTTTCAAAGTTCAAAGTCAAATATAGATATTACTCGATTTGTTGACCATCTTTAAGCGGTCTTTGACCGATTAATCGGTTTGTTGACCGATTTTTAAGAGATTTTGTCCAATTTTTAAGCGATTTTGTTGATCAGTTTTTAAGCGATTTTGTTCGATTAATCCGATTAGACCGATTTTGTTCGATTTTGTCTGATTAATCGGTTTGTTGACTAATTTTTAAGCGATCTTTGACCAAACCGATTAAATAGGCCGATTATGATAAATCAAGGCGATTAGTGAGCGATCAGCGATTATGCGGAGATTAATCGGCCGCCTGGACTGATTTTTACAACTGAGGTTTTGGCTATTGTTTATGCTAGTTTCAACAAACACACCCTAATAGTGCAGGACTGCATGTGCATATGAAGGTATGTTTACTATGTGTTTGTAAATTGTAATTCAATTTTGTATCGCATTTACTTGAATATTTAAATGAAATCGTTATACACATTCACTAAGCAAATTCATAAAATTTTCTTAAGCAATGCAGTGTTTGAATCATTTATAGCTTATGCAACTTGAGATAATTTTAAAAGAAATGAATAATTAATTTATGAAATATCGTATTTTTTTTATGTGTTCGCTTAGTTTTTTAATCGGGATCACTTAAACTTTTTATATAAAGTTTTTTCATGCCATGTATACATACTATATAGATAATAGTCTAACACTCGCGCAAAGGAACGACAACAAAAAGTTTATTGCATTTTTTGTTTTTCTTTCTACTTTTGATCATGAAATGATTTCCCGTATAGTGATGTAAAAAAGAAAGTAAAAGTGGTGAATCAAGTAAGAGTGGAGATCTTTTGTGGATTAAAGTGTAACTAACTACTCCCCCGCTCCAAAATAAGCATCCACATTTTTATGTTTGGAATATTTCAAAATAAGTTTACACTTTGTATTTCAACAAAATAAAAAAAGACTTTGGTTGATGAAAATGAAATTATATTATGAAGAGTGTAGTCAGTGAGAATTATCTAAACTTTGTACATTTTGAAAATAAACATTTATTTTGGGATAGAGAGTACCGAAGAAAGAAAAGCAAGGGAAGTGAAGGCATGTTGGTAAATCCACATTTCCTTATTTTGTAAGTTGTTAATTAAAACGTTTTCTGCTTTATAAGTAGTATTACTATTACTGTAATATATGATTGCCGGATTGTTTGATTGTTAGTTGGATAAGTTGGTGGTATTTGCATAAGTGTAAGTGAGTTATCGTGCAAGAAAATTGTAATAAGTCAGAAAATTTTGTTATAAGTTGTTTTGCAAAACTTCTCTTAACAAAAAGGCGTTCTTTTTAAAATTTTAATGTTCCCAGGGTTGTAAGAATGCACTAGAGATATCATAATTCAGTCTAAAATAACTCGAAGTAAAAGAACAACTTGCAATACTAACTTGGTTGAAGAAATCCAAAAATGTAAACAATAACATAAAGTAAATGGTACCATTTGTTGTGTGAGAAACTCCTCAAATCAAATGGTTGTGCGTTCAAGTCTTACTTAGAACATGTGAGATAGTCTAAAAAAAAAAGTAACACCCAATGCCGTCTTCCACGGGTTATGGGTACCCAATACCGTTTCCGGTGTATGAGGGAGGTTAACATGTGAGATAGTCTGTTGTGTGTATATTATGAGATAGTTAGTTGATGCTAACAAGAGCTGAACTTATTTCTACATAATGCAAGATTGCAAGCGACTGGTTGAGCTATTTTTCAATTGAAATAATTTTTAATCAAGCCTATATGCTCAGAATAAGATTTGTCTGCTGAGACAACATGTAAAAGGAACATGTCCGTCATGTTCTCCTCAAAAAGATAGAGAAGAAGATATCGGCGTCTAGATATTATGATTTTTGCATGTTTTATAAGGCGCATAGACTGTTGGGATTTAATACTCATAACAATTATATAAATCAAATAACATCATCAAAGCATGCAGCGGAAGTAAATAGGAATAATATATGTAAATAATTAACCGAACAAGAAAGTGCGTACCTTTTAGCAATTCAAGAATCAAACGATGATTGAACAAGAACAAAACCCAAAACCCTAATTATAGGGTTTGTGTAATTCGACCCAAACAAAGAATCGACCACCAAGATTACAAGCTCAAGTGTGCTTGTCCTTCGTTCTTGTACACACGTACTAATAGCGATTTGATGTGGAAAAGCTAGTTCCTTGAATCACAAATAAAACCAAACACTTGTGTCTTTGAGTTAAGCAAAATTGAAAACCCTTGGGGTTTGGGTGTTTCGACCGGCCACACAAAGAGGAAGAGAGGAGGAGAGAAATTAGGTATATTGGTGATCCAAGATTAAGTTATGAATGAATACAAGGGTTTGTATTTATAGGTAACTTAACTTGGTGACCAAGTTTGTGTGTGATTGGGTTTGGAACCCAACCGATCGGCCAAACATAATCCCAAGGGATTCTAGAACTTTCCCGACTTTGTAATTTCATCTCTAGTCCTTTTAGTTAATATTTAACGACCGTTAACCAAACTTCGTTAATTATTTAACTATCGTTATGTTTTATTTTGTGACTAATAATTAATAATAATAACGTTTTATTTATATTAATTATTTACATCAATTCTCATACGTAATGTGTGCAATCCGAAGTCTCGAGTTCAAATCCGGACATACATATATTTAAATATCCATAAAACCTTTCAGCTCCCACTTGGATATTACTAAATATAGTAATGACATCAGTTAGTCTAGCTTTCACACGCCAATGCCCCCGATCAAATCGAGTATGGTCTCCTGGAAAAACCATTTAATGATTCATCATTTTTACTTATCCTTTTGTTACTAATACTACATTAACTATGAATATGGATCAAGTCATTTCATAAGTTAACATTCTTTTCTCGTTGTATTTAATTGAACAAGATTACCAAATCATCTGAACGTATTCCAGATAGATCTTGGGTATGGCCATACAAACATCTTGTCAACCCTACGAGGGGCCCAAATATAGTATTATGCTTTGAAACAAATTCAAAGGAACAAATTCTCTTGACTACAAACATAACTCATGAACTTTGCAACACTTCCGAAAATAGCCCTTATAACTACCAGTTACGGATAGCGTTAGACTATCTTACACAAATGCACTACATTCATATCAGTTATCTGGTATCTCAAGTCTGAGGATAAACACTTCATGATATACTTAATGACAGAGATCCATAAAGTATCATCATGTAAAGTTGGGATAAGTCCTATATTCAATTCATTGAATATCATGTGAATCTGGTATGTCCCACGCATCAATATACTATAAAAGTATATTCTACCAAAACTCAGATTTGTCTTAATTCAATGACATTCCCACATCATTGATCGACAACGGACTATTTAGAATAACATAAGTTATTCACGGATTAAACATGCAAATATAGGATATAATATTAAGAAAATGAAAAATAAACATAAACAACTATTTTATTTCATTAAATTAATATTTGTTCATAACATCCTTTATCCAAATACTAAATAGATCAATACATGATAATACTGGTTAATGAATTATGTCTCAAGTAATGACAATCATACTTGTTGACAAGACATAATTTCAACTAACTTTGATCTATCGGAATTTTGAGAATACTTAAGAATTCAACTAGTGAAGTTCTTGTATGTGTGCATTCAAAATATCTTGATATTGCCACATAATATTTCATAAAGTGTGTGACATCCTCAAGCACCAATTTATGACAATCAAACTTTCAAACAATTTTAAAGTTTAAAGCATTCTAATTCTTTATTGTATAATGCAACTATGCTCTTGGTTAAGCACAACTAGTTCACATGGCCATTTACAAAGATGAAATCCTCCCATGACTAGTATTGAGTATCATCTCAATTATACCAGCATCATTGTATACAAACAACAATATGCTCTTTAAAAATTTCGTAAACTTCAATATCTACAGTGTAATGTTTGATGCCTTCAAACTTTCAAGTTTGTCAGCTATGACAATTTCACAACAATTGTTGTATTGCTCATCCATAGAATTTTGAGAGCAAATCCAGGTTGAGGAATGTAATTCTAAATTCAAACATATTCCATTAGAATATTCATTACACCAGTTATATAATAACTTCATTAGATATCAATGTTGTCAAATCATCTTGCATTTAAGCATGATACAACAGTAACATGATGTACATGAAAATCCTTGTGTCAAACTAAGATTTCATTCATGTTCTACATATCCATTTTCCAAATGACATATCATGTTCTATTAGACTCATTATTTAATACCGCCATGTTTACTAACAATAAACATATACTTCAAGGTTGTATGTCTTATTTTCTAAATCTTTCAAGTGAAGTTCCATTCCAAACCAGAACTTAACATTTTATCTTAGATGGAATGTTACTACCCACATCATATAAGATTTTAAAGAAAATAACCATAATACTCCCACTAGCTTTCAGGAATACTTAGAAATTATCTTATTTTAATTTTTAAACCAAAAATTGGATTTAATAGTTAAACATAAGAATCCTCTCCTAGATGCATGCATATATCCATTAATGGATTCTTGCCTTTTGTACATTTCCAAAGATTATGTGAATTCATAAAACTCCTTTGTATTACTTATCGTCCTCACAAAAGTAATCACACAACAAAGAGTTTTTGATATTCATTGTCAGATTTCATATAAATGAAAATAAGTATGACAATCATAATCATTATATATTTAATGTGCCAAGGAAAGAATATTCAATCACAGTTAATTGCTTAAGTGTGATTAATAATCTTGTCACAAGTCATGCATTAAACACATGTACAATTTTGTCCATATGATTTCTACACAAAGAATTTTAAACCGCTAGGGTTTTACTTCCTTTGAAGAAACTCATCTTTATTAAGATAAACCAAGTTTTAAAAGTTGATTATCTCTTTGGACAGCATCTTAACATTCATAGTATGAATAATTTACCACAATTCAATATTAGGTAATGTATCATTATGATTAATAGGTTTACAATGATCCTGTAATTCATATTTCTCGTCATATCAAATATCTGAGATATCCTTGCGGATCTATGAATGAGAATTCCATCATTTTGAGGTATATCATATTTGACCTCATCATGATATTCACTAGTGTATTTTAGAAGATTATGTGTTTTGTAATTGTAATTTAATCTCTTCAAGATCTAAACAAAACTCCCACTTGCTTTTGTAATTTAAAGACTATCTACAAATACTTCAGCAAGTAGAACAACACCAAATTGTTTTCTTTTGGGATATTACAAAACACATTGACAGTTCGTAAATCTTGTTCGTTAATAACCTACTCCATAAGTAGTTTTAACAATTCAAAACTTCAATATAAGACTCAATGTGATTCATCACATTCCATACTAAAATGGTGTCTTATTAATCTTCTAGGTTTGAGTTTATTAAGTATATCCAATCAATATTCAATTTTCTAACCTTGATAAATTTTAGAAGAAAAGAAGATATAGTTATCTTGAATCAAACAATGTAACAAATTTTTTGATTCTTCTAACTGAACATTCCATATACATACAGTATTCATTAGAATTAATATTGTAAGACAATCTAACAATATGTAAGATAAACATATTCCTTTTGGCTTACCTATTTACCAATTAAATCATCTTAATGGTAAAATAAAATTCCAAGCCAATTGCATGCTTTATAACTCAAGTACTTTTGATTAAGTCACTTCATGTCTCAACTAGAAAACATAAACAGTTATAATCTCATTATACGTTATAAGTCATTTACCAATGACTTTATGTCTTAATAAGAAGACATAACAAGTTAACGTATTGCTTTATATTATATGTCTTGTAATAATGAAAAGGCTTCATGTTTGTGACTTTACAAAGAAACACATAAACATTTATAATTTAAAGTAATTATGAACACCATATCATGGTTTCAATTAATTTATTTTCAAGTTAATATACTACTCTATCTATTTATGTCATTCTAAAAATACATAAATATTTAAGATAGTATTACTTTATTTAATTATGTCATTCCATGAAGTGTCCAACTTAAGAAACTGTAAAAGCATCCACGCCCGATCCCACGACAAGTGGAGATTTACCTTGAGATTACAATCTAGCCAAGATCACACTTAACCTAAAATGTAACTTAAAGTGTTTCTATAATTTGAATGACATAAGACATAAAAGTAGTCTATGTTATAATCTTGACACATGTTCTTTAAACAAGACAATCTTATTAGAACGTTAATCTCTTACCTTACGATCAAGAGAATCCATTAATCATATTGGTATGTGTTGTTCCTATGCACACAATAAATACTTCTCCCACTTGTGCATAGAACAACATCATATAATAGATAAACACCATGACATTCATTTGTTTATGTGAGCAATATGATAGTGTCGTAGAGATATAAGCATTACAAGTAGATGTAGGAGCACCTAATTATCAAGGAAACGTTCATGACTATCCTTGAGAATATGAATGTCTACATTTTTGAACGTAATATATTAATTCAAGAAAATCTAGAAATAATCAGAGTTATTACCAAGATAATAACTTGTAACTCCCACTGAATTAGACAACGTTACAATAATGTCTTATTCAGTAATACACCATACTCCCACTGGATTTGACAACATTGTAAGTGTTTCATTAACCGGTGAAAATAGCGTGCTATTACGTTGCTACCCCTTTGTAAGACCATTCGTAACAATTACTTAGGTAATAAAAGAGTGTATTCTACTTTGTAGATGATGAATCATCCATCATGCTATTAACTTGAAAAATTGAGCATGCAATTTCTTTCTTAATAGGTCTACTATCCCCACAATGGTGTGTAGCACCTTTAATTGGTCAAATCAAAACAACTAGATAAAATATACTAGTTTGTCTTTTACCAATTTTGCGGTAATTAGTCTAGATTTTAATGTAATAACTCATATAATGTCAAACATGTTTTCTAGTTGACCAAAATGTCATATAAGAATTCAATCACAAACAGAGGGTAATGAAATCTCTTAAGGAAAACATGGTGTGCAATTTTCTTAACTATTAAAATTGCTATGAGTCATATTAGAATTTAGACAATTCTAATGTTCCTAACATACCTTTCTCAATCATGAAAAGGAATAGGATTGAGTCTCACTCTTCTTCCATGGAAAAGAGTTTATGTTTGTCTTTTAGTGAATTGTTCTTGATCAAACATTTGTTTGAAAACAGAACTAAATCAATTTACCAAAGCACAAACCACGTTTACGGTTTAATGTTGCATTAATACAATCAAAAGAATTAACAAAATTCAATTTTTAGTATTTTCGATAATTAAATCTTTCAAGAAAATAAAATACCCTTTGGTTAATATTCATATTAACCATAGTATTTTCCTTGAATTTTGGATCCTCATTATCATAGTTTCACCACATCAGTTGATCTGCTAGTGATGAAAGTATAGAATAGTAATCGTTGAAAAGCGATAATTGACAAACAAGTTTCCAATTCCAAAAATTATGGGATTTACAATTTTGCCAAAACAATTAATGCAAAATGTAAGCATGTTTTATCCCATCTTATGCCTTAAGTCATATGTCTCACTAACTAACTTAATTAAGTTGTCTAATTTAGAAACTGCAAATCATAAAGCTGAGGTCTCACACTACTAAATAATTCACCTCGTTATTGTAATCTAGATCAAGGTCTCACATAACTAAATTACAACTTCAAGTGTTTCATATCATTAGATGGCATAAACTTAAATTTAAAGGGTACAATTTTTTGACGTGTAATCAAAACTTATGTATAAAGAAGCATGCATACAACTTTATAACATATTATTTTCGAAAACCTTACATAAGATTTTAATTGCTAAGATTAAATTCTACAAAGTTTTAATCGATGCGTTGAGAAACTTACAACTTTGCACTAAGATGCTTCGTACATAGAATGGTTATACTAGGTAGCTCCAATCGAACTCACAGGTGCAGGCGAGGACGGTAAGCGCAAAGCATAACCTTAGACATCCATTCATCGATTGTGCGCACTTCTTTATTAACCCCTTTATAGTTTGTTATAGTGGGTGAGCCGTTCTAACCATTTAGTACAGTCGCATCAATCGATTAAAAGTTCAAGAATAATTCTTAGATAACAAATCGGTTTCGCCATTATTTAGTCCATTTAATTTTCTATTCATAAAACCCTTTTTGCTTACTAACATGTCAAAACAATATATAAACAAAAAGCATTTTAATAAAAATTAAACACACTCAAATAATATAAACATATAACTAAACAATTTAACATATGTAAAAACAATTAGCCACATACATAATTATTTCGATAAACTCTAATAAACAATTCTAGGCGTAAATAAATTCATACATTAACTAGGGCTTTCAACTACAAGGTAGATGAGCCACATACATCGACAAGTCGATTGCGTAAGTCAAAGTTAATAATATACCAATTAGCACGTAACGAATTTTTATTAGTTATAATTGAGTCTTCCCAATTCAATAATTATCAAATAAATAAAACATGTGTGTATCAACTAAACAATTTATAGCATAACAATACTCCATGGCAAAACATGCATGTTCCACCATGGATTCCGCATAACAATTATCACCCAAGATACGCATATTACATGGCACATAACAATTATTCATTAATTAACCACATAAAATTAACATGCAATCCTAGGGTTTCTACAAGTTTTACAAAATTAAAACCTAATTAAATAAATAGAGGGTAATCGACCCTATATATAAAAAATTAGGGTTTCAAATTCAAAACCCTAGAAACCATAAAAAACATGCATATAATCATAAAGATTCAATTTTTATGTGTTTTGGTAATTAATTACATCATATTAACGACTCGTGATGCCACTGTTGGGATTTAATACTCATAACAATTATATAAATCAAATAACATCATCAAAGCATGCAGTGAGTAAATAGGAATAATATATGTAAATAATTAACCGAACAAGAAAGTGCATACCTTTTAGCAATTCAAGAATCAAACGATGATTGAACAAAAACAAAACCCAAAACCCTAATTATAGGGTTTATGTAATTCGACCCAAACAAAGAATCGACCACCAAGATTACAAGCTCAAGTGTGCTTGTCCTTCGTTCTTGTACACACGTACTAATAGCGATTTGATGTGGAAAAGCTAGTTCCTTGAATCACAAATAAAACCAAACACTTGTGTCTTTGAGTTAAGCAAAATTGAAAACCCTTGGGGTTTGGGTGTTTCGACCGGCCACACAAAGAGGAAGAGAGGAGGAGAGAAATTAGGTATATTGGTGATCCAAGATTAAGTTATGAATGAATACAAGGGTTTGTATTTATAGGTAACTTAACTTGGTGACCAAGTTTGTGTGTGATTGGGTTTGGAACCCAACCGATCGGCCAAACATAATCCCAAAGGGATTCTAGAACTTTCCCGACTTTGTAATTTCATTTCTAGTCCTTTTAGTTAATATTTAACGACCGTTAACCAAACTTCGTTAATTATTTAACTATCGTTATGTTTTATTTCGTGACTAATAATTAATAATAACGTTTTATTTATATTAATTATTTACATCAATTCTCATACGTAATGTGTGCAATCCCGAAGTCTCGAGTTCGAATCCGGACATACATATATTTAAATATCCATAAAACCTTTCATAGACATAGAAAGAAATTATGAAAATGGATTCTTTACCACTTGTTAAGCATGTTTTGCAGCTTAATCCATGATCACTCTCTGTCATTTCAATAATTTTGGTGTTTAAATATTTAAACATTAAGTTCTAAAAAAGAAAAACCTAGAAAAATGGAGGTGGCTTTGATGGTTCCCAACAAGACAAAAAATTAAAAAGGAAAACAATATTACTAGTGGAGGTGTGGACAGTTATTCCAGGGGTAATCATTTTCCCAAATTCTGCAATATTGATGCAGAGTGTCAGTTAAAGGAAATCTGGAAAAGAAAACAAAAACATGAAAATGTAGGTTCTTTTAAGCCCTGTGAGAAAGCCAGTAAAAAGGTGAAAGGACAAAGATACTAGAAATGGGATTGGTTAGTTCAAGTACATGCAAAAATGTTAAGGTGCAATCAATTTTCTGTCTAGCAAAAAAGCAATTGGTAGGTGGTCATTAGTTTCATGTGTTAAATGTTTTGGGTGCTAGTGTGCAAGTTTTTAGCTCTTGATTTGATTTGATGATATGCATAAGTTTAAGGGATTATCTAACGAGTGCGGCATTGGTTAAACCGCATTTATTAAACACAACGTTGACACTTAGGTACTGTTGATGATTGTAAGATTATGTGTAGTCCTCATTTAAAAGTTACTCTACAATAAGTTTCACATTGTTGTTTTTCTCTCATTCACTTGTCACTCAAACCCTTTTAGTCATCACTTAAACCCTTGTAGTCTTCACTAATCCACATTAAATAAAAATGTTTAAAGAGGAGTTAGTTTGGCTTCTCACCACTAAATCGATCGAAATTGACATCTCACAATGTAGAGTTCCTTTGCAGCTTATAATCCAACTGAACAAGACCATACATCATCATAAAGAAAATGAAACATCAAAAGACAACCGCATAACAATTTACATTCCTTATTGCAGTATAACAATACTCTTAGCCTATATACACGACAAGCATAAAAAATGACTCATGTATCATATCATACATCATAACCAGGATTTACCGTTTGTTGAACATCACCATAACTTTCCAACTCTTCAATATCATCTGGACTTCCTAAGAACAATGGAAGTCTTTGATGCAACTTAACCGGCTGAATTGACAGGATCCTGTTTTTACCATCAGACCCTTTTCCACCGGCTTGTTCAGCGAGAAAACTCAAAGGATTTGCCTCGTAAACGAGTCGAAGATGATCTCTTGGATTCATTGCCACTCCACCATACATCAAAGTTCTATGAAAATCAGCAACTAATGAACAAATGTAACGGGCTGAGTACTTTTTAGGGTACTTTCCTTTGCCTTGTCTAACTGTGTCGATGTATTGCCTTAGACCCTCTGGCCAGTCAAAGTATCGGGCATCGTTTACTGAATAGATTTGACCTGATGAAAGAAGCACATTAAATGTAAGGACCTGCATTATATTTTTTAATCTGGTTTCTGGGTCTGTTTCTGTTTCTTTTCACATCAAGTAAATGCACACACATTTTGGTATTAAGATTTAAGACACTGTATAAATGAGACTCGCAAGACAAAAATACGAAATGACTTGGATACATGTGTCACATTAAGCTGCATTTATTTTTTCAATTTAACTGAATTTAAAATACAGTTCAATGTCTTTTAAAGGAAATTATATAACATATATAATTGCTACTTGACAACATAGTAAGAGGGTGTTTGGATGTTCGCTTTCGAAGTGATTATGTCATTTATGTGATCAATTATAAGCTATAGAAGATAGTTTTTGGATGTGCTTCGGGTTTGAAGTTGTTACAATTAGTAATAAAATGTTTGGTTAGCAAATTAAGATAACCTGAGTGATTTTATTAAAAAAAAACAAAAAATATATATACTTGGGACATACTACTATACTAGTAATGTGGACAATCAAATTGAGATGGTGGGAGTATTAGATAGTCACTTCTCTTGCAACTTGCAGGAAACTTATACTAAATAATCGAAAGCAGATATACATTACAAGCTATATAATGAGTTAAACATTGCATTTTGTTGGAAGCAAAATGAATTACCTCGAGGAGGAATTTTAATGTTTGGATGTGTGAGAACAAAGTCTCCGGTTGTATGATCGAGAGTGAACGCATGTGCACCAGAACCAAAGCTAACACACATTATGGTGGCTGATGAATAAAGAACATAACCGGCTGCAACAAGTTTACTTCCACTTTGTAATGAATTTAGCAATGCCTTTTCTTCAACTGGAAGAGTATCGAGTTCAATCAAACGATTATAGATCCCAAAAATAGTTCCGGTAGGGATAGAAGCGTCAATGTTACGAGAACCATCTAAAGGATCTGTAACCACTACAAATGGGGCATTATCAGTTATCCAAACGGGAGCATCGTCTTCTTCTGAAGCCATAACAGCAACTTTTCCAGAGTTTTTCAAGCAAGATAAGATGATCTCGTTCTGGGAATATGAATACGATTAAAATGTAAATCAAAAAAACCATTTTGTTAAATTATTCTGGGAATAAAGACAACCCGAATAATCCACTATAGTTGAATTAAGAATGCTCTCACGATTAAAAGGTGTCACATGAATACAAAACTAAAACCGCCTACCTCTGTTCCAAAATCCGGTTTTCAGTTTTTTAGGTTAAGTGGTCAAACAACCAGAACCACAAAGTTCAATAGTAAAAAGGCATCTCGGATTGCTTATTTAGACTACTTATTGTGCAATAATACCAAACACCCTCATTCAATACCAAGAAGAACACCACAGTTGACTTTGACTTTTGGGGGTCAAAAGGGCGATCTTTTAACTTCAAATTCAACCACAACCATTACCTATTTATGTAAAAATTGAAACAAAATTCAACTATGTAAAAGAAGCATAAGGAATGCCATCAAAGTTACTAGGCTTGGCCTTTCAATCGTCGTGCACGCAGGAAAAGATAATCATATCAACTAACAATTATTAGAAGATATTCTAAGACGGTGTTGGGCCATTGACTTTAAAAGTCATTATTTGATATCAAATAATCAGAATCACAAAATCTGTCGTAACAAACCAGCTTAGTATATAATGTTTTGTTGTGCTTCTACTACTTGAACTTGTGATAAACAGAAAATCAAGGGGGATGTTAAACATTTTCATAGCAAGTTTTAAAGATGCTTCATGCTTGTGCTTACTCACGCTAACAGTGATTACTTGTGAGTATAATAAGCACATTAGACAGATAGCCTGACACTGCTTATTCATGACAGCTTATTTATAAATAGTTTCATATATATTCCCAAACACATTTTCAAACGGTAAACTATGGGGGTTTTTTGGGATTGAACTAAAATGCTACGAACGTTTTCCTAAAACTGCTTAAAATACCAAGTACCAGCCTCCTTATCTCTTTGTGCTTATTTCAGTGTAAAATAACAAAATAATCAGTTTCATTCGCCAAACACCTGAAACTACTTATGTGCTCAAAGTAAGCAAATTAACACTGCAATTACCCTTAAATAACTCTCTATAAAGCTAAAAAACATTAGCATATACTTACAGAAACAATGTCAAGTGGTTTCGGCTTATCTCTACCCGCACCAACACCTTCGCCATCACCCGAGCTTCTTCCAAGGCTAGAATTAACAGGAGAAGCAACAAGAGCAGCTATCTTCTTAAAAGCATACTCTAAATGAGTCAACAAAACCACTAACTCATCACCCACATCTTCCCCACCTTTGCCAACATACTCATTAACTGTAAGAAACCTGTCACTAATACTATTGTTGTTGTTTGAACTAACCTTAACTTTATGAAAAATGGAAGAAGAAGACATGTTTGTACTTGTGTTAGTACGATGGTTTTTGAAAAGCTGGGGATGGAAGTGAAGTGGGTTTGTCGGGAAATTAAGGATTGTGTTTGTGATGGTGTGTGATTGCATTCTATGGCTGTGGGAAAAACAGCCCACACAAACCCTCTTTTGGCTTTGCCTACTTTTGTGTTTGAGGTGAAAGGAAAAGGAACAAATTTATTGTCATCACATTTTTATTTACATTTTTTATGTAGGTTATTGCAAATTAATTATTTATTTTTAAAAAATAGGCGAGTACCCGCGCCTGGCCGCAGCGGTTTCTAGCGGCAGACAATTAACGATATGTGATATTGTGATAAGTGTTTCGTATGATGTTCAAAATAAAAAGTGAAAATATCAGAATGTAAACCTTTTATTCGCCAGGAAATCTGTCAATCAGCATATCATTAACGCTGTCAACATGTTTTAGACGAGCACCCGTATAGCAACGGATTTTATAGTGGCAGATAGATATAGTGGCATTTTGGTGAAGTTTTGTGTAACCAAAATATCACTATAAGTATTTGCCGCTATAAAATTCCGGTGCTATGCACAAACACTTATCAATAGTAGGAAATAGATAAATTAAAATGTTCTAGAAAAACAATATAATATACCTTATGAATAACTTTGAATATCTCATAAAATTATACTATATTGTGTTTTTTGTCTCCTTTGTATATAACAGCCTAACAACATGAAAGAAACGAAGGGCGTATATAATGTTGTATAGGTAATTGATAAGACGAAATACTGTGACTTGAAAACGTGTGTATTAATAGTCACGTAAGTTTCCATGTTAAGTCGACAAAACAATTTGAAACGGTGTGCTTTCTTTGTAGTGAAACTGTGAAAGTGTGTATTAATTATTCATTTAAGTTTCCACGTTTTCATTATTTATTTTCAATCTTTCCTAAAACGTCAGATCTAGAACAAGCTAATTCTTTCTTAAACTAACAATACTTCGTATAAAATTATGGTTTATCTTTTTTTTGGCAAACTTATGTTTTCAACAGTTTTATAAAAATTGAGAGCTAGCTAAGCAAAAGCCACAAACAACAAACCCAGAAAACAAGTTAAATCACAGTACACATTAAATCAAGAAGAAATAGATCCAACCATAAACTTATTTTGAAAAGCAAAGGGCATAATCCATTGTAGATATTAATTCAAACCGACTAAAGATCTAATCCATAACAATTCCACTCAAAGCATTATAGATCCAAACATACTCGAAACAACGAAAAAAAATTCTCAGTTATACCCTCTAACAAACACACACCAAAAACACCGACACTACCTAGCTTTTTTCAACATCGTCAAACACCCACCATTATCACACGTTAAGTGCAGCAACAACGATGGATATGGAGGCATCGAAGGGAGCGGCAATGAATGTGTTTGTTTTGTGTTTAGTCACCACCCTTTCTTGAAACCCAACCGACCACCCTAAAATCGTTTCACTACCAATAAC
>OU343222.1:71820195-71895626 GCA_910596185.1 Chrysanthemum makinoi | reverse complement strand
GGCTTTCCAAGAACGGATGACAAGCTTAGACCAACTCAGCTGGCCAGGAGCTTATCAAGTTGACTAACCAACTGTGCACGTGGCACCATTATCGAATAAGGGGTCTAAAAGAAACTAGAAAATAAGCACTAAATAAGCTGATGTATGAACTAATATTTTTATAATTAAGTTTAGCAACTAAACTTTGATATTCCAAGAGCTTATATCCTAAATCTCAATATTAAACACACAAGAAAAATTAGCTTTTAATTCAAAAACCAAATGAAGATTTTGACTTTTATAAAAACTCATTAAGTTTGACTTAAGTGAACTTTGATTTGATCCGTGTGGACCTGATGTTGTATTAAGGTAAACTAAGACCGATTGGATCAAAATTACAACTTATGAACACAAAAACAAGAGCATGGATCATAAAAATCCAACAGTGGAATGATTTGATCAAAAGCTTATTTTGACTTTTTGACAAATGACCACTGTTTTTCTTTGTTAAACTGAGATATTAGGTGTTTATGTGACACAAAGCAAGTACAAGCAATCAACTAAAACAAAACCTACTGCAGTTTAAACAAGCAAATCCAAACACCCTATACTTAACTGTTTAGAAGATTTTCAAAGCTAAACACAAATTAAACCATAAACGATGACATACTTCATATTATCATTTATTAGGACTAATGAAGCATTAAACAACTATACTAACAACAAGAAATTAAAAATGACAATAATGCAATTTTAATCACAAGATGAGATTTTACTAAATACAAATTTAAGAGAACAACCAACGATTTTTAATGGTTAATTATACTTAATTGTAACTAATAAACATAAACAAACTGAAATTACTGACTACTAAATGATTAAAACAGTGAAATGCAAAATGAACAAAAAAGCTTACAAAGCTATCCAACAAATCACGTAACCAAGATCACAAGACTACTCCTATAGGCTTACCACTAAGCCACTAACCCAAGGCCATCCACAATCTACCTTGCTCCAGCTGTGAACACCATTTCCATGAGATTTTTGATTTTTCAACTAATTATTTGGTATTTTTGGTGATTTTCTCTTTTTGCTTCTAAACTGGATTTTTATGTTTCTAAAAGCTTGAATAAGCTTTATAGGAGCTTACATGTGCTATATTAGTCCAAAATAACAACTATTAATAACATTACCATAATATGAGATTTTTGAAAGGAAAATTGCATAAACTGAAATTATAACTTGAACACCTAAATTGATAATTGAAAAGGTTTAACAATACATCAAATGCTTAAACAAAGTGCTTTGAAGCTTGAAATTACTTTCGAAAACTTAAAATGATAAAAACGACTAAGGAAAATAAAAATTACACTAGATATCTTAATACATTGCTTCTCTCCCCTCCTTTATAGACTTTTGAGACTCTTTTGATGACCTCACAAACAATCCTTCATCTTGACCATTGAAATCATCCAACTCATCATATTCTATTACATACGAGCTTTTAGCGCCAAAAAGTCTCACTTGTGTTTGATATTGGGTGGTTTGAAACAATTAAAGGTCTTTGGGTGTTGAATAGAAGGTGGAGGGACAAGGTAAGGTGGGGGATGGAGTAAATCATGGAAAACCGACCTGGTTTTGGAATCTGTTTGAGAGGAGATGAACAAAGGTCTCCGGTTTTTAGGGGGGTTGACTTAATTTGACCGAGTGGTATTAATAAGGTTGGGTTGGTTTTGGGCCAAAGGTTGGGCCGATTGATTTGGACTTGATATATTACAAAGGGTGTCCATTTGGTTTGATATGATATACAAGGACTAGATTTGCAACTTCTCCAAACTTGAGGGATCGACATGACACTTTTCCAAGCTTATCACAAGGACCAAACTTGACAAACTTTGATAGAACAAGGACCCTTTTGCATAAAATTCCATTTTTATAAGTCCAAGGACTAATTTTGACATTTTTCAAAGTCTAGGACCTTTTCTCGCCATTTGACAAAAAGAATCATTCAAGGACCAATTTTAACAACTTAGAATATTTCAGGGACCTTGAATGATAAAATTCCACATTTTTGGATTCCATGGACTAGATTTGACAACTTTTAAAACTTGGGGGACTAAAACTGCCAATTTTGCAAACTTGATACATTTTTCATCTGATTTTGATCTTTTTGAATTTAAAACACATAAAACATTGATTTGTGATATTTTCATCATTTTGATGCATGAGTTTCGTGTATGGTTGGTTTAGATGTTGTAATCAATAAATGTTTAAAATGCTTTCTCTTACCAAAAGCCATCACTACGGAGTAGCCAATTGTTTTGATTCAAGTAAGAACCAATTACTAACGATAACCAAAATGATTTTGAGCAAATCATAAGTACAGATTTGATTTGTCTTTACCGTAAGCCGCTTGCTCGACTAGCCAACTCTTAGATAAATTATCGAATTATCTTTGGTGAGCCGATTCACCAATTATGGTTTTTCCGACGCCTTTACCACAAGCCATAAACTTGCCGGCTAACCAACTCTTCACTACTTAAAGACATGGTGAAATAACACTACAATTTTGGGCAAATTGCAAGCCGTCAACGGATTTGAGATATATTTACCAAGAGCCGCTTGCTCTCGGATTAGCCAATCCTTTTGTTTTTTAGACATGGCGGATGATTACCATATATTGATAAGTGTAAACACTTACTCCAAAAAATTTTTGGCCAAAAGCGGGAATTAGTATAATTATATGACAAAATTCGTGAGAATTCCCCACACTAAGAAATGAATATTGCCCTCAATATTTAAAATGCGTTATGCAAAAACGATAAGGGGAAATATTACTACCATTATTTGAAAGATTTTTTTTAATATTAGAAAAGATTTATAAACAACAAAGACATGGAACTCTAGGGTGGTAGAACGAGAAAGAAGATGTAAATATGGGTGAAAACCCATATGGTGTCATTAACTCTTTTTTATTACCGAAGTCATTAGCTTTCCGATCCCGATTCATTGGTTCATGGGGAAAGTTTGTAGATCCGGACAACCACGTATGGAATGTCCTCTCAAAGTAATGCTTCTCGATGACCATTCACTTTAAAATTAGGACCAGCGGGTTGAGATAACTCAATGGTGCCATAAGGATAAACCTTAGCAATGGACCAAAAACAAACGGACTTGAGTTTTCAGAAAATCTTCAATCTTGAATTAAAAGAAGGACTTCGATCACAATGTTGGCGGTTCTTGATTTTAGAGTCATGAATCTTCTTTGTCTTTAGTTTATAGATCAAAGAGTTCTCGTGATGCTTCACGAAGTTCATTTAATTCATTCATTTGAACTTTTCTATGATCACCATTTGTCGAATATCGAAATTTGCATGTTTTAAGGCCCAATATGCCTTGTGCTCTAGCTCAATCGGAAGATGACATGCCTTTCCGTACTAAGCAGTAAATTACACCGATGGGTGTTTTTAATAAGATAAGGGCGGAAGGCGTCATCCGCTTTTATCCGACCAGGATGCCGGATGCATCACTTACCGTCCTTTCAAGAATTCTTTAATACCACGGTTGGAAACTTCCACCCACTTGTTTGGGGGTGGTATGCGAGAGAGACGGTGGGTAACACCATACTTTGCATGACACGATCAAATTGGTCATTAAAAATGTGTACCACGATCGATTATCGCTCTCTGAGTTCCAAACCCGCAAAAGGGATTTCAAAAATTTTACAACTACTCGGGCATCATTGGTAGGTAAAGCTTTTGCTTTAACCCATTTTGACAAATAGTCAGTACCACGTAGTATGTATTTGTTTCCTCTAGAAGATGGAAATGGCCCCATAAAGTCAATACCCCATATGTCAAAAATCTCACAAACTTGAATGACATTTTGTGGCATTTCATTTCTTTGAGATATATTTCCATGACGTTGACAGCGTCACGAAGGCTTTGACAAATTCATTGGCATCCTTATAAATTGTGGGCCAATAAAACCCGAATCAAACACCTTTTGGCGGTGTAGTTTGACTATGATGGCCTCCTGAGGTCGAGGCCTTAAGCGAGAATGTCAATGGCTTCTCGTCCATATACACATCACGGATGACTTGATCCGCGCAGATTTTGAATAAGAAGGGTCGCCCTAGAAATAATGTTTAACATCTTTGAAGAATTTGTTCTTCTGCTGGGTCGACATCCCTTTCACTAAAGTTACCGCATGGTAATTTGGCGGTCGACAAACCATGGGGTGGTAGAATTTCCACGAAACCGCATTGAGTGTCTGAGAGGAAATGTTTCATTTATTTCCTTTTCTGAAAACATCTTGGTGAGGGTTTTCTAATGCGACAGATGATCGCCAGCTAGATTCTCAGTCCTTTTTATCACGTATGATGATATCAAATTCTTGCAGGAGGAGAATCCAACGGAGCAATCTCGACTTTGCATCTTGTTTTGCAAAGAGATATTTGAGAACCGAGTGATCCGTATACACACTACATTTGGTCAAGATTAAGTATGGCGAAACTTCTCAAACGCATACACCACGTAATAGCTCTTTTTAACGTGGTGGTGTAATGAGTTTGAGCTTCAGTCATAGTCTTTACTTATGTAGTGGATAGGCTGAAAATGTTTGTTTCTGCGTTGCTAAGACCGCACCGATAAAATCACTTGCATCGCATTGAGCTCAAAAGGCAAGTCCCACCGGGAGCAACGAGAATGGGTGCTTCAAAAGCTTTTCTTCAATGTTTCAAAAGCTTCGATGCACTCAGGTGAGAAGATAAAAGGAGCATCTTTTACAAGAAGATGGGTCATAGGCAGGCGATTTAGAAAAATCTTGTATGAATCTGCGATAGAAACCGGCATGACCTAAAAAGCTCCTAATACCTTTAAGTCAGTAGGATGAGGAGTAATTTAGCAATAACTGACTTTTGCTCTATCTACCTCAATCCTATTTTTGAAATTTTATGGCCAAGGACTATGCCTTCTTTGACCATAAAGTGACTCTTCTCCCAATTTAGACAAAGATTGGTGTCTTCACACCTTTGAAGCATTTTTCTAAATGGGAGGACATGTTGAAATGAATCCCCAATGACCGAAGTCATCCATAAACACTCCATTGTTTCCCCATATGTGGAAAATGGCCATCATACATCGTTGGAAGCGTGCGGGGCATTACATAAGCCAAAGGGCATACATTTGTAGGCAAAAGTCCCGTATGGGCAGGTGAATGTAGTCTCTCTGATCCCGTGGATCAATGGGATCTGAAAGTAACACGAGAAACCATCAAGGAAACAATAGTACTCGCTCCCGCTAATCTCTCAAGCATTTGGTCCATGAAGGGTAGAGGAAAATGGTCTTCACGGGTGGCGTCATTCAACTTACGATAGTCAATGCAAACACGCCATCCGTTACCAAACCGGTTGGAATTAACTCGTTATCTTCATTTGTGACAACAGTTATGCCACCCTTTTAGGAACATGTGAATTGGGCTAACAAGGACTATCGAGATCGGGTAAATCAATCCGCATCAAGAAGTTTGATAACCTCTGCTTGATAACATCATGGATTTTTGGATTTACTCTTCTCTCGATGTTGAATCGCTTGGTTTGAAGTCATCCTCCATTAAGATTTTGTGAAGTACAAAATTAGGGGTTGATACCCTTAATGTCGGAGAGTTTCCAAGCAATTGCTTGCTTGTGTGACTTCAAGATCTTTATGAGAGCAGCTTTTCATCTTTACTCAAATCTCGAGCAATAATGACAGTAATTTATCATCACCTAGAAATGCATACTCCGAGATGGTATAAGTCCTTAAGCTCAACCTCAGAAATTCTTCAGCTTTCTCAACCGACTTCCTTGTTGTGAAGCTCGACGGGAAGGAGAGGAGGAGAAGTGTCCTGATTTAACAACTTCTTTAGAAGAATATCTCCTCGTGATTAATCTCATTTTGATTAATCTCACCGAATGGAATCACTAGTGTGAGGGTTGATGGGATCATCATTAAGCAACTTCTCAATAAGAAGTATGTCCCCCTCAATGTCAATTGAAGCATGATCAATTTCCCATGGAAATGTAATCACTAGCCAAGTATGCTTCAATCTCTTCCAAGATGAAGTCTCTTCCCTCAAAGGAAGTGATGAAGGAGTAGAATCGCTATGATAGGTTGAGAAGATGTGGTGGGATCCCCCTCCGCACTATGAGTAACCAAGAACTTCTTGAGTACTCTTCGTAATAACATCAATGATATCTATTGGTTAACCGATTGAATCATAGTTTGCGGTACCTCGAAGTTTGATCAAGGTTAAAGGTGACTGACTTCATTACCCACACGTAGTGTGATTTCTTGCTCAAATACATCAATGAGAGCGGCCCGCTCTCGGGAATCCTCGACCAACAATGAGAGGAACCCGTTGATCAAAGATCGAAATCAACAACCAAGTCGGTCACGGAAAATGGAACTTTCCTACTTTCACAAATACATCCTCGGCTGCCAAGAAGGACGGGATATGGAACGATGCAAGCTCGAGTCATGCATGTAGGAGTGAGTTCCGGAAGAGAAAGTTTCTTCCATATCTTGAATAAGGCATCATTGATGCTTGCACCAAGATCTGCTAAGGCAAAGCATTCAACCATTCCCGAAAACACAAGGTAGAGAAATTTTCCGGGATCTCCAAGCTTTTCGAAGCTTCTTGGATAATCGACGGTTCTCGTTAAGAGGAGTTTTGCCATTTCAAACAAGCTTTTCCTTATTGCTTAACATGTGTTTGAGAGTTGATGCAAACTTGGGCATCAGATGATAGTATCCATGGCTTATGTCAAAATGTAACTCTTGGAAAATTTGGAAAAATTTGTCCATTTGATGACCGGCTTTCTCGCGAGCTTTGCTCATTCAAACGTGATGGGTAAGGAATAGAAGATTTGGATTTGGGGTTTTCAACGGGAGCTACCGGAGGTTCAAAAACAACTCCTGGATTTGATTTGGGTTTACGACAACTTGAGGTTGGACTAGAAGGGTGGGGACGTGTCGCGTTACTGTGGGCTTGAAAATGCACCTTGTCCGTTGTATCCTTGGTAACTTGACTCATTTCTCCTAGTGGAGGAGGCATTGGAGTCGTGGGTCCATTGTGTGTCTTAGGTTCACTTTCCACTACCTTTGGGATAGAAGAAAAAGAGGTAGTAGGAATAGCAGGATCATAAAACACCACTTGGTTGTGATCGCCCTTAATCGCCCTCGGGTTAGCGATCGTGTTGCTCTAAGTTTTCCGAGCCCGAGGGTTGATCATTTAAAGACTTCTTTAGATCGCTAATCCAGACCAACAACCTGTTCATTTCATCTTGGGATTTCATGAATTGTTTCAACAACTCATCAGATGATGGTCCAGTTGGAACAATGGCGGAGGTGGATTAGGAAAATTCTGGCCTCTAATGTTAGGATTAGGGCCTTGGTTTTGAAAATTTCCTTGATTAGGATTCATATTCCCATGCAATTGATTCCCTCGATTGAAGTTGTTTTGATTAAGGTTTCCTGGATGTTGGAAACCTTGATTTGGTTGATAGAAATTACCTTGGTTTTGGTAACCTTGGTTCATTCTAGGTTGGTTCGATTCGGTTTGCATGTTATGATTCTGGTTAAAACCGGTGGTGCTCGATTAGTGTTAACCACTAGTGTGGTTCATTCCGAGGACCATTGATTACCTCCCTGATGTGCAATCTAGGCTAGAGCATTGGCTTCAAATGGACTACCATCGGTGGCAGTGCAATTGTAGTATGCATGAGGACCACCACAAGTAACACAACTCTCGACTTTCTTCATTTCACCATGTGTTGGTTCTGTGAATGTCACTTTCTTTTGGTGCAAGAACCAAAGCTCGAATAATATCTCGTAGTTTTTCAATCTTAGCATGGACTAGATGTACTCACTGAGGAGAAGAAGAAGAAGGTCCAAGATGAGACCGATATGTCTTTGCTCGGAAAGAGCGGACCGGATTTGTTCTCAATGATTTGCAAGGCCTCTTTGGTGGTCTTGCTCGGAAATTACCTCCCGCGAGAGGCATTCAAAGAGTCTTGATTGGTCCGTTCGCATCATTGAAATATCCATTTGCATTAACTCCGGTAAAACCATGCGGACACTTGAAGCAACTCTTTGTAACGATCCCATGCCTGCCTCCCGAGCGATTCATCAAATCTCGAGAAAATTTCATTGTCTCATTCTAAGACTTGTGGTTCGGATGGAGGATAGAACTCGTTAATGAACTTGGTGACTAGATCCTCCCATGTCTCAATAGAACGAGGGGGTTGTTTTTCAAGCCAATTCGGGCTTGTCCTCTAGAGAAAATGGGAACGAAGAAAAGCTTGATAGCTTCATGTGGGACATTCTTGTACTTGATGGTAGATGCAATCTTGTTAAACCATCGAATGTGTGCATTAGGATCATCCCGCTCAAAACCATAGAATTGGCTTTGGGTTACTAGATTAAGCAACCCGATTTTGAGCTCAAAGGTATCACCGATGGTGCGGGACAACAATAGCATCTCCGTAACCCTCGATGGGTGCTTGAAGAAGCTCGTTCATGGGCTTATCTTACGCCATTACGACGGTGGTGGTGGTGGTAGACGCTCCACCGATCCGCGGTGAAGGAGTAAACGTCCTCTACGCTACGAGGAATGTTTCCAAGCTCGAAAGTGGACTTGTAGAACTGGAAAACGAAGTCATGCACTAAGTATAAAAATCAGTTTCAAAACAAATGTGAGGCAAAACGACAAGTGAACTTAACCAATAATCTCAAATGAAATGGCTTCTTTGAAAAGGGTACACCAAATCACAAGGACACAAAGGCAAGTTTTAAATCGATGTTCTGGCTTATTATGGTCACACCCCCGTTAGTAGGTGTCGCGCCTTGATTTCGCGGTGGTTGATTTTATGTATTTATTAAGTACCACCGAAAAGACGTAGGTATGGATTTGTGGCGATGGGTTGAAAAACTTTTGACAATATTTTGGTATCGTCTCGTTTAACAAATCGTATTCTTTAAGAATCACCTTAAAAGAAACACAAGCTAGAAATTCGATTGTTTTGTTGTTTTATATATTTTTGGGTTTGTTAACACTTTAGGAAAAGTGCTAATGAACTTTTTTGAGATTTTATATCTTTACAAAAAACTTTTTACAAATGGTGGTATATGTGCAAGAATGGGTCTCAAAAGGTTTAACACGCTAAACCTCCCGGCAATGGCGCCAAATTTGATTGGTGTAAACAAATCAAGCTATATCACACAAGCTAGCCACTTGTGAATGGCTAACCGTAATAAACTTAAAACTTCTCGAACCAATACAATGAAGATCGAGAATATAATGAATTCTCGGTCGCTTAGTCCCAGGAGACTCAATGGTGTGTGAACACTTGATCAGATGATAGAATGATCACTAAGGATAGTGATCATGAAAGATTTTGATTGAATTATTACACCTAAATTGATTGGAATGTATTTGGACACAAAATTGGAAAGCACAACAATCGGATAAAAAACAACGTAAAAACATCGTTTAAAACTACATAACGCACAAAATAAAAAGTGAAATCTAAGAAATAAAAGACCTAAAAATATGAAAATGACATTTTGAAATCCTAAAAATAAAAGAAAATTATTAGAAAAAGAAAATTATTTTATAACTATTTATTTAATTATTATTAATTAAAAGATTTTAAACTATTTATTAATAACCTAAAATAAAAGAAAATATGAAATAAGGCTAGAAAAATAAAATTATGATTGAGAAAAATCTAAAATATTATAAAACTTATTTTAAAATTGAAAAGATATTTTTTACACTTTTTATCTAATTATTACTAATTAATTACTATTTAAAATACACTTAAATACTAGAAAATATAAAATAAACCTGGAAAAATAAAATTTTAACTTGGAAAAATCTAAAATATAATAAAACTAATTTTAAAACCGAAAAGATATTTTTTTTGCTTTTTAATTATTTATTACTAATTATTTAATACTTTTAACTATTTAAAAATATAATAAATACTAAAAGATTAGGAAAAATTATGAAAATTTTCTAAAAATAACTTAGGGTGACAGAAAACTAAGAAAATATAAAAACTAGATTTGCTTATTAATAAGATGAAAAGAAAAATCAAAAAATAAAACTATTAAATAAACGCTTATCACTATTTTTTAAATTGATGTTTTCTGGTTTTTTTTTCTTTTGAAAACTATAACTACTTAAAATATGAAACTTTAATAAAAAAAAATTTTGTAAATAAAAATAAGTTATTTGAATGAGCTTATGAACAAACAGATTAGCTTAAGAGCTTATTTGGAGAAATAAGCTCAAACAAGCTCTAAAATAAAACAAAAGCTAAAATAAGATGCAAGAAGCTACAAGCTACTTAAATAAAGACAAAAGACACAAAGAAGCAAACTGAAAAGCTAATAAAAAGACAATAAGCACTTATGATCAACACAGAAATAGGACAAGGTTGAGGGCTTATTGCGACCTAAAACAAGCTAGAAAATGAAAAACCAAGCTTGAGACCTCAAGATGGCTAGGTTGGCTTTCCAAAGAACCAAGGATCACAAGCTTAGACCAACTAATAAGCTCAGTGTGAGCTTATCAAGTTGGACTAACCAAAGCAATGCCTGGCACCATTATCGATAAGGTCTAAAAGAAACTAGAAAATAAGCACTAAATAAGCTAGACAGAAGTGAACTAATATTTTTATAATTAAGTTTAGCAACTAAACTTTGATATTCCAAGAGCTTATATCCTAAATCTCAATATTAAACACACAGTAAAATTAGCTTTTTAATTCAAAAACGACCAAATGAAGATTTTGACTTTTATAAAAACTCACTAAGTTTGACTTAGGTGAACTTTGATTTGATCCTCGGTGAATAAGTTGTATTAAGGTAAACTAAGACTGATTGGATCAAAAATTACAACTTATGAACACAAAAACAAGAGCATGGATCATAAAAATCCAACAATGAACACATGATTTGATCAAAAGCTTATTTTGACTTTTTGACAAATGACCACTGTTTTTCTTTGTTAAACTGAGATATTAGGTGTTTATGTGACACAAAGCAAGTACAAGCAATCAACTAAAACAAAACCTCTTAGTAGCTTTAAACAAGCAAATCCAAACACCCTTATACTTTGTTTTAGAAGATTTTCAAAGCTAAACACAAATTAAAACCATGAAACTGATGACATACTTCATATTATCATTTATTAGGACTAATGAAGCATTAAACAACTATACTAACAACAAGAAATTAAAAAATGACAATAATGCAATTTTAACTGTCAAGATGAGATTTTTACTAAATACAAATTTAAGAGAACAACCAACTGATTTTAATGGTTAATTATACTTAATTGTAACTAATAAACATAAACAAACGTAAATTACGACTACTAAATGATTAAAACAAAGGAAATGCAAAATGAACAAAAAAGCTTACAAAGCTATCCAACCGAAATCACGAACCAAGATCACAAGACTACTCCTATAGGCTTACCACTAAGCCACTAACCCAAGGCCATCCACAATCTACCTTGCTCCAAATGAACACCATTTCCATGAGATTTTTGATTTTTCAACTAATTATTTGGTATTTTTGGTAATTTTCTCTTTTTGCTTCTAAACTGGATTTTTATGTTTCTAAAAGCTTGAATAAGCTTTATAGGAGCTTACATGTGCTATATTAGTCCAAAATAACAACTAATAATAACATTACCATAATATGAGATTTTTGAAAGGAAAATTGCATAAACTGAAATTATAACTTGAACACTGAAATTGATAATTGAAAGGGTTTAACAATACACTCAAATGCTTAAACAAAGTGCTTTGAAGCTTGAAATTACTTCGAAAACTTAAAATGATAAAAACGACTAAGGAAAATAAAAATTACACTAGATATCTTAATACATTGCTTCTCTCCCCTCCTTTATAGACGTTTGAGACTCTTTGATGACCCCTCAAAACAATCCCACTTCATCTTGACCATTGAAATCATCCAACTCATCATATTCGACACATGGCAGTTTTAGCGCCAAAAAGTCTCTAGCAGGTTTTTGATATTTGTTAGCCTTAATAGTTTTATTAGAAGTGATGGTCATTCACATTTAGGAACTTTGTAACGTGTGTTAGATATCGTGATAGAATAGTCAACGGGCTCGTGGATTGGACTAAGCTAAATGGGTACTAGTTATGTAAGGCTTGCCTTTTATCCAATCCCACCCATGTCCAAGCCCGCCTAAAAGCCCATAAGAAAGCCTTTAGGGCATCAAGTCCCTTGGACTATAAATACCCCTCAAATGGTCATTTGAGGGGTGTGCTTGAAAGTGTGTGTGTGTGTGTGTGTTTTCCTTTGAAATAAACATCATATTGTTTCATCTTATCTCTAACATACACGATTTTATATCATTCAAGTCACCATCTTTCTAATCTTTTATTTCATCTTCTTATTAGTTGTGTTTGTGTTTAACGCTTGTGTAAGCATAACGTGGTGTTGGGTTTGGTTTGTGATAAGGTTGATAGATATAAGGTCCTACAATTGGTATCAATCGCCTAACAATGGTTTAGGAGTGTTTGTGTTTGTTTTGAAGGGTTACGCATAAAAGGCTCTCGTTATCGTTTTGTCAAGCTTAAAGCTTTAATTTTTGCACTTTAAAATTCAAGATTCTTGTGGTTTAAGGTTTATTTGGTGCTAAAGTTTCAGTTTTTTGCAAAAAGTTCGAAGCTTTACGTGTTTTTCTTCATTTTTAAGCTCGTATTTGGTTATTGGTCATTTCTACCCGTAACTTTTCTAAGCACTTTGGGTGAAAAAGGTCAACATTTTTGGGTTATTCGAGTATTTTTAAGGCTTTCTGGCAAAAGAAATTATTTGAATCGTTGGAAATTTCTTACGAGTAGAAGTCAAAAAGTCAAAACCCTAGTTTTCTACTCGTAACTTTTTAGTGAAGAATCTTCGTTATAATCCTGTTACTCGCTGCTTCCCTCACTTGGATAAGTGTGTGGAACACTTCGACTTGTGGATATCTCTTACGTTGTGACAGTGTAAAGGATTTTGGTTCTAACCATAGTTTACGATAAGCTAAAAGCTTACGGTAACCTCTACGCGATAACTTCAAAATTACGCCGTAAGGTTTACGAAAGTAACTTTTTGTCTACGCATAAGCTTAAGGTTACGCTTAAGGCTCCTACGCTTAAGGTTTCTACGCTTAAGGTTTCTACGCATAAGGTTTCTACGCTTAAGGTTTCTAACGCGATAAGGTTTCTACGCATAAGCTTCCTACGATAAGATCCTACGCTAAGCATGATCCTACCTAAGCCATCCTACTGTAACTTGCTTTCTATGCCAACTCTTTCTACGCATAAAGGTTTAAAAGTTTTAAAAAAATGGCGGGAAAACTTGAGTAAAATTTAAATTTTGAGGAGACTAAACGCTCAATTTTACTTTAAATTCAAATTTTGGTTTAACTGTGAAAATTTTGGTCAAAAATTCAAATTTTGGGCCTAAATTCAAATTTTTCGTCAAATTTAGGCCAAAATTGTCATAACTCAAATTTTTCATACGTCCTTAGAATTGATTTTTATAGTGAATTTCAAATTTTGGGCTAAAATTTTTTAGAACCAAGGTTACGAGTACGACTTTCAGATACACCTCAACCGAGCTTAATCTTCATCAACCACAACTCCTTTATCGTTGAATCGATCCTACATCAACTTTATCGTATCATACCTTCATCAATGGCAACTCAACAAGATATTCATGCAGCCTGCCGAAACCGCCCTCCTATGTTGGAAAAAGGTGGTTATCTTCAATGGACAAGTCGAATGCTTCGCTACATCAAGACAAAACCTAATGGAAAATTGATGATCAAATCCATTCAGAATGGACCCTTCATACATCGACAAGTCCAAGACCCCGAAATCCTGATGCAACACCTCCCGCCCCACCATTTTTTCGTCTTCAAAAGACACTAAATACTCAAGAGGATCAAACAAGTCGAAGCGATGACATGGCAATTCATATTATACAACTGGGTTTACCAAGAGACATCTTTGCTGCCGTAGACAGTTGTGAAACTGCTTTCGACATGTGGGAACGTGTTAGACGACTTTGTCATGGAACATAAATCGGTCAACAAGACACAGAGAACAAGTTGCTAACTGCATGGGAGAAGTTTACATCTACCAGAGAATCCATTGAATCCTACTATGGAAGGTTTTGTACTTTAATGAATGAGCTGATAAGAAACAAGTTGACACCCGTAACTATCGTGAGCAACATCAAGTTCTTGAACAATCTACCCGAAGAATGGGGACGATATGTCACTATTGTCAACCAAACAAAGGACTTACATCAAGTGAACTTTGATCAACTCAACGATTTTCTCAAACAAAACCAAAATGAAGTGAATGAAGTCCGGCAAGAAAGATTAGCAAAGAATCATGATCCATTGGCACTCATTGCAAAGACTCAAACTTCAAGAATACACAACAACAAGCTTCATCATCTTCCACTAACAACAACTTGCAGCAATACATCCCTCAACAACAAAACTATCCACCTGAACAACAACATTACCAAGAACAAGGAATCACCGATCTTGAATGGAACTGAAGAAGCTTTGTCACAAGCATTTGTATTCTTGGGTAAAGCATTTAGAGGTCGCTATTCCACACCAACTAACAACAACCAAAGGATTTCATCAAACACTCGCAAATGGCAAATTGCCAGTACCGGTGTGAACATGGGCAATCAAGGTCAAATGGTTGGAGTTATTGGGAATCGCAGGATATGCTACTAGATTTCGCATGGGTAATCAGCGGTTCGAATCGTGGTAATCGATGGGTCAATGTTGGAAATAGAGTAGTGGGTAATCGAATGGGAATGTTGCAGCTCCAAAGTTGGGAATTATGGAAATGTGAATCGTGGTAATCGTGTTAAGTGTTATAACCGCAAGGATTGGGTCACATGGCAAGGAATTGTCCAACTAAGCCAAAAAAGAAGGATCTTGCGTATCTTCATAAAGTTATTCTGTTGGCACAAAAGGAACAATCTGGACTTCAATTGAGTGCCGAGGAACATGACTTCATGGCTATTATGGATGATTTGGAAGACCTCGAAGAACTCAATGCAACCTGCATCTTCATGGCAAATCTTCGAGACTAAGTACGCATTAATCGACTCGACGCACCTCCCCGTCTATGACGCCAACGCAGATCGAGGTACCAATCATTGATCCATGCTATAACAATGTCATATTTGATGTGTTTACTCATGACGAACAAGATTCTGTGACATCAGCACCTACTTATGATACATACATGGACAATCCGAATTGTAGCAATACTAACTCAAACTCCGATGTGGATCCTAGTGGAGGCTGGGTGGCACAAAATACTGAGACTGATGAGGAAACTCGCGCTTATTTTGAATCATTAATCAACAACCGTGGCATTGAAATTGAGAAAGTTAAAAAGGTCAATCGCGATGTTAAGGCCGCGAATGCCAAATTGACCACTGAGCTTGAGAGTTACAAGGAGAACGAAAAGCTTTGAATTTAAAAACAAAGAATCGAATTAGAAATTGGTTATCGAAATTTGGTTTCTAAAGAAAAGAATTGCAAATCAAGTATAACACACTTGATGTGAATTTCAACTTGAAAATTAAATCTTTAAACAAGGAAATTTCTGATTTAAATAACCAACTTTCTAAACAAAAAGAAATGTTTTCGAATCTTGAAAAAGAAAGAAGCAGCTTGATTATCGATTTTTCAAAACGAGAAGATTCTCTTCTTGATGAAATTCTTGATAAGAATGAAAAGATTAAAAATTTGGAAAATTTACTCTTAAACGGGTCATTCTGCTCAAACAATCAAGATGCTTTCTAATCAAGTAAATCCGCTTTTTCATACTAACAATAGAATGGCACTTGGTAACGACCCTTCTTCGTTCCTCAAGAAAGCTCGAAATCTCGAATGTGTTAAACAATGGAAAAGCTTTACATGAACCCATTATTGTTCGTGATTCTCTTGAAACGTTAGAACTATCCGAGGAGAGTAGATCAAAAATGAAACAAAAGAATCCCGAAATCAAACCAATTGATTATAACAAATGGAACAAAATTAACGGAATTACTTTTGTTAATCAAAAAGAAAAGTCAAAGTTCTCCATCACACCAAGTGTTTAAAACAAAGAGTCAACACTGCTTCAAAATCGTTTCAAAACCGTTGTCTCAAAATCTCTTTCGAACATTGAACAAATGTCTTCAAACAATCCTTTTAACACAAGTGATGCGAGAAGTATTTTAGACAATGTGAAAACTAGAATTGTGGATCTTCAAGACACTGTTAAAACTAAAACCACTATTACACCTAACAACCGGTTCTCTAGTTTTGACATCGAACAAAGAAAGTTTTTTGAAACTCAAATTGCCCTCACTGAATGCCATCGTGCAAGGGTAATTCATTTTGAACAAGCATTTTTGAAAGAAACAACTGACTTTGTCAAGGACCATAAATCCCTGGTAAAGCAAGCTAATGAAAGTGTTGAACAAATCAAAGTTTTGAAAACTTTAAATGACTCTCTTCAAGATGTTCGACTAATGATATTATGTCCATCATTTTGCAAACATATTCTCGTTGAAGATCATGAAAGACTCCCACCGAGACCTCCAAATTGTTTCAAAATATGAAAAAGCTCTTGAAAAACTTGAAAAGAAAATGTCTCATATTTTAAACAACTTGATCGAAAAACTGAGGAATGCAAGTATGACAAATTGTCGTATGAGCGTGCCTACAATGACATGAAAGCGAAAAATGATCTTTTGAGGGCTCTGGAAAGTCAAAAAGGAAAGGCAAGTGGATACCGTGATTAAAACCATTGACTCGGAGAAAGCAAATGTTCCCAAACCGGTTTCCAAACCAAAAATGTCTGTTTCTATGCCTCCTCCAAAATTCAATGAGAAACATGTTTCATCAAAACCACCACTCCACCCGCACTACCTAAACAAAATGTTGATAAGGGAAAAGCGGTTATCGAGAAACCAAAAGGTTTAGCACCTGGCCTTTTAAGATGAGTACCACTAATGCGCCTGCCTCCACATCTAAAACATATGGAACAAACGACATAAGTTTAGAAAAGCACTCTAAAGAGACTACGATAGTTGAAACCACTTCTCTGATAAAATGTGAATCCTAATGAGTGTGCCTTACCTTCTACAGGACTAAGAAGCACCTCTAGGAGCAGCAGACTAAAGCCTAAGAGCAATACAAGGAACAATAGAGTCTCAACTGCCTCTAAGAGTAGTAGCTTGAATAAAGAGAAGAAAGTAGAAGAACACCCTAGGAATTTACCGCTTTTGAATAAGAAAGACATTTCATCCGAATGTACTGAACCTATGAAATCTGCTAAGTTTAATGAATCTGTTGAATCTCTTTGTTTAACTTGCAAGAAATCTTTATCTAATGTTCATGATGATTGTGTTTCTAAGAATGAGATTGTTAAGCCTGTTAAGAAGAATGTTCCCAAAAGAACTTATGCTAAACGAATAGGAAGACTAGTTGCGAGACTTAGGCTTTACACTACCGATAGGGAGCATAATGTTTACTTTAGGGATGACATTTGGAAACCCACAGGTAGAACTTTCACACTCGAGAATGGTAGAATGAGTGATGCACCTGCCTTACATATAGACAACTTCTATGAGTGTGATCGATTTTACCTCTAACCCAAAGGAACCAAAATCAAAACGGTTTCCAAAATCTTCTTCTTCTGATATTGGCAGGTTATCGAAATATGTCTTTGGATCGTCGACTCGGGTTGCTCCAAGCACATGACCGGAATCAAGTCAGCCGATCAATTTCGTCTGAAATTCATGGGAACCGTGACGCTTGGAAATGATCATGTAGCAGCTATCATGGGTTATGGAGATCTACCTTTTGGAAATTATTTGATCACTCAGGTTTACTATGTCGAAGGGTTAGGACACAATTTGTTTTCACGGGCAGCCTGGATGCATTTAGAGGTTGCTTTAGGAAAAATGCTTGCTTCGTTAGAAACTTGATGGCACCGATCTCTTTAACCGAATCGTGATACAAACTTGTATGCTATCGACATCAATCAAATGGCCTCTTCATCACCAATATGTCTTATGACACGAGCATCCAGAACACAGTCCTGGTTGTGGCACCGACGGTTATCCCATCTCAATTTCGACACCATCAACAAAATTGCCAAAGACAACATCGCCAACGGACTTCCAAAGTTCAAATACACCAAGGATCACTTATGTCCATCATGCGAACAAGGAAAAGCAAAAGAGCATCATATAAACCCAAATCCGCACCTAGTTCGAAGCAAGGTTGCATATGTTGCACATGGACTTATGTGGCCCAATGAGAGTTGAAAGCATTAATGGGAAAAAGTATATTCTTGTCATCGTCGATGATTATTCAAGATATACATGGGTTAAGTTTCTGAGATCAAAAGACGAAGCACCAAGCATCATCATCACCTTTCTGAAACGTATTCAAGTACTTCTTCAAACTCCAGGAAGGGTTGTAAGAATGCACAACGCACGTAATTCACTAATCAGGAGTTAAGAGCTTATTTTGAAGATGTTGGAATCACACATCGACATCGTTGTTAGAACTCCACAGCAGAATGGGGTAGTTGAAAGAAGAAATAGAACTCTTGTGGAAGCCGCTCGCACAATGCTAATCTATTCTAGTGCACCGTTATTTCTAGGTTGATGCCTGTTGCCACGCTTGTTTCACTCAGAAACCGATCCCTAATCCATCCTAGATTCAATAAAACCCCATATGAGCTTGTGAACAATGAAAACCGGATATCTCTTACTTTCACGTATTTGGCGCTTTGTGCTATCCTACTAACGACAGAGAAGATCTAGGTAAATTGAAAGCTAAAGGTGATATTGGAATCTTCATTGGATATTCAGGTAACTCGAGGGCATTCGTGGTGTATAACAGAGAACTAGGAGGATCATGGAGACGATGAATGTGAAGTTTGACGAACTTTCACATATGGCTTCGAGAGACTCGCCTAGAACCCGCACTAAACCGAGACTTCTGACACATCATCAGACTCGCCTCAAAGAGCTCAATCAACTTCGATTGACAATCCTAAAGAACAAGAATGGGAGAATTTCTTCGAGTTAATGTTCGATGAATACTATGGTGGAACTTCGACAAATGCATCAAAACCATCATTCCGCGCACCCGCCAACATCATCCTCCACCACCAAAAGAAGATGCATCTACAACGGTCGAAACCAATGCACCAACTCCATCTACATCATCTACATCTACTACAGTTATTGCACCCGCTCTACCAAAGCAGTTGATGAGCAAAACCAAAACCATAACGATGCAACGTTAGATGAAGACTTATTTGAAAACCCGTTTGCTACGGAATCAGCTGAATCTTCTTCATGCTTACGAGAACCATCTAACTCGCATACGTTTAACCAACGGTATCCTTCTACTCCGAAGTGGACAAAAGACCATCCGATTGAACAAGTTATTGGTGAACCTTCAAGGCCAATTCAGACGAGACGCCAACTTGCCACCGATTGCCACTTATGCATTTACCTTTGCTCAATTAGCAATATAGAGCCAAAGAACATTCGCGAGGCAATGGCGGAACCCGCATGGATAGAAGCGATGCAGGAGGAACTTCTCCAATACCGCCTACATGACTCTTGGGATATGGTTCCAAGACCAATTGACGTTCAAGGCATTGATCTTAAATGGTTATGGAAGAACAAACGGGATGAAGAAATGACTGTCATTCGCAACAAAGCTCGTCTTGTGGCCAAAGGATACTGACAAGAGGAAGGGATAGACTTTGAAGAGTCATTCGCGCCGTAGCTAGACTAGAAGCAGTCAGGATTTTCTTAGCCTATGCCGCTCACAAAAACATCACGGTTTATCGATGGACATTAAGACCGCGTTCTTGAATGGAACTCGAAGAAGAAGTGTATGTGAGTCACCGTAAGGCTTCATAGACATGGAACATCCGACTACGCCTACAAACTCAAAAGGCAATCTATGGATTGAAACAAGCTTCGAGAGCGTGGTATGACGAACTGTCCTCTTTCCTTATCCTAAACAATTTCACCAAAGGAACAGTTGATCCTACCTTGTTTACACAAAAATGCAAAACGACATTTTGATTGTTCAGATTTACGTGGACGACATCATCTTTGGGTCCACTAATCCGAATCTTTCAAAACATTTTGAAAATCTCATGAAAAGTAAATTTGAAATGTCCATGATGGGGAACTAAAATTCTTTCTTGGTTTACAAATACATCAATCCCCTCGTGGAATTTTTATAAATCAAGCTAAATACACAACCGAGATTTTGAAAAATCATGGTATGGATAATTGTGACTCGGTCGGAACACCAATGGTAACTTCACCAAAAATTGGAGCCGATTTGTTTGGGAAACCTATTGATCCTAAGAAATATCGGAGCATGATTGGTTCTCTCATGTATCTTACGCTAGTCGACCGATATTCATTTTGTGTTTGCTTATTAGCACGGTTTCGTGCAAAGCCTACCGAACCGCACCTCAAAGAGGTTAAAAGGATCTTTCGTACTGAAGACATCCATTCACAAGGGACTTTGGTATCCGAAGGAATCCAGATTTAATCTAATTGCCTTTTCGATGCGACCACGCAGTGATCAAGTTACGAAAAAGTACATCCGAGGAGCACAATTTTTGGGTGAAAAGTTAGTAAGTTGGTCTTCAAAGAAACAAGATTGTACTGCACTATCAACCGGTTGAGTATGTGTCTCTATCTGCGTGTTGTGCTCAAGTTCTATGGATGAGAACACAACTCACAGATTATGGCTTTACTTTCGATAAAATACCTATGTATTGTGACTCGAAAAGTGCCATAGCCATATCATGCAATCCTGTTTATCACTCAAAGACTAAGCATATCCGTGTCCGCTATCACTTCATCAAAGAGTACGTCGAAAATGGTACTGTTGAATTATTCTTCGTGAAGACAGATTACCAACTCGCCGATCTATTAACTAAAGCCCTTCCAAAAGAAAGGTTTGAGTATTTAGTTCGACGAATTGGAATGCGAAGCCTAACCCCCGAGGAGTTAGAACGTCTTCTCGAATCTTCTTGAAAATGATTTTCCAAAAGCTTCACAGAAATATTTTTGAAAAACAAAATACAAAATTTGAAAACCAACAAAAGCAAAATATAAAAATATAAAACTTTCAAAAATACAAAAACAATATAAAATCAAAAATCCAAAAATATTCTTCTCACGACATGTCTCACGTATAATCGATATTCTCAGACGCTTTCTAGAAATGTCATTCAACAATGATACCGGTATGTACAGATGCTTGAGCGAGAGTTCTTTATTGTTTTCTAAAACATGTCGCTTCTCAAAATTTCTTCATAAAATGGCTTTCGATACTTCAAGATTTAAACCCGGGCTAAAATGATGACTTTTGATTATTTTCAAATCAAAACTCGTGCTTTTATAGAAAAAATCAAGTGTACTCTAAAAGATTGTACATTTAAAAATGGTGAGAAATCATCATCATCTTGAGCACCTTTTCAAGATTGTTCAAAAAGATTTTCAAAATCTTTCAAAATACTTTGTGCTCAAGATAACTCCCTCTAAAACCCTTTAATTGTATATGCTTTATTAAAGGGGGAGTATAAAACAAAATGTTCCAAATTCATGCGTAAATCAAATCCGTTTGTCTCCCCAAAAGATTCTAAAATGTTTTTAATCCATTGATATCAAAAATATCACGAATATGCTATTTTTGAGGGGAGGAGACGTGATTAAAATGTGATCAAAAAGTTTAATGATCGTGGTTTGAATCTCAAAATGAGCTCGACTCAGACGGAACCAATGAATTGACGAGCAATCGTGTACCATCTCGAGAAACTTTCTATGACTTGACCAGATGGGTCTAATAATTTCAAGCTAGTTCTCTAGTGATGTAAACGACAATGAACTCTAATCTGTCTAGCTCATTTAAAGTCGATCAATTCAAAAGTGCAAACTCTACCCTCTATGTGCAGATTTCTGTTAAAACTCATATGCACATGTGAAGGGGAGTGTTTTCGAAAATATAAAACTCTGAGTGTCTCAAACATGTTTTCTATCATAAACACTTTGAGAGATTTTCAAGAAAATGGTTTTATGGCAACAATAGGACAGTCATGGAGTTATAAGGTGTTTAAGGATAGGAAATTGTCCTATGATCCGCCAGAGCCGGAGGGATCTACCCAAGGACATCACAAATAGTTAGTATTAGAAGTCCTTAGGAATGATTGAAAAAAGGAGTAATGTGAGAAAGGAGAAAGAAGGGGTTGAAGAATTAAAAAGAAATGTGAAGAAAGGGTGAAAAGAAATAGCCCTTCATATTCAACCTTAGGCGTAAACCGGTTCAATACATATGCTACGGGTTGTCACTAGATGACACTGGTATTGAAGACAAAGACGTCATGGACCCAAAGGACGACCGCACTAAACCTTCTAGCCACTCAATTCCTCTTAAAAGGATTTGTTTCATTCTCACCGGGAACCCTACATAATCTATCGACTTTCTCTTAGAGATCGTTGATATTGAAGAAGGAGACCCTCTCCCTAGTCTCCGCTCAGAAAACCAAAATGCACTATTGAGTCTAGAGCCACGAGATTCATCAAAAGATCTCATAGGAACACATGACATGACATCGCTTGTTGTTCATCAATAAGGGCACAAGTGATATATTATAGAGTCCTACGCAGATCTTAGCAATTTGCCATAACATTTATGAGAAGTTTCACATCTGTGATCTTCAATGATTGAATGGAAACTCCCGCCAGTGGTCAACATCAAGCACCGATAGCAGTCACTTCGGTAATTTTCCCCGTGGATTACGCTTAGTGTGTCTCAAACGGTCTACGTGGGGTGATGCTTCGTGTACCTCAAATGACTCATCCGAACGTAGGATGTACTTCGGTATATCGCGTTATCTCACTTGTGGGACTCCAGCTCAGAACGGCCTTGTGAGAATTAGAGACGTGTTTTCACACTATGCTGTTAACACCCTCGAAATTCAAACTTGTAAGTGCCGGAATCCGCTTATTACTAACCTGCTTTATGTTTTCTTCTTATGGAAGCTCGAGCGATGGATCGCACTCGCCACATGCTCATACCAACAACACATGAAAGTTCTCATCACAATCAAAGGCTACACAAAGTTTAAAGACTCGCGAACTACATCATTGGTAACCAAAAGTCAAATAGAAGTGTGAGCATGGTGGAGAAAGACGTGGAGACACCTAACCAACGAAGTTGACAACGGCAGACAACCACATTATCCGATCACAAAGCATGAAGGAACAAAGATTCAAGACTATTCTATATCTACACACAAAGTTCAAGCTCAAGGAGAGTAAAGACCTAATCAAGTGGAGCATCATTTGAATGACCACCCCTTAGGGGGAGATTGTTAGCCTTAATAGTTTTATTAGAAGTGATGGTCATTCACATTTAGGAACTTTGTAACGTGTGTTAGATATCGTGATAGAATAGTCAACTGGCTCGTGGATTGGACTAAGCTAAATGGGTACTAGTTATGTAAGGCTTGCCTTTATCCAATCCAACCCATGTCCAAGCCCACAAAAGCCCATAAGAAAGCTTTTAGGGCATCAAGTCCCTTGACTATAAATACCCCTCAAATGGTCATTTGAGGGGTGTGCTTGAAAGTGTGTGTGTGTGTTTTTCCTTTGAAATAAACAACATATTGTTTCATCCTTCTCTCACAACATACACGATTTTATATCATTCAAGTCACCATCTTCCTTTCTTTATTTCATCTTCTTATTAGTATAAGTGTTTGGTTTAACGTGTTCTAAGCATAACGTGGGTATTGGTTTGTGATAAGGTTGATAGATATAAGGTCCTACAATATTAATGGGGTGGTTTGAAACAATTAAAGGTCTTTGGGTGTTAGTGAAGGTGGAGGGGACAAGGTAAGGTGGGGGGATGGAGTAAATCATGGAAAACCAGCTCGGTTTTGGAATTCGTTTCGGAGAGGAGATGAACAAAGTGTCCTGGTTTTAAGGTGGGTTGACTTAATTTGACCAGGTATTAATAAACGGGGTTGGGTTGGTTTTGGGCCAAAGGTTACTGATTGGATTTGGACTTGATATATTACAAAGGGTGTCCGTTTGGTTTGATATGATATACAAGGACTAGATTTGCAACTTCTCCAAACTTGAGGGACTGGACATGACACTTTTCCAAGCTTATCACAAGGACCAAACTTGACAAACTTTGATAGAACAAGGACCCTTTTTGCATAAAATTCCATTTTAATAAGTCCAAGGACTAATGTTGACATTTTTCAAAGTCTAGGACCTTTTCTCGCCATTTGACCAAAGAATCATTCAAGGACCAATTTTAACAACTTAGAATATTTCAAGGACCTTGAATGATAAAATTTCACATTTTTGGATTCCAGGGACTAGATTTGACAACTTTTAAAACTTGGGGGACTAAAACTGCCAATTTTGCAAACTTGATACATTTTTCATCTGATTTTGATCTTTTGCATTTAAAACACATAAAACACTGATTTGTGATATTTTCATCATTTTGATGCATTTTTGAGTGTTTTCAGATGATTTTGCAGTTTAGATTGTACAAAAATGATGAGTATTTAGACACTCATCAATTATGTTACTATCAAAGTGAGATATGTATTATACAACATAATCATATAATCAGAAATATAGCAAGTAGAATGTATTTTCATTAAATAAAACTAGAGATATGATACACATGACTCTAAAAACTAAGAAAATGATCGATACATGACTTGGAATTACTAGACTTATCTAAGTAACGCTTGAAACTAGGACACCACTCCTCTAGCTCAAGTTTGTTTAGGTTTAATCTCGTCGAAACGTTCGAGGAGGTGATAGAACATGAAACGTTGGTCTTCTCGTACTTCATGTATCAAACTTTCAACATGTTGACAATGATAACAATCTTTGTCATGGCTAGGTAGTGGTGGTGGAAGAAATGAAATTGCTTGATGCGAAGGATCAAGTGAAGCGGCTTGTGGAGCCTCAAACGACGGAGGGATTGATGGAGGCGCATTTGAAAATGGCTTGACCAATAATGATGATGGTGGTAGAGAAGTGTCAACTTCCATATGGTCGGGTGGTTGACTTTGATGATTTCTCATAATCCAAATGGGATGGTATGATGGTGACGGCGAAAAGGAAGCCGGAGCTAATGTTGACTCCACACCTTGATTATGTACCATTATTCCTCCTAATGAGGAGAATGTTGTTGGTGGAGGAGGATGAGATGGCCTAGGAGGAAAGTCCTCTAAGTTGTAGAGGTGTGGTGATGAGAGTGGAGTTGTGAATGAGATAGCTCTAGGAACCAATGGTGATGGTTTAGTGGAGATGGGATTGTTTGGCCTAGGAGGTATGGTGGTGTTTGGCATAGGTAGTTTTGTGGGTACTATCCTTTTAGGGATTGATTTGATTGGTTGAGTTGGTGGAGGAGATATCCTTGCATTTGTAGATTTGACCGGAGATGATTCGGTTGAAGAAATTTCGTGTACAACATGAGCTATTTTCTTGGGTGGTTCTTTGGTGGATAAGTTGCTACTTGGAGTTTTCCTCATGATGAGATGATTTCAAGAGTTTTGTAAAGGTTTCTTAAGTGCTGAAAATGAGAATGAGGATGATGACTTTAGAAGTCCTAACAATGTGGTTTATAAAGCAAGAGATTTGGCAAGTGCATTCAAGACTTAAGCCACTAAACTTCATTGGAATGTGATGATTAACATGCACAAGAGTCAACTTCAGAGTTTGTACTGATCTAGGAACTCATTTAAGATGAGATGGAGTGTTTAAGTTAGAAAGATGAGCTTGAAATGATTCTTTTAGCTAGAGTTGACATAATATGTCATACGGATCCCACGGTTCCCTCCAATGAGGGATCCGTCTAGGTTAATCCTAGGGATCCGCTCTATCGCCAGCCTAAGAAAGGATAGCAATGATGTTTGTAAGGCTTAATGCCTATTTCTTCTTGAGTGTTTCAGTTCATCTAAGTTTCTTAAATGAAGAGGTGCTTAAGTACATGAGGGTAATGAGTGAAGTAGCTAATGATTGCCTTTTATGGAAAAAATTGGAACTTTCATGAGTACCAATGAATGAACAAAGATGACACTAAGGATTTTGATAGTGTCAAATAGAGCTAAATGATCCTAGAGATCAGATAGTGACTTAGGATAACGTTTTGGGGAATATCCTAAAGACTTAAGATGGAAAAACTAGAATTTGATCAATTTTGAGGTAATGATGATTATGATCAATTTAGCCATAATTGAAAGATTTTCAAAGCTAGATATGAGGGATCATGTGAAAAATGATGTGTGAGCTTGAGAGCGGAAGAGTAAGAAGACAAGAGAAAAAAATGAATCAAATAATATCTCATCCATATCCTTTCAAATCTTTTATGTAGAGGGATGAAAAACTACATTATATACTCATTTAGAATTAGAATAGATTAGAGAGATATTAAGTAATAATAATTCCAATTTAGAATTATCAAATTATACTTATAATAAGATATAAGATATCTTTATATATAATATCTTTATATTCTATAAATATAAAATCTAAATAATAATAACAGGTACAAATAGTAAAGCGAGGTACCCATTCTATGACAACTCTTAACTTTCCCTCTGTTTTGGTCCCTTTAGTAGGCCTAGTATTTCCGGCAATCGCAATGGCTTCTTTATTTCTTCATGTTCAAAAAAACAAGATTGTTTAGAGCCGAGGGCACAAAATCTCATTTTTAAACTGACGCTTGTATCATAACACAGATATCCTTTTAGCAAAATATGGTATAAGCGTCTTCCGACGAAAATCTCCCAAAATGCTATATTCTAGCTATTTGAAGGGATTTAGGTGAAACAATAGATCTACAAGCGTCTTTGAGTGTGATCTAGGTGAGTTATGTGTGAGTAGAAAGGATCTACTTAACTTGATAAGGACTTAATTTGCCTTAAGACACTATGTCTAGCTTAGTGTGATGTGTTCTAAGGACATGTTTGAAATACAATGTTTGCAATTGCATTTTCTGTTTGCCGGATCTCACGGTTCCCTAAGAGTAGGGATCCGTCTAGTACTAAAGGTATGCAAATGATTTTGACAATGCATTATATTTCAAGGTTAGTTAAAGAGGTTCTAACACTAAGATATCAAATGTAAGATGTTTTATTTCATGAAGGAATTTGGATTACATTGATAACGCATGAGTACAAAAGGATTGATCCTATTTGAAAGACTACTAAGTTCCTTGAGCGTTATCGCTAGAAGGATCATCAAATGGTTGATGAGTGTTGGTGGAATCAAGAATGAAGAAAGTCTTCATGAGAGATATGTTTAGCGGTTCCATCATCTTGTTCACAAGTACGTACAACGGACTTTGAAATTGAGGATGAAAATGCATGACGTTATGATAGAGGCGCGTCAAGAACATTCCATAAGGGATGAGTTTATTCTTGGAGCCTTGAAGATTTACATTCGCCTTGCGAAGAAGTAGGCGATATTGTATGGTTGTTGTGTTAGCAAACAATACATTATGTGAGCACAACAAGCGGGAAGGATTTCTCGATTTCCCCTAAGACTTCAAACATTTTCACGTAGGATGAGTGCAAGGGGCTTGTACTCTTCTCGGATGTCCCGTGTAAATATAATGTTTTGATCGGAGTATATGGTCGAGGTTTGCATATTATGCATTTAAATCCTCCGGAAGGTATGTGAGAACAATATGGACTATTTTCTTCACGAAAGTTGAAGAGAGAATCAAGAGACCAATCTTCAGTGAAGGCACATTGTCCATGATTTGGAATCCGGAGGATGTAAGCAAATCGCTCAAGACTTAAAATGAACTTTTGGTTTTTGATCCAAAACCAAAGAGAAAGAGAGCAATCCTCGTTACGAACGAGTTCAACTTGACGGAAGAATTCCATTATGAACCTTGGACATATCTTCTCGTTGATTTCAAAAAGACATTCTAGTCCTATGGCTCGGAAGGAGGTATTGATACCTTATTCGAATTGTAGAGAGGTGTCTACAATACGTCCTTTGTGGAAGTGACGGTTTTCGAGATTATTGAACCCACGGACATGATTGCCAGGTGTGTTGGGCTCAAGAGAGATGTTCGGAGTGTAGACGCTAGTGAGTGAAAAATCAAACTGATATTCATGCGTCATATTTGAACCTATAGAATCGATGAGTTAATAGAAAGTGATGTTTGTTGTCAACCAATGATTGTCTAACGTTTTTACTAGATTTTTATTAACAATGGTTTTTAACAACAATGACACTTAACTCACTTATGGTTTTGACATTCTAGTGGGATATTACTTTTAGAAAGAAAGTGGTTTTTATTATGCATGAAAAACTGTTGTCCAGATGTACGGTTCCCACGGTTCCCTTTCAAAAGGGATCCGACTAGTCTACCTCTCGATCCGTGGATCCGAGATGTAACAACAGATTCTTTGATAAAAAACATAGGTTTTTAGATCTTATAGTTTTATACTAAGATATGTGTTTTAGCCTACATTTTCTTTTACCATGCATACATGGCTTTCTAATGTATCACGATAGAATGAAATAAATCAAAAAGAAATGATAAACACATTATGATAATAATAACCTAGACAACTAGGCCATTAGTAATATTTAATTTCAATACTAAGAATGATACAAAGAATTGGGTATATAACCCCAATGTAGATTAGCAACACAAAGTATATGTCTTCGTATGTGAACTTCATCATAGGGAACACAAGTGCGATGAGCGTTAAGGCGATGAGCACGAGGGCGATGTAAACCATGTTGATGACGAATCTTCTTGGTTTTGATTTGAGATGAGATGAGAGGAAGATGAAGTTTTGAATGAGAGGTAATTTTTTGAAAGTGAAAGATTTGAAAAAGTGGGGATTTGATAAAGAGGGCGACGGATGGTTTATTTATGGGGAAGGAGGAATTTTTGAAATTTGTGTTTTGTTTTATTATTGGAAAAATATGATTTTTGGATTAAATAAAATAAAACACAAGTTTTATATACCACGACTTTAGACGAAAAAGTATCACGTATGTGAGAAAAGGATTCTTAATGAAGCTTCATGTAATACATGTATATGCACAAAAGATAATCATATAAATACCTATGTAGGCATACTTGATTATCAAGCTAATGTCATTTTAGATATAAGTAGAGAATCATACCTCTAACGCACTTAGGAATGTCTTTACAAATGACACAACAAATGTCACTAGACGGGGAGGGGGGGTTGAATAGTTTTGCCAATTAAAACTTCATTTTAAACTATTTAGATCAACTTATGTCAATCTATTTGGATGTGTGTTGGATGTTGATAAACAAACATATAGAAGTATGTAATGAAAAGGTAAGAGTAAGAAGCACAAAACCACAACGCGAGTATTTATAGTGGTTCGGCTATAAAGACACCTTCCTTGCCCTACTCCACTCCCTGAGTCACCTACTCGAGAGTTTGTAATCACTACACGACACCAACTCCTTATGGTGGAGAAACCTTCACAACGTTGCCTACTCTTTTTCCGGTACTAGGCTAACCACCGGGTTCTTTCACACCAAGGTGAACCACACCTACCACAACGTCGCCTACCCTTTATCCGGTACTAGGCTAAGTACCGAGTTCCATTACAATGGAGGAACTACTACCCAACACTACACCAACGACTAATCCCAAAGGAGACCAACTCCTTATTACAACATCATCAAGGATATCAATATCCTTGGATCCAATACTAATCTATCTTGTACATCAAAACACACCATATCGAATGTACATCTAAGGCACCTTTCACTAATGCCTTTAACTAGATCTTCAAGACACCCTTCACTAATGTCTTGTGACTTGACTTCTAGGCACCCTTCACTAATGCCTACAATACGGACGACTGACACCTTTCACTAATGTCTTCGTCTTGACACTTGAGACATCTTTCACTAATGTCTTCAACACTACACTTCTTAGAAGAAAGAAAAGAATGGCAACTCATGGACTTGAGCTTGCTTGACTTCAAAGGTGGTGATCTCGCCTTTAAGAGGAACCTAGAGAATCACACAAAAACAAAACTACAAACATAGATCTCTTGGATCTAGGGTTAGAGAGTTTTTAACTCAAAGGGAAAGTATGTTGGAAAGGGGTTAGAAATAATGAAGAAATGACTCACTATTTATAGAGGAAAATATCTACTGTTCCCCGGATCCCACGGATCCCTCCCACAAGGGATCCGTCTAGCGTAAAGCTAGGGATCCGTGGGACGCTCCTCTTTACCCATGGGTATTTTGATCATGGGTCATGGGTCATGGGTTATGGGTTGATCTTTTACTAGATACAATGTATCTAGTCAAGTGAGTATGGGTCAATACCATTTATTAGTTTTTACCCATTTTAGTATATACTAGTTAAGTATATATTTACCCAAATATGTAAACACTAGTTGTTGTACATATGTATTACTAAATCATAAAATCACTTATAATTGTTTTAGTGTTTTATGTGAAAGCGTAAGTGTGTTAGAAAACTATTGGCTCAAACAGTTTACGTATTTTATTTGTTTCGTTAAAATGATTTTACGTTTGTTATCGACAAAACATTAGAAGATCGTAAAATATAAATAAACGTTTTTACGGCTTATTTGTATTAACACATTGTTTTGAAAACTAATCAAGTTTCACGAACTCATGACCGATCTGCAAAGCTAATTATACTTTACACACACACAATTACAAATTATTTTACATTTCTTACGTCTTCTTCATTGCCGACTCCCTTATCTGTGACTGTATGATGCACAATTCCCATGTCATTATTCAAGTGGAAAGAACCAATAACATACCAGCAAAAAAACATAATAATCTAATTAGGTAAACGATGTTGTTCACTGTCGGATTGATTGATTTCTTTCACATCTGTTCATATTGTTCCTTAGTTTGTTATGGCATTGGTTAAGGCATGTTGGCCGTATTATTTCTTGTCGATATCAGTCTGGTTGTTTGTTTGTGTCATCGTTTCCTTGAGGGGATGATGCCTAAATCCTGTTCACGTCGAAAATCATACAAAAAACACGCAAATTATTCGAGTTATCAGTAATGAGGTCCAAGTCATATCGTACAACATCACCGTCGCCCATGAAGGATTCGACAATAATAAAGACATAGGTGTTGTTTGTTTTTTTAAGAGGCTCTGAATCTGAATCTGAACCGCACATCTGAATCCCCTGAATCGATGCGTAAATGTCGAATCTGACCGATCTGAACGGAAAGAAAAACTCATGTTTGAACCGCACATTTGCTTGCTCGCATAATTTTTTTTGGTTTTTTTGTGTCAGTGAAGCAGCAAAAGAGGCATTCGACACCCCTATAAGTCTAAACCATTAAGATCTTACTTCCCAACGCCCTGAACGGGAAAAAAAATAAACGGTCTGAACTACCAAAATGTCTGACCACGTCTGAACGGTTCAGATTAAAAGACTGTTAAGAGCCTATTTATGAAAAACAAACACCACCATAGATGCAAACATTGACGACGACTACTTAAAATACTCTTCTTTCATAAGTTTTTGAAACAAAAAGAAAATAACTAAATATTATGTTAATTTTATTTAAGAATACATATTTTGTTAAATAAAATTTTAAAGTACAATTACCCCAATTTGATCATTAAAAAACAAACCTCTAAAAAATTGACTTTAAACCAAAGAAGTTGACCAAAAAATAAACTCTCACTCATCTCACACACTTTACTTGGACCACATTCCAAACACCCCCACACGTCTCTCTCCCCCACCTTCCCCAATTTCAAATCAAAAATAAAACCATCAAATTAGGGTTTCAAAATCTCATCATTTTCATCAACTCAAAACCCTAATTCCAAATCCAATGGCAGACGACACATCAGTCCCCACCACACCACCGCCACCAACCACCACCACCGCCGCAACCGCACCTCTCGGCGCAAACGTAATCCCGATAATCAACAAGCTCCAAGACATATTCGCACAACTAGGCAGCTCATCTACAATCGAATTACCTCAAGTAGCAGTTGTAGGTAGTCAAAGTAGTGGTAAATCTAGTGTTCTGGAAGCGCTTGTTGGACGTGATTTCTTACCGCGTGGTTCGGATATTTGTACGCGTAGGCCGTTAGTGTTGCAGCTGTTGCAGATTAAGAAGAAGAGTGATGGTAACAGTGATGGGACTGAGGATGAGTATGGAGAGTTTTTGCATTTGCCTGGGAAGCGGTTTTATGATTTTAACGATATTCGTAAAGAGATTCAGGTCCTCATTTTATTTACGTTGCGCCTCAACTGCTTTTAATTGTGTATTTATGTAATGTTGTTGTATTTGTTATGATAGTGAGAAATGTGTTGTTTATTTTACGATACTTGACCGCTTAGTGAGAAATTAGTTACTTATTTCTGAATTATAGATTTCGCTAGCGACATAACTTGCGCGTTTGTGTTTGTTATGATATTGACGAATGTGATGGTTTTTTTACGATTATGTGGCGAGTGTTACGTTTTTGTGTTGTTAATTGTATAGGTATTGAGCTGTTATATAAATTTCACTAAAAAGTAAGTAGTATTTTCGAGTGTATTAACATAGAATTAGGTATGTAGTCTGGATATATTATGTTAGCTGTTTTACTAAATGCGAGGCGCGTAAAGTTTTTTTGTTGTTAAATGTATATGTGTTGAACTGCTGTAATGTTGTATCTGTTATGACACTGATAATTTGTTAGTGATATACAACTCGTGTTACAGTTTTGTGTTGTTGATTGTGTAGGTATTTAACTGTTACGATGTTGTATTTGTTATATAGATTTCACTAGAATGTAACTGGTGTTATCGTGTAATTGTGTTTGTTGTGATCGCAAGTGACTGATCTGAAGTTCGTTAGTGATAGTGATTGATGTGTGACGAACTGACGATAGATTTAGGATATTGTGTTAGTTAACACATAAGAAATAGTTGAATCAGTTTACATGTGTTTAGAATTTATGTGGAGTGTCGAGCTGGGGGGGGAAAAATGTTGCGTATGCATCTGATGGTTATACTGTTACAATGTCGATTGGTTACAACTTACAATAGTGAGTCATTTTGTGAAGTTTGTAGTGATAGTGACAGACCACAAATGTATGAAGATAGGTTTAGGTATGTAGTCTGGATATGTTGTGTTAGTTGTATTACAATATGTACGGCGAGTGCACAGTTTTTTTGCTGTTGTATATGTGTTGGAGTACTGTATCTGTTATATAAATTTCACTAAAACAGTAAGAATTATCTAGTACTTATGTGTTTGTTATGATAGATAGTGACTGATGTGATGTTTTTAGTCATAGTGACAAATTACGTGAAGATGGATTTAGGTATGGAGTGTGGTTATTCAATATTGTGTTAGTTAATGAACAGTTGAAAATAGTAGACAGTTGGAGAGTGACTGTTTAATCACCACCAAATGGCCTAGTGGCAAGGTACTTGACTTCCTCACAAGATGTCAAGGGTTCAAACCTCATTAGGTACACATTTGAGGGTGGCCAGGGAAGGGGCGGAAGCGGTTATGGGATTCCCCGTTTAGGCCGCATACATCTGAGTCAAAGACTCACCCTCCCTGGGTAACCTGAACAAGGACAACCTTATTATTTTTTGGAGAGTGAGTTTTCAATTTTCAAGCTATTTTTGGGTTATGTGCCTAGTGATGATTGGGAGTAATGTTGGATAGGCGGTTGGTGGCTGTACTATTTTAGTGTTGTGTAGTTGTGTACTTTCGTTATGTGAGTTTCTACCGGTTCATGTGATCAGGTGAAGTTTTTAGTGATATTGACAGAGGTGTGACGATATATTTGGATATTGAATCTAAAAATTAATCCATCAATGAAAGCAGTCCCAGCCCATCATCCGTAAATTAAGTGTATATTGTGTAGTTGCCCATTGTTCACTCTTTTACTTAATATTATTCTTGCTCTTATTGAGCTCCCTTTTGTGCAACACTTCTAAGGATAATAGGAAGAACTGTATTTTGGGTAAAAGTTGTATTTATCCCCTTTTACTTTGTTGAGTGTATATCATACCACCTCTATTATATACGTTAGCATTTGTTTATTTAAAAGTTGTCATACAAAAGCTGGATGAATATGACCCTTAGAAGAAAGATTGAACATTTTATTTATTTTCCTCAAGGAAGGTTTGATCACTGACTTTTTTTTTTACTATTGGGATACTTTAGGCTGAGACCGACAGGGAAGCTGGTGGAAACAAGGGTGTTTCTGATAAGCAGATTCGTTTAAAGATATTCTCTCCTAATGTTCTTGACATAACCCTGGTCGATTTGCCAGGCATAACAAAAGTTCCTGTTGGTGACCAGCCCAGTGATATTGAAGCTCGTATTAGAACAATGATCATGTCATACATTAGGCTTCCCAGCTGTTTAATACTTGCTGTCACACCAGCAAATGCTGATCTTGCTAACTCAGATGCACTTCAGATAGCTGGAAATGCTGATCCAGATGGTAAGTGTTGATGTCATTTCACACGATCTCTGTAGAATGATATCTTGTTTGAGAGCATTTCTTTATCACGACTCTTTTCTCTTTATTCTGCCAGGTTACCGAACGATTGGTGTTATAACAAAGGTGCAATCTACATAAATTCAGAATTTTCAATTTTAGTTATTCTTCTGCCAATATGTGGTATTTGTTTTTAACATGGGTTATCCCATCCATTGCTTTAGCTGGACATCATGGACAGAGGTACGGACGCTCGCAAGTTTTTGCTTGGCAAAGTGATTCCTCTAAAACTTGGCTATGTGGGTGTTGTAAATCGTAGCCAAGAGGTAATACTGTCACTGCTTTAATAGTCAATACAAAATCTAGTTATTATACCTATGCCGGGGTTTCCTGATTTAAGTATTATGGAAGATGTCTTCTTTTTCTTTTTGTTAACTTAACGGAGACTACTAAGGCTTGAGAGGCAACAGCTGTTGTGGCTCTTTTTGTTAATTTATCTCACACCATATGACATTCGTAAACAGGATATTATGTTTAACCGGACAATTAAAGATGCACTTGTGGCTGAGGAGAAGTTCTTTCGCAGTCGCCCGGTATGAGATGTTTTTCTCTGACTCAACAACTTGGCAGTTATCGGTTCTCCAGTTGAAGTAACTAATTATTGTGCTGTAGGTTTATAATGAGCTTGCGGATCGTTGTGGAGTGCCTCAACTGGCAAAGAAGTTGAATCAGGTATTTTGCTTTGTGTTGAAGCACTTTTGAAGCTTTAGCCTTTTCACCCATAAATGAGGTGATGTTTGTTAAGATACTATATAAATCTATTGTTTTTTTTTTTTTCTTTATTTGCAGATTCTGGTACAACATATCAAAACCTTGTTGCCGGGTTTGAAGTCACGCATCAGTTCTATGTTAACTACTGTTGCAAAGGAGCATGCTAGTTATGGTGAGATTACAGAGTCAAAGGTAATCCATGACAATGCTCTGTAGTTGAATCTTGACATTGTATGCGCGCCGGCAGTTGGTTGTATGGTCTTGTCCACTAACTTTTATAAATCAATACACATTCAAGTTATCTGCTGGCTATGATAGTAATTTAAATTCTGACGTAATGGAACTGTAAGACCTATATGTTTTTGTTCAACTTAGGGATTGTTAAATATGACTTGTAATATTTATTTTGCAACATATGATACACTTTTGATCATGGCTGTGTATCTTTTGCCCCTTTATAATCATGAATACTGCCAGGTTTGTTTTGCATTCTAAATTTGCTCATTAATAATTTGCAGGCTGGCATGGGAGCTCTTGTTTTAAATATTTTATCAAAGTATTCAGAAGGTAGTGTGACTTTTCTTGCCTTTTTCATTTAGATAGTGATTGGAGCCTGTTTTATGTGATTGTTTGAGAACTCTGCTATTTGATTTTATAATTAAGTTGTTGATGTTTATGAACAGCCTTCTCTTCGATGATCGAGGGAAAGAATGAAGAGATGTCTACATCTGAGTTATCTGGTGGAGCAAGGATACATTATATTTTTCAGTCAATATTTGTGAAGAGTTTGGAGGTGTGTGTAGTTTGCGCTTGTTATAAAATGTTGATGTGTTAAAGGAGTTTTCTATCTTTCTTATGAATAGATTAGTTTATCCATAAACGTATATATGAAAAAGTGGATCTCTATTGATCCTTATCATAAATTTTTTCTTTGCTGGATAAATATCGTAAACGTGCTATGCGGTTTAGCATAGCTGTTTTTCATCTCTCGTAGCTTATGAGTTTTGATTTCTGGTGCAGGAAGTTGATCCATGTGAGGACTTAACTGATGAAGATATTCGAACTGCCATACAGAATGCAAGTGGCCCTAGATCTGCGTTATTTGTTCCAGAAGTAGGTCTTACTTCGAAACTCAGTTTTTCTATCATTCCTGGCTTCTCTATGATTCAAATTTCAAAGTTCCATTTTCAACATGCAATTGCAGGTTCCGTTTGAAGTTCTTATCAGAAGACAAATTGCTCGTCTGTTAGATCCTAGCGTCCAGTGTGCAAGATTTATTTATGATGAGTTGATAAAGGTCAGTGTTAATTAAAACCTATTAGCTCTGTTACGCTGTACTTACCCTAGATATTGATTTTAGTTTTTATGTATCAGATGAGTCATCGCTGTATGGCAAATGAACTGCAAAGATTTCCGGTTCTCAGGAAACGAATGGATGACGTCATTGGGAATTTCTTACGAGATGGTCTCCAACCTTCTGAGACAATGATTGGGCACATTGTTGAAATGGAGGTATATCATTCTTATTTTTACCACACTGTTACGTCATGCAAAAGATAACACGCGTCCCACATTTTGTTTATCTTTTGCAGATAGACTATATAAATACTTCGCACCCAAATTTTATTGGTGGAAGTAAGGCTGTAGAAATGGCAATACAGCAAGTCAAGTCTTCTAAGATTTCAACAACAATTCAAAAACAAAAGGTGTAGCAACTATCAAATAGTTTTGTGTTAATTTTGTGTAATTTTTGGTTCCGCTGATCATCTCCTTCCTAACTTTGAGTTATATTACATTTTGGTTGGTCAGGATGCTGCTGAGCTCGAAAAAGCACCACAATCCGAAAGAGGTAGCAAGTCACGCTCATTTCTTGGTCGGCAGGGCAATGGAATCTTCACAGAGCAGGTTGTTTTATTTGATGTGTGTGTTTATAAATTATCTGTCTATTGTAACTTATACATAGTTTGAGGCCCATTGGTCTTAGTTTTCTAATTTATGTGTGTCGCCTGTGAAACCATTTCATTAATTGGTAGATAGATACAATGAAAGAGTAATGCTATATCCTCCTAGGCTCCTACCAGATCCTCCCAACCTGTGCAATCATGAGATGTGTCATCCGCTAATTCTCATGTCTCATTTATGCCTTTAATTTTGCGATGTGTCATAATCACATCCCTAGGAGGATTTGTAGGCACATTGGTGGATATGTCATTTCTCATAAACAAATTCACAAGTCTAGAACTTCCATATAATGCAGATGTTTTATATGTTTGTTGTTGCTGTCCTAAATTCTTATTAATCATGAATTTGCTGCATATTCAGCCTGTGTCTCGGCCAGCTACTGAGGTTGAGAAACCTACATCGGGTAAAGTTCTGCTTTGTAACATAAACAAGATAAGAAAACACAACATTGGTATCTATATGAAGAACCGTTGTGAAGTTTCAAATGCCTTTGATCTTTCAGGAAGCACAAGCTGGGGGATCTCATCCATATTCGGTGGTTCCGATAGTCGAATGTCCACCAAAGATAACTCTGCAAACAAGCCATTTAGTGAACCTGCTCATACCATGGATAATTTTGATTACTCGTCTTCAATGATCCACTTGAGGGAGGTATGGTTTTTAGTCTTGAATTTTATTAACATAATTGATCTCACTAGGATACCGTTGCTAATATCTTTTTTATTGTGTTACAGCCACCGACAGTCTTGAGACCCTCTGATGCTAACTCAGATCAAGAGAATATCGAGATTCACATCACAAAGTTGCTGTTGAGATCATATTATGATATTGTCAGGAAGAACATCGAGGACTATGTGCCCAAGGCCATCATGCATTTCCTGGTCATTATTATCACTAACCTTTATAATTTTTTTCTTTTCTTGGAGAAATCCTTTTGTTTTCAATCATAGCTCTAGCTGCTTGTTACTTTTAGTGAGTTTTCTCTTTGATTGAATATCAGGTTAACCATACAAAAAGAGAGTTGCACAATGTCTTTATCAAAAAACTGTACAGGTAATAAGAAAAGCGAATATAAGTTTAGTGTGTTTTTCTTTGATTATCTACTCTTTTTAGTCCTTTTAATTAGTTTGTCGGTCATTTGGTTTTAACAGAGATGATATGTTTGAACAAATGTTGCAAGAACCTGATGACATTTCTATAAAAAGAAAGCGCACTCGTGAGTTGCTGCGTGTTCTCCAGCAAGCTTTCCGGGTAAGTTTCCACTACTGACAGCCACATATAAACTGTAGTGTAGGAGGTTTGGTTGATTTGAGCTGTTTTGTTTAATTATTTAGTAAATTTTTTGCTGAATGTTTATAGACATTGGATGAACTACCACTGGAAGCAGAAACAGTTGAAAGGGGGTACAGTTTGACCACTAAAGATCCAACAGGTCTTCCGTCTTCATCAATGGACTCTTACTCCCCAAAGAATCATAGATCACGTAAGTCTTCTCATTCAGGAGAACTGAATTCATCTTTATATGGCAATATAGAATCAAATGGTAATAATCGCAGCTCCCTTGGTCTTTACCATACACCAGATTTCTAAACCCTTGAGAATCAAGCCATGGTACAACACGAGATGTCCTTTAGTAGGTTTTGAAGATCGTTCTATGGAGGGGTAGACTTTATTCTTTTTCTATTACAATATTGTTTTGCTGGGCCGGTGCAGTTCAGTCCTTTTCGATCCCCGAATTCCACATTTTTTCTATGAAGACGTCATAAAATTGCAACGAATTGTTGTCCTGTGATATCATATGTTTTGGGAATGGTAAAATTATTTGGAAGGTTAATGTACAGTTCTTTTGCATTTATTTTTGGGTTCTTGTAATATGAATGGCTGTGGTTTTTGTTGCTATTGATAATTTTTCGACATGTTACAAAACATGATACTTCATTTTGATTTTTGTGTCTGGGTTTGATTTCAACTTGCCATTGGTGTTCCTTGACTTTAAAATTGTTTTTTTAAAAAATTAAATCACAGATGGGAAAGTCAATCAAATATACGGGAAATAAAGCTATACAAACATAAGCTGTAAAAGCATATAAGCATGAAATCCCATTAAAAACGCAAGAATATACAAGTGTAGAAACAACACAAGAAAAAAAATAATATAATCACAGATGGGATAAAGTAATTCAAATATACAGGAAATAAAGCTATACAAACATAAGCCGTAAAAGCATATAAGCATGAAATCCTACTAGCATGAACTCATATAAGGTTCAATGCACCATGCAATGAGACATGGGGCATATAAAGCTATGTTTTTATATCTAGGGGTGATCAACTATGCCAACGAAGCTACAATGCATCTCTACTAGATGCCTTAATCATCTACCTTAATTCTAGTTCTTCACATGTTTATGCTATTATAGTACTATAATTCTGAAACACTTTTTGTCGTCGCTACTCTGTCACACAACACCACCACCACCACCACCACCACCAACAACAACATACGAGCGAGCAAAGACATGAATTAATTAAATCCAAGTGAGTGTGTACAAGCAAACCGATTAAAGTAACCTCAAATTTTGGTCATATGAACCAACTCCTAAAACTTGCTATTTTCCGAATCCAAGAAAGGGTAACAGATAAAAGTTTATAAACACAGAACCTTAAAAGTACCACTACTAATCTTGAAAAAATGTTGGATAAAAAATCATCCAAGCTCTTAGAATCCTGTTATGCTCTCTCTTTTCTGAAACATGATTGATGTAGCATTAGGTTAAGGTTTTCGGTCACCCCAAAAAGTTGTTAGTTATATATCATTAGTCTGCAAGTATAAAAGCTTGAAGGAGGCTCTGAGCTGACTGGGCTTCGTTTGGTGTACCCGATATGACAACAGTATAGTTGGGCGTTCCTGAATCAGGTTCATGCACTACAACCTTTGCACCGGAAATCTGGTTCATACACCACAAAGTAAATTTGGGAACAAGATTAGAAGATAATTACCAAATGATATACTACCAATCAAAGCCTTTACATTGAAGTTCAAATCCTGTTTATCACTAGGGCGTGTTTGGATTTGTGTTTTGGAACTGAAAATCTGATTGTTGGTAATATAAGTCACCATGATTATTTTATAAAGTTTAAAGTTGTTTATATTGGTTTTGCTAATTAATCAAGATCAAATAATCAGATAGCATACTAAATGCTACAAAACTGATTCACCAAGGGTTAAAAAAGTTGCATATTTACCCCTTTCCTTTAAGGTATTTAAAAGAATCTGATAATTCAACTTTCATTATCACTATTTATAAGACACATCCAAACATACCTTGTACCGATACTTTTAAATGGCAGGCGTATATAACTCAATATCATTATTTGGCATCCACAAAAACAAATTAGTTACCTGTCTTATACGAGTCAGATTGCTTCCATTCTCTCCATAAACCAGCTCGATAACATTCTCAGGAACCGCAATTTCCACAGTAGTATTTGTTACAATAGCAGATCTACCTCCTCTGCACAATGTTATTAATGATCATTTTTGGCACCAAAGGCTAAACCTATAACTTACTAGATGTCTGTAAATATAAAAGAAGTGTATGCTTATTACCTGCCAAGTTCAATGCCACCTTTAACAGAACTCGGTCCTCTGTTGACATCATGTCCGTTCATGATACTTCCAGCTCTTGCCTGCCAACAATATATAATTATGAGGGCTCTTTGAAACACTTAAAATGCTACGCAAACACGAAAAAGAAATATTACTTGAGATTGCCATGGCCCGGATGATGAGGGATGATCTGCATGCTGGTTAAATTGATGACGATTGGCCATAGAAGGATGCATTCCAAAAGGTGGTTGACCAGAGGGTTGGCGGTTTCCTTGTCCATAAGTTTTAAGGCCACTTGAATTTCTACTAGAGATCATGTCGTTTCGCAGCCTGTGAGTGACACAGTACAAAGCGTTTTGTACATTTACAAACTCTCCTGTAATCTAAAGAAGTGAAAAGTTAATTTACAATTAGATAAAAAAAAGTCAGTCAGATTTGTTAACGGGTTTAAAAGGGTTCAGGTTGAAATGCGTCCATTTCGGGTGTTTGGGATTGCATATTTTTTCTGCTTTTTTTTTAAGCGAAAAGCACTTTTAAGCAATTTTTAATAAGCAGGTTAATATTGAATTAAAATGACTTTTTACTCTCATTTAACCTAAAACCTTTTATAAATGAACTTGATTGAAAATTTATATTAAAACTATTATTTTTAAAAATATATTAAGTTTTTTACAAAATAAGCAAATGCAAACACCAGTTCCAAAAGTACTTTTTTTTTATAAGTACTTATTTTTAAGTAGAAGCAAAAAAGAAAAAAAAAGAAAAAAGCAATCCCAATTCCCAAACACCCACTTAGCATTGGTCAAGACAGGGCCACTTCTAGCCACAAACACTTTTTTGTCCAATTTTTGATATTTTCTTTATAAAAATAGTGTGCTAAAGAATAATTATAAATAGAAATTTTATAATAATAATAAAAATATATATTGTTGAATAAAATGGTTACAAAGGTTGTACCCATTAACAATAAACCCTGGGGCGACTTTCAACAAGTTCGACAACAAGATTCTGTTTTTATTTGACACATATGAGAACAAAATGAAAATCGACGTTTCATAAGGGTTGAAATTGCCAAAATCTAGTTGAGTGGTATAAGAAGCATGAATATCTCACCAAAACTATATGATCATTCTCTAAGTCATAGCTCGGAACTTCCTTGCCACTAACAATCTTTATAGAAGCACCAGTTACTTTTCTCATGTCCGCCATTATGGAACCACCTTTACCCAAAAGACAACCCATTTGCTGAGGGGGAATCACAACTTTAGCAGCAATTGGTGTTCCTGGTGAGTCTAGTCCCTTCTCGTAGGCAGCCACCATAGACCTATTGAAAACAAGAAGTACGCCATTTTGGGCAGGCGAGTTTTGTGACTCTGGGTCCTATATAACACAACAATGTGAATAAGATAAATAAGATAGGGGGCAATTTGGAAATTTTATATATACCCAACATACATTAAAAAGATGAAATTCTCCCAATAGGATATAACAAAAAGAAGCTTTTCGATAATGTGTAAATATTTAACTAACGAACCTCGAATGCTCTAATGGTGATTAACCGTTCATTGGATCCATAACCTGGACTGTGAACACTTATAGAAGCACCTGATTCCTTTTCAAGCGCTTTAACGATTGTCCCTGAGTTGCCAATCACACCGCCTATACGATCACCCGAACAAAGGATCCAGAAAACTATTTCACGCTGGCCCTGAAAAGTTTCAGAACCCAATGGTCCAAAAGGCCGATTTCCTGTAGCACAATTAGAAGTAGTTGGTACTGGTTCTTGTACTAGAGTTCCAGCTGGAGGAAAATCCATGTGCCCGTGCCCGTGCCCCTTAGGTACTGTGGGTTCGTGATTAGACCCGTTGTAAGGTCTACCAGAAACCATCCTTGGTTTATCTAAAGGGGGCCTTTCTTGAAGACGACTAGTAACAGCAACAAGTGCCTTCTTAACTGCTATAATCTCACCCTCAATCTGTGACAAAAATATAAGCTGCATGCGTTAATAAACTGAGTCCAAAATATGTAAACCACATGGTTAAATAAGCAAATTTGCCATCCAAATGAAAGCTAATCCCTGAAAGAGCCTTTATCTACCAATAAAAAGAATAATTTGCCACTTTCAAATATACCGTTTGGAATACATATATTCCTTCAACTATTTGCCTTGTAAAACAAAGTCTCGTATTCATTGTTTTTACATAATCTCACATGTCAAACAATTGACTATTCGTCATTCCAAACACTACATTCCTCACATTAAATACCAAGAACACACCATTCAACTAGAAAAACACAAGCATTATATTGTTGAGGGACCCTCAAAAGGTCTAAACAATTTTAAACCCTTTACATGTTTGGGGCAAAAATTTTACCGGCTCACTATATTTTCAAAGACAAATTTACCCTTTTAAGGTATGTTTGGCAAAAATAATGGTTGCCGAAACCGGAGATGGAGATGTAGATGGAGATAGAAAGGGAGATTATAAAAAAAGATTATATTTATAAGCTACACGAACTAACATTTAGAGATAATGAAATATTATTATTTTTATATTATGTCTACCAAACAGAGATTATATTTTAAGTAGCTTATTTTTAAAAAAAAATAAGCACAATCTCTAGACAATCTCGTGTGTCAAGCACCCTTAACCTATTCATTTCGACACGTATCAAAAACTTGCCACGCAACATAAAAGTATAAAACAAACAACGTCGAATTCAAAATAACTTCACAAACCTCAAGCAACTCATCACTCGGCAATGCACAAGACGGAAACAACTTATTTTTGCTATCCCTCTTATAAAACTTAATCCTACACCCGGTCTCCTTCGTAATCTTGTCCACAGCTTTCCCACCTCGCCCAATCACATAACCAACCAAACTCGTGTCCGCAAGCAACCGACACGAAACAACAACCCCCTCAACTTTCCCATTATTACCAAAATACCCCTCACCCTCATTTTCAGCAGCGACACTTAAAACCCTCTCATAAACCCTAACCAAAGCCTCTTGTGCCACACTAACATCACAATAGTCACTATTATGCACAAGTTCACTTTCTTCGTTCACCGAGATTGTCCGGTCAACAGCAGCATTACCCACGACGGAAATGACCCGGTCGACGGAGGACGGCGGCGCGTGCTCCACACGCACTTTTGCTGACGTGTCGTTCTGAAGGTGGTTTAAGATACCCATTACGCCGTTGATGCGGGATGCATGGCAGAGTAGCCGGAAACATGTGTTTCCGGCGGGTATGGTTAACGGTGACGGTGGGGTTTTGGGGCGGTTTTCGACGGTGGGTGGAGGGGTTGTTGACGGTGGTGGTGGTGATGGTGGTGGTGGTGATGGTGGTGAGGAGGTGGTGGTGGCGGCGGTGTAGATAGGGAGAGAGATGAACGGAAGTTCATTCATCGCCGGAAAATGGGTTTCTTGTTTTTCCGGTGAAGTTTTCCGGCGAGTGTGGGGACAGGTCAAAGGAAATCAATGAGGAGAGTAAATGAAGTGACTAAATATTTGTTTGTTTAATAAGGAGTCAATGTTTTGTCAAATCATTTGGCTTATTATGTTTTCAAAATCTTTAAATAATTATATAATAAAATATTCAATAAGTCAATTAGTTAGAGTTAGTTTATGCTTATTTTTTTGGGTTAATAGTTTAAAGTTTCTAAAGAGTGTGTTTAAGTGCTGGATTTTTTTTATTTGGGTTCTTGAACTTATAAGAAGCATATAAGAAAGCATGATTTTCTGTAATTTCAATGTTTATCAGAGTGACTTGAATGTATATATTTTGATAAGTTAAGTAACATAAATGTCATAGTTTTACACGTTTAGTGATGTTTACGTATATTTTTATAAGTTTAGTAACCTTAAAATATTATGTTTCATAAGTTCAGTAACTTAAGTGAATATAATGAGATTTCGATAACTTAGACGATATTTTAATTTTTAATTTTATTTATAATAATATGTTTGTATATTAACCCTATTCGGGTGTATATTTTGGCATAAGTTAAACAATATAATATTAAGTGACTTAAAGTGAAAATAGAATAATAATCTAACAAATGTAGAACTAAATACGTTAATTATAGTATATGCGTAATTGCGTATCATTATATAAGGTGCCCCATGGTAGGGAACCTCAATCCCCCTCATTTTCCCTGTCACGTCAGCTTTCTCTCTCCAGCGACCTTCAGGCGATTGGGTGCCCTAAAGAAGCGAACAAGTTCATTTAAAAAAAAAAACATTTTTAACACAAAATAAAATTTCATTAATCATATTAAAACGTTACATTAAAAACGATACAAAATACATAAATCATAAATCTAATCTGAATGCTCCCCGCATGCAGAGTCATACGAGGGAGTACGAGAACCGGCAAATCCCTCGAAGCGAGCCAAATCTTCCTCGTCTACACCATCGTCTTTGTTCTCCCGATAGCTCCAATTGATTTTGGTGCTGACGTTGTTCGTTATCTTCGAAACACACCGCCACAACTTGTCAGCAACCTCGCGATCTTTGCGGGCTTGATCTTTCAAAAATTTGTCGATCACAGCTTTTCTTTCAGGAGTAATGTCGTTGCAACTCTGGTAGTTTTGTCTCATTTGTTCCTTCTCCGCTTTGGTCAAACAATTCGATGACACTTATAATAGCGTTTTTTCGAGCCTCATCGTCGATATTGCATTGATTTTGAACGTACACTTGCATATCTTCAACGGAATGGGGGAGACGGCAAGCCATATTAAATCTTGTGTTGAGAAGTATTTTGAGTTTGAATTGTGTGAAATAGATTTGTGGATTGAAGTGTGTTTGTATTGTGTATTTATAGGGTAGGATTTTTTTTTAACCGTTGCAAACCAAACGGTTTAATTTGAAATAAGCTTTGAATTCGATCGTATACACGATCTATTTGCTCTGGCGATCGATTGTCCACAACAACAAGGATCGATAGAAATCGATCGAGTATACCCTAGATCGACTAGCGCCGACATTGGGGCTAGCCTAAGTGATTTGATGTCATTTCATAAGAGTGGAGGGTATGGTTGAGTTTTTTCCTTTCACATCAGCTTTTTGTCTTTTTAAAACATTTTTTTTAATTTTCCCTCAATTATTCCAACACTTTCTTCCACTTGCGTTAATTTTTTTCCACTTTTTATAATTTAAAAATACCCCAAAAATACAAATACACACTCACAACACATTAAATAATAATTTCTCTCTCTTTATCAATGTTGCAAAAATCACGAATCGGTAGTCGGGCGGTCGACCTCCCTGTAGCTTGTAATTGGTCTAGGCGGGATTAATCGGTGATTAATCGGATTAGCATTTCCTACAAGTTTTTAGTATTTTCAGCAAATTTTAGGTATTTTCGACAAGTTTTAGGTATTTTAGACAAGTTTATGTATTATCGGCAATATTTTTCTTGAAAAACATCTTGTAACAGATATAAACAATGACCATAAGTTATTCAAACAATTTTATGGGTAGTTTTAAGTATTTTCGGCAAGATATGAAGGTTTTCGACAAGTTTGACCACCATTAACCGTCATTGACCACCAGTGACCACGGCTGACCGATTTGTTTGACCGATTTACATAAATCGGAAAGGTTTGAGGCTTTGCAGCACCTAATCGGCGATTAATCGGCCTTGTAGGCCTTGTTTTGCAACACTGCTCTTTACAAACTTCCTCTCTTTCCTCAAATCCAAGCGGGAGTCAAATCCCGTGCATAAGGTTTTTTTTTTTTTTTTTTTTTTTTTTTTGTCTTTCCCTTAAATCAAGGTGTGGTATTTCTTCTTTCTTTTGCCTACATGACACTTTTCCCGTCATTTTTCTTCACACCCTACACACTAATGGCGATGATGGTATATAGAATTTGATAAAATTCGGTTGCTCAATTTGTGTATGTTTTGTGCCTTTTTCTATATTTTGTAAATAAACTACTGTGACGATGGTCACACAGATTACAAATGGTTCTCGTTTTGTTTGTCAATGGTTCAACGACAGTTTCATAGTAAGGGTGTGTTTGGCCACAATTTTTGAGAGCATTTTAGAGCAATTATCATTTAGCATTATTATTACAAAGCTCGTTTGAAAAGAAAAATATAACATTATAAAATTATAAAAACGCTAGTTTCTCAATGCTTTTTGAATTAAGCATTTAACATTTAGCATTATATTATTTTACACATTAAAATTACAACTACAACTACTTTACCCAACACTTTTATAAATTAAATTGTTACCGCTAACCGCTTATTACTAACTGTTTTGGCCAAGGTTGTAAAATCGCTAGGCGAGTGGTGGGTGCGGTAGGGCCTAGCGATTAATCGGTTAAGCGGGGATTAATCGATGATTAATCGGATTGGAATTTTTATGCACAAAATTGTAATTTTAGATATTATATTATATTATATGTATGAGATAAGTATAGTGCATCAAAGTTCAAATATTTCAAGTGTTTAAATATAAACATAATACATAATTTTTCAAAGTTCAAAGTCAAAAATAGATATTACTCGATTTGTTGACCATTTTTAAGCGGTCTTTGACCGATTAATCGGTTTGTTGACCGATTTTTAAGAGATTTTGTCCAATTTTTAAGCGATTTTGTTGATCAGTTTTTAAGCGATTTTGTTCGATTAATCCGATTAGACCGATTTTGTTCGATTTTGTCTGATTAATCGGTTTGTTGACTAATTTTTAAGCGATCTTTGACCAAACCGATTAAATAGGCCGATTATGATAAATCAAGGCGCTTAGTGAGCGATCATCGATTATGCGGAGATTAATCGGTCGCCTGAACTGATTTTTACAACAGAGGTTTTGGCTATTGTTTATGCTAGTTTCAACAAACACACCCTAATAGTGCAGGACTGCATGTGCATATGAAGGTATGTTTACTATGTGTTTGTAAATTGTAATTCAATTTTGTATCGCATTTACTTGAATATTTAAATGAAATCGTTATACACATTCACTAAGCAAATTCATAAAATTTTCTTAAGCAATGCAGTGTTTGAATCATTTATAGCTTATGCAACTTGAGATAATTTTAAAAGAAATGAATAATTAATTTATGAAATATCGTATTTTTTTTATGTGTTGGCTTAGTTTTTTAATCGGGATCACTTAAACTTTTTATATAAAGTTTTTTCATGCCATGTATACATACTATATAGATAATAGTCTAACACTCGCGCAAAGGAACGACAACAAAAAGTTTATTGCATTTTTTGTTTTTCTTTCTACTTTTGATCATGAAATGATTTCCCGTATAGTGATGTAAAAAAGAAAGTAAAAGTGGTGAATCAAGTAAGAGTGGAGATCTTTTGTGGATTAAAGTGTAACTAACTACTCCCCCGCTCCAAAATAAGCATCCACATTTTTATGTTTGGAATATTTCAAAATAAGTTTACACTTTGTATTTCAACAAAATAAAAAAAGACTTTGGTTGATGAAAATGAAATTATATTATGAAGAGTGTAGTCAGTAAGAATTATCTAAACTTTGTACATTTTGAAAATAAACATTTATTTTGGGATAGAGAGTACCGAAGAAAGAAAAGCAAGGGAAGTGAAGGCATGTTGGTAAATCCACATTTCCTTATTTTGTAAGTTGTTAATTAAAACGTTTTCTGCTTTATAAGTAGTATTACTATTAATATATGATTGCGGGATTGTTTGATTGTTAGTTGGATAAGTTGGTGGTATTTGCATAAGTGTAAGTGAGTTATCGTGCAAGAAAATTGTAATAAGTCAGAAAATTTTGTTATAAGTTGTTTTGCAAAACTTCTCTTAACAAAAAGGCGTTCTTTTTAAAATTTTAATGTTCCCAGGGTTGTAAGAATGCACTAGAGATATCATAATTCAGTCTAAAATAACTCGAAGTAAAAGAACAACTTGCAATACTAACTTGGTTGAAGAAATCCAAAAATGTAAACAATAACATAAAGTAAATGGTACCATTTGTTGTGTGAGAAACTCCTCAAATCAAATGGTTGTGCGTTCAAGTCTTACTTAGAACATGTGAGATAGTCTGTTGTGTGTATATTGTGAGATAGTTAGTTGATGCTCACAAGAGCTGAACTTATTTCTACATAATGCAAGATTGCAAGCAACCTTGACTGGTTGAGCTATTTTTCAATTGAAATAATTTTTAATCAAGCCTATATGCTCAGAATAAGATTTGTCTGCTGAGACAACATGTAAAAGGAACATGTCCGTCATGTTCTCCTCAAAAAGATAGAGAAGAAGATATCGGCGTCTAGATATTATGATTTTTGCATGTTTTATAAGGCGCATAGACATAGAAAGAAATTATGAAAATGGATTCTTTACCACTTGTTAAGCATGTTTTGCAGCTTAATCCATGATCACTCTCTGTCATTTCAATAATTTTGGTGTTTAAATATTTAAACATTAAGTTCTAAAAAAGAAAAACCTAGAAAAATGGAGGTGGCTTTGATGGTTCCCAACAAGACAAAAAATTAAAAAGGAAAACAATATTACTAGTGGAGGTGTGGACAGTTATTCCAGGGGTAATCATTTTCCCAAATTCTGCAATATTGATGCAGAGTGTCAGTTAAAGGAAATCTGGAAAAGAAAACAAAAACATGAAAATGTAGGTTCTTTTAAGCCCTGTGAGAAAGCCAGTAAAAAGGTGAAAGGACAAAGATACTAGAAATGGGATTGGTTAGTTCAAGTACATGCAAAAATGTTAAGGTGCAATCAATTTTCTGTCTAGCAAAAAAGCAATTGGTAGGTGGTCATTAGTTTCATGTGTTAAATGTTTTGGGTGCTAGTGTGCAAGTTTTTAGCTCTTGATTTGATTTGATGATATGCATAAGTTTAAGGGATTATCTAACGAGTGCGGCATTGGTTAAACCGCATTTATTAAACACAACGTTGACACTTAGGTACTGTTGATGATTGTAAGATTATGTGTAGTCCTCATTTAAAAGTTACTCTACAATAAGTTTCACATTGTTGTTTTTCTCTCATTCACTTGTCACTCAAACCCTTTTAGTCATCACTTAAACCCTTGTAGTCTTCACTAATCCACATTAAATAAAAATGTTTAAAGAGGAGTTAGTTTGGCTTCTCACCACTAAATCGATCGAAATTGACATCTCACAATGTAGAGTTCCTTTGCAGCTTATAATCCAACTGAACAAGACCATACATCATCATAAAGAAAATGAAACATCAAAAGACAACCGCATAACAATTTACATTCCTTATTGCAGTATAACAATACTCTTAGCCTATATACACGACAAGCATAAAAAATGACTCATGTATCATATCATACATCATAACCAGGATTTACCGTTTGTTGAACATCACCATAACTTTCCAACTCTTCAATATCATCTGGACTTCCTAAGAACAATGGAAGTCTTTGATGCAACTTAACCGGCTGAATTGACAGGATCCTGTTTTTACCATCAGACCCTTTTCCAACCGCTTGTTCAGCGAGAAAACTCAAAGGATTTGCCTCGTAAACGAGTCGAAGATGATCTCTTGGATTCATTGCCACTCCACCATACATCAAAGTTCTATGAAAATCAGCAACTAATGAACAAATGTAACGGGCTGAGTACTTTTTAGGGTACTTTCCTTTGCCTTGTCTAACTGTGTCGATGTATTGCCTTAGACCCTCTGGCCAGTCAAAGTATCGGGCATCGTTTACTGAATAGATTTGACCTGATGAAAGAAGCACATTAAATGTAAGGACCTGCATTATATTTTTTAATCTGGTTTCTGGGTCTGTTTCTGTTTCTTTTCACATCAAGTAAATGCACACACATTTTGGTATTAAGATTTAAGACACTGTATAAATGAGACTCGCAAGACAAAAATACGAAATGACTTGGATACATGTGTCACATTAAGCTGCATTTATTTTTTCAATTTAACTGAATTTAAAATACAGTTCAATGTCTTTTAAAGGAAATTATATAACATATATAATTGCTACTTGACAACATAGTAAGAGGGTGTTTGGATGTTCGCTTTCGAAGTGATAATGTCATTTATGTGATCAATTATAAGCTATAGAAGATAGTTTTTGGATGTGCTTCGGGTTTGAAGTTGTTACAATTAGTAATAAAATGTTTGGTTAGCAAATTAAGATAACCTGAGTGATTTTATTAAAAAAAAACAAAAAATATATATACTTGGGACATACTACTATACTAGTAATGTGGACAATCAAATTGAGATGGTGGGAGTATTAGATAGTCACTTCTCTTGCAACTTGCAGGAAACTTATACTAAATAATCGAAAGCAGATATACATTACAAGCTATATAATGAGTTAAACATTGCATTTTGTTGGAAGCAAAATGAATTACCTCGAGGAGGAATTTTAATGTTTGGATGTGTGAGAACAAAGTCTCCGGTTGTATGATCGAGAGTGAACGCATGTGCACCAGAACCAAAGCTAACACACATTATGGTGGCTGATGAATAAAGAACATAACCGGCTGCAACAAGTTTACTTCCACTTTGTAATGAATTTAGCAATGCCTTTTCTTCAACTGGAAGAGTATCGAGTTCAATCAAACGATTATAGATCCCAAAAATAGTTCCGGTAGGGATAGAAGCGTCAATGTTACGAGAACCATCTAAAGGATCTGTAACCACTACAAATGGGGCATTATCAGTTATCCAAACGGGAGCATCGTCTTCTTCTGAAGCCATAACAGCAACTTTTCCAGAGTTTTTCAAGCAAGATAAGATGATCTCGTTCTGGGAATATGAATACGATTAAAATGTAAATCAAAAAAACCATTTTGTTAAATTATTCTGGGAATAAAGACAACCCGAATAATCCACTATAGTTGAATTAAGAATGCTCTCACGATTAAAAGGTGTCACATGAATACAAAACTAAAACCGCCTACCTCTGTTCCAAAATCCGGTTTACAGTTTTTTAGGTTAAGTGGTCAAACAACCAGAACCACAAAGTTCAATAGTAAAAAGGCATCTCGGATTGCTTATTTAGACTACTTATTGTGCAATAATACCAAACACCCTCATTCAATACCAAGAAGAACACCACACTTGATTTTGACTTTTGGGGGTCAAATGGGCGATCTTTTAACTTCAAATTCAACCACAACCATTACCTATTTATGTAAAAACTGAAACAAAATTTAACTATGTAAAAGAAGCATATGGAACCCCATCAAAGTTACTAGGCTTGGCCTTTCAATATTGTTGGAAGGAAAATATCATATCAACTAACAATTATTAGAAGATATTCTAAGATGGTGTTGGGCCATTGACTTTAAAAGTCATGATTTGATATCGAATAATCAGAATCACATAATCAGTTGTAACAAACCAGCTTAGTACATAATGTTTCGTTGTGCTTCTACTACTTGAACTTGTGATAATCAGAATATCAAGGGGGATGTTTAAACATATGGTTCATAACAAGTTTTAAAGATGCTTCATGCTTGTTTTCACTTCTAACAGTGATTACTTGTGAGTATAATAAGCACATTAGACAGATAGCCTGACACTGCTTATTCATGACAGCTTATTTATAAATAGTTTCATATATATATTCCCAAACACATTTTCAAACGGTAAACTATTGGGGTTTTTTGGGATTGAACTAAAATGCTACGAACGTTTTCCTAAAACTGCTTAAAATACCAAGTACCAGCCTCCTTATCTCTTTGTGCTTATTTCAGTGTAAAATAACGAAATAAGCAGTTTCATTCGCCAAACGCCTGAAACTGCTTATGTGCTTAAATTAAGCAAATTAACACTGCAATTACCCTTAAGTAACTCTCTATAAAGCTAAAAAACATTAGCATATACTTACAGAAACAATGTCAAGTGGTTTCGGCTTATCTCTACCCGCCCCAACACCTTCGCCATCACCCGAGCTTTTTCCAAGGCTAGAATTAACAGGAGAAGCAACAAGAGCAGCTATCTTCTTAAAAGAATACTCTAAATGAGTCAACAAAACCACTAACTCATCACCCACATCTTCCCCACCTTTGCCAACATACTCATTAACTGTAAGAAACCTGTCACTAATACTGTTATTGTTGTTTGAACTAACCTTAAGTTTATGAAAAGTGGAAGAAGAAGACATGTTTGTACTTGTGTTGGTACGGTGGTTTTTGAAAAGCTGGGGCTGGAAGTGAAGTGGGTTTGTCGGGAAATTAAGGATTGTGTTTGTGATGGTGTGTGATTGCATTCTATGGCTGTGGGAAATCAGCCCACACAAACCCTCTTTTGGTTTTGCCTACTTTTGTGTTTGAGGTGAAAGTTTTTAAGTTATCGCAAATTAATTATCTATTTTTGAAAATAGATAAAAAATTTAAATCAAGTTATTTTTACAAAATTTAAAGAAATTATAAATTAGTTACTTAAAAGTAAAGCCGTCAAACTTTTAAAAAAATATGTAAAAAGGAAAAAGTTATAGATTTTACATTTTAGACATTCAATTGAGTTTATTTTTACATACTTTCGCAAAAATGATAGCTTTTACATTTTAGGCATTCATATGTTCGCTTTGTTAGTCGACCCATTAGTATATCGGGCCTAAGCCCGTTTTTAGATTTATCTTTGTAATTCTATTTATTGTATTTAGGGTCGTCTCATGGTTTTCGGTGGTTCTGTGCCAAAATTTTATAATAGGCCCCTTGATCGACGAGAAACTACAAGTATTTATAAAAATGGCTGATTAATATTTCGTTTGATACTGTAGCTTAGATATGTTACAATAGTAGTGGTAACATACTAATATATACATTTGTGTTTTAATGTTTTGATATTTTTATATAAGTTGTACTTTACTAAAATATTTTTCCTAATTTAGATATGTTTTTGACAAGCATATGTGAAGTTTAAACTTTTAATGTTGGTTAATGGTCACGTTTAAAAGTATTTATGTAGCTCTTTAAAAAAAATAAAAAACAAAACTAATATTCTTCTGTATAATATATCTGGAAACTATATACCGTATTTTTTATTTGTAGAATAATATAAATGTTATGTTTTGTGCCCAATCGAGAATTGTACAATTTTCAATAATGGGGCTGGATTTATCAAGTACCATGGTTTAAAGGGGCTAAACTAAAAGATTACACATAGATAATGTTGTAAAAAGAACTTTTTTACGGCCACCACAAATAAACCTCTTTTAGGTCGTTTTCTTAATGATAAACATATCTCCACACACCATTCCAAGCTTTGTTCTTATAAAGCTTCATAAGCGTATAAAATGATTATTATTCATCATAAACGCCACTTAGTACTTATAAATCTTCCGAAATTCAGTTTAATATTATCATTAACTTTCAGAAATTGGGGCCCCGTATAAATGGAGGCCTTGTGCGATTGCTCACCCCGCACATGCTTAAATTCGGCCCTGATTGTATCGTACGTTAATTTGATGATATGAAATACACTGATTTACACTAATATTGTAACACCCCAACCCAACAAGGGTCCGAATGTCACATTACGGAGTCATATCACAACATAACTAAATGGCAAGCGGAAATCTTACATAAATAAATGAAAAGTCATATGAACAAATGACTCCCAATTATGTTCAAAACATCATAGTCAAACTGAAATAATAAAATCCAAGTGCTGAAACAATACAAAGTCTGAATAATAGGCGGTTCAAATGACATGGTCACTAAAGGGTATGCCTTCTACTCCTACCCTCTTCACTCAAATCACAGCTTGTCGCTAAAAACCTGCCGCAGAGAAAAGAAACGCGATTGAGCTTAAAAAGCCAGTGAACAGACATGACAAAACGAAAGCTAAGCATAATAAAGATACAAAAACGAATCAAAAGAAACTGATAACAAAGTCGTAACAAATGGGCACAATGAGTCCACGAGGAACCTGCAGGACACAACATTAACGGAAATAGAGAAGGAACAAAACCAAGGAGACAAAGTAAGGTAGCGCATCAGTGAAACGTTATAAGTACATACGGATACCCAAATATATAGATACCGAAACGAAAATCAATTCGAAGCATGCTGAACAAATACCATAACTAAAACAAGTGACTGAAGCAGAGTACAAAAATATAAGCATGGCAAACCAAATGAATCAAATAAGCAGATAATATAAGTTGAACCAAATTCCATCATCAAGCGGTAGCATGAACATAAGTGTAAGCATGGCAGATCAACAAGTCAGGTAATCATCAATTACTAAGCCGAACCAATATCATAAGCAATGGAAATACCAAACAGAAGTACAAGCATGGTAGTCACAAGTAGCAGATATAAATACTGAACAAAGATATAATTGAACAAAGGTATATCATGGTAAACGGATGAATCAAGTAATCAAGTAATCAAATAATCAAAATCTCTGATACTGCCCACGAGCTCAAATGACTAAAGGAGATACTCCAATAGCCTCACATCAAATCCCATGTCATATCTGTCAAATCATAAGTTGTACACGGAGTAGCTAGCTCCAATGTACCAAATGTGAGGGGGTGTATTGCACACACTCACCACATCACCAAATCAAAACAAAGTACCTAGGATGCATCCATACGCTCCCTACAAAACAAATCATATATACATATGCCAGTTCGAGACCGTACATACGTATTCAAATACACCGGCCAAGTGCGCTATATATAGCAATGCTCATAATACAGAAAGGGAACGATGGGGATCCATCACTCCTCCCCAGTAAAGAGTCATGCCACTGGTGCATCAGTGACACGGTCATGGTACCTCCATGACTAGTTACACAAATAGCTCGGGCAGAGCACAATCACATACACAGATAGCGAAGAAAGGTAATGTAGAGCCCAACTAGAATATATCATATCAAAGAAAATCAAAACACATCATATCAAATTTGATTATGCATCATACTAATCAGATAACGAACCATAGCATTGCATAGTAATCAAGTCAAATTAATCAGGGATGAACTGAATCATATTAAACGCATATCACATCATGATAATTAAATGGATCTAAATAGGGAAAATATTACAATGCACAACGGTCATACTAATCAGATAATGAGTTAGAACAGAAGAAATCCTATCAATGTCAAACAATGATCAAGGTCAAACAATGATCAAGGTCCCCAATACGAATATTTTAAGTCACAAAAGAGAACGAACAATTAATCATATCGTGCTAAGTCATATCAAATCATATCACACTAAGTCATATCAATTCAGATCACGAATCATTTTAAGTCATAACACTCCACTCAAATTAGGAACGAATGTCATATCATAGTTATATCAATGCATACTACTCACGAAGAATCAGAAATGATTAAATCAGAATCATAACCACCGAATAGAAAATTATAACATGTCATACAAATATGGTAATCATGTCAACTCAAACGGAATGAGTCAGATTCGAAATAAAGGATGCTAATCAAAGACATAAGGATGATCATCATCTTCAATCAAATAAATCACGTGTACCGAATCATACCAAATGAATATTAAGTCTTAATAATCGAACAGATCTGAATAGAGGAAAACATATCAAAGTCACAATAATCATACAAGTTAGATAAATCAAAGCAGAAGGAATCATATCAAAGGTATATCATGCAAATGTGAATTAGAGCAGAAGGAATTGGGATCTGATGTCATTACAAAAAGGACGAAATATCTGTAAAAAATAGTTTATGCTACTGCAGAAAATCAATTAAACATCGTTACCATAAAAGTTTATTTAAAATAGTTTTCATAAGGTTCCATAAATTTTCAAATAAAAGTGATATCGCATTTTATTCATGAAAATCATTTTAAAATGGTTTTTCTCAAATCATATTCAAGATACATATGAAGTCATTATATCAAACGGATTGCGAGTATGAACAGATTCAAATATAAATGTAGGAGTCATGAATTAATCGAACCATATCATAATAACAAAACAAATATCACATCAACTGGGATAGCAGATCAGGCATAAAGGTAATAATCGAGTTAATGATGCGGACACTAGTACAAAAACGGGATTTGGTCACGCATGGTCGAAATGGAACGGCCACACATTCGCATATTTGTGTGGCTGAAGGTACGAAAATTGACAACATGTACTAATTAGTCACACATGAAAATTTTGATTGTGTGACCATTACAACTATATCGCCACACAATTGAACATTGTGTGGCTAAAGGTATCTGGTGATTTTGTTTCAGATCATTTAGCCACATATGAATTTGGAACGCGTGACAAATACAAGTAACCTTGATGCGTTAGTCACATGAAGTAATTTTTTGTGTGTCTAAATCATAGAGTCAAGTTTTGTCACACATTATTTAAGGGTGACTGATATGTTTTGCCAACTCTTTAGCCACATCTGAAATTGGAACAAGTGACGAATGAAAAGTAAGGTTGAAGCATTAGTCACGATATACATATAAACAGTGACAAATATATGTCACACACTTGAACACTGTGACCAAAAGCCATATGTGGTCACACTAAATGTTTTGTCACACATTCGTTTAGTGTAGCAAAATCCATACATATGTTCACGTAAGTTAATATGTGTGTTTAAATTTTAGTTTGTGTTAGCTTGCCAAAAGCTAATCTATAAAGTCACATTTGCTACTAACACCGTGACCAAATGCCATATATGTTCACGCTAAACGTTTTGTCACACATATTATTTAAGTGTAGCCAAAATCCAGTACATATGGTCACGTAACTTAATATGTGGCCATTCGATAATCAATAGTCACTCAAAATACACGTTTCTTCACTTTAAACACCATATGGTCACACTTATTAACACTTTTAGCCACTTTATGGTTAATTGTATTTGACTAAATACCCAAAACAAACATGCTTTGTGTGACTAAATGTTAGAAAAGGCCAGACAAACATAAAATTCATGTGGCCATTGGATGATCAATAGTCACTCAAAATACACGTTTCTTCACTTTAAACACCATATGGTCACACTTATTAACACTTTTATGTTTTTCTGGCCTTTTCTAACATTAAACATTAAAAATTTGCATTTAATAGCATCATACTTTCGTTTATATTGGTTTATCTTACAAGTGTATGTATTTGATGTTTATAAGATCAAGAAAAAAATTGAACAGATGAAGAACCACCGTGGTATGTTTGTGGTTGAAAGGAAGGGTGAATAAAGAAGGAGAATTTCACGATGATGATGAGAATAGTTGGACAAAAATTGTAAGTTTGACTTATTTTATGATTATGTTTATTGTTAGTTATAAGTTAATACTGATAGTGTATTTGTTAAAACTGAGTGTGTATTAGTTAAAACGTTAGTTATAAGTTATCTTGTTATAAGTTATACATTATTTAAAATTTATCTTGGTAGAATTAAATAACCTATTTCTCATATTGTGCAGAAAGAGACGGAGGAGAAGATCAAACAAGGAACCTTGAAGCTTGATCATGGCACTGATGCCATGACATTTGTATTAGGAAAGGAAAAGGGAGGATATCGCGAGGAGTGGGAGGTGGAGTAACCTACAAGAGGTATTTTGATATGCCTCGAATCAGACAAGCATCTGATGAAAGAGTGGTGGCACTTCAAAGTGAAATTGATAATGAGAGGCATAACGTCAAGAAAAGAGGTATCTGAGGATTTGATGAAACAATTGGCTGCACAAAGGGGATTAGTGTCACAACTCCATTGACACAAAAGGAAGTAAGACATAAGAAAGTAACATTCCATCTTTTTTTTTACCCTTTTAAATACTGCTGCAGTCTTCTTAAACAATTTATATTTCAGATGTCTCCGGTGAACATTAATCTTATAAATAGCGTCGCGATGGGGATCTTAGGAACACGTGTTCTTTGGACGTGATAAAATTGCGAGCATTGAGAAGTCTAATGGACTTGCAACTTTGGAAAAGGAATGGAAATAAGTGTAAGTAATAAATCACCCCCAGGTTTTGAATTCTACATACATGTATTATTCCGTGTATTATACATATATGACTGTTAAATCGTCGCATCTAAGAAATCGACTAGATCAAAACGAAAGGATTCTTCACGTCAACTTTTCGGATCACAAGAACAGGAGTCTCCATTAACAGTACTACCACAAGTATGTATTTAAACATTTTCATGTGTTCTTTAGTTTAATTAATTACTGATACATATATACATGCAACAAATTATCTTTTTAGGTAATTAAGTGCAGACTGTGGCACTTAAAGAAATCAACTATTATTGCGGGGGGTAACGTGTACAAAGCGATGGAAAACAAATGCTTCATAACAAACCACTCCCAAAGGACTTGCTGAGTGTCTATTGAAAAAGCTTTAGTGGATGCAGCGTTATCCGGATGTAGGAAGTAACGGTCTCAAACGATTAAGGATGCAAGAGTTGTTTTATGCATGGCCAAAGGATCAAGTGGTTTTCAATGAAAAGGTACATACATGCATGTGTTTTATAAACCTACATATATCATTCTTCATATTTAAGTAAGTGTTTGATACCCCGACTTTTGTTTCCCTAAGGTAACACCACCAAGTACCATAAAACTGATTGGTGAGAACGAACTTCACCTAAAATACAAACGAAGCCTTCGTCTCTAGTGATACCATGCAAAAGGAAACTAAGAAGATCAAGAGTCAGAAGTCGTTAAATTATTGAGAATTTTATTATGTGCGACATTACAATTTTATATACATTCCAATTTTATTGTATTTGAATATATTTTGAATATATATATATATATATATATATATATTTGAATGTTTTGATATATATTGATTTCTTATATGTGACTAAAAGATTCATATAGTCACAATTATTAACACTTTTTGATCACAGTTTGCTTAATTCGATGTGTGACTAAATGTTAGAAAAGGGCACACAAACATAAAATTCAAGTGGCCATTGGATGATCAATAGTCACACACAACACACATTTCTTCACTTTACACACCATATGATCACACTTATTAACACTTTTGGCCACTTTATGCTTAATTGTATGTGACTAAATACACAAGACAAACATGCTTTGTGTGACTAAATGTTAGAAAAGGCCACACAAACATAAAATTAATGTGGCCATTGGATGAGCAATAGTCACACAAAACACATATTTCTTTCACTTAAAACACCATATGGTCACACTTATTAACACTTTTGGCCACTTTATGCTTAATTGTATGTGACTAAATACCCAAAACAAACATGCTTTGTGTGACTAAATGTTAGAAAAGGCCACACAAACATAAAATTCTTGTGGCCATTGGATGATCAATAGTCACTCAAAACACACATTTCTTCACTTTAAACACCATATGGTCACATTTATTAACACTTTTGGCCACTTTATGCTTAATTTGTATGTGACTAAATACCCAAAACAAACATGCTTTGTGTGACTAAATGTTAGAAAAGGCCACACAAACATAAAATTAATGTGGCCATTGGATGATCAATAGTCACACAAACACACATTTCTTCACTTAAAACACCATATGGTCACACTTATTAACACTTTTGCCACTTTATGCTTAATTGTATGTGACTAAATACACAAAACAAACATGCTTTGTGTGACTAAATGTTAGAAAAGGCCACACAAACATAAAATTCTTGTGGCCATTGGATGAGCAATAGTCACACAAAATACACATTTCTTTCACTTTAAACACCATATGGTCACACATATTAACACTTTTAGCCACTTTATGGTTAATTGCATGTGACTAAATGCCCAAAACAAACATGCTTTGTGTGACTAAATGTTAGAAAAGGCCACACAAACATAAAATTAATGTGGCCATTGGATGAGAAATAGTCACACAAAACACACATTTCTTCACTTAAAACACCATATGGTCACACTTATTAACACTTTTGGCCACTTTATGATTAATTGTATGTGACTAAATACCCAAAAGAAACGTGCTTTGTGTGACTAAATGTTAGAAAAGGCCACACAAACATAAAATTCTTGTGGCCATTGGATGAGCAATAGTCACACAAAACACACATTTCTTTCACTTTAAACACCATATGGTCACACTTATTAACACTTTTAGCCACTTTATGGTTAATTGTATGTGACTAAATACCCAAAACAAACATGATTTGTGTGACTAAATGTTAGAAAAGGCCACACAAACATAAAATTCATGTGGCCATTGGATGATCAATAGTCACACAAAATACACGTTTCTTCACTTTAAACACCATATGGTCACACTTATTAACACGTTTGGCCACTTTATGAATAATTGTATGTGACTAAATACACAAAACAAACATGCTTTGTGTGACTAAATGTTACAAAAGGCCACACAAACATAAAATTCAAGTGGCCATTGGATGATCAATAGTCACACAAAAGACATATTTTTCACCTTAAACAACATATGGTCCCACTTATTAACACTTTTGGCCACTTTATGCTTAATTGTATGTGACTAAATACCCAAAAAAAACATGCTTTGTGTGACTATACAGTGTTTATGGTCACTAATACGGATTAATCCAACAAAATTTGTACCTAATTAGTCACACATGTTACGGTTTTGGTTACTGTTTTGCAATAGAGACTAAAAAGTTAAACCGCGTGACCATAGAGTACCTATGGTCGCATACCTAGTCACACTGGCGAAAAATCATGTGTGACTATATGTATATCGTCACACATATTCGGTGTGGCCAAATCCACTTTTTGTTCTAGTGGGACTATGATAACCAAAGTGCAAAAGCAACAGATCAAAAGTGGTGAGAAAATCCTTACTAAAAAAGGATAGAATATTTGTACCTTAGCAACGCAACAAAATGAGCATAAGTGTCCAGATCACAAGGGAATGAAGATCACTCCTTCTTCACACGATCTACATGAAGAGGGTTCATATATTACCAACATGTTCATTTCATAAGTTTTACTTAAGTTCGTAGGTCTTATACTTAGTATTATACTTATAGCATCTTTTTTATTACATCAGTTCTGGACCTATTTCATATAATTTAATGGCATACCAAATGAGCTCCAAATATTCTGATAAAATTCCCAGGTGTTCCCACATCAGTTAAGTATGTTCTAAATTTTTCCATATTTTATTTCAAAGCATAGGTATTGATTTAAAATATATCTTTCCAGACCTGTCCAGAAAATGCACTGCATGTATACCCCAAAAGTTTGGACTTAGCTACCCTATCAAATCAATTCAATAAATTCCAAAACAATTCACAGAAGCAACAAAAAAACCATACATCACTATTGTCAAAGGAGAAGTCTTAACTCTTTGTACTTTGAAAATGAAAAATCAAAAACCTCAACTGATTTTAAGTTCCCAAAACTCAGATTTGACACATGATCCCATAAAATACAAAAACATGACCAAATCACCTTTAATTCTTTTCAAACCAATTGAAAAACATAATTAAGACATTAAAATAAGTTTTCATGCAAAAATACAGAATAAAACCCTTATGGAAATCGAGTTATAACGCACACATATCCAGCTTTCAAAATTGTCCCGACCCAAGACCCACCTAAAACCCTAACAAAGCAAACCCCAGATCATTATTCTTTAAAGTTTGATTATTGGGTTTGATTATAGGATACTACGTAGGTTTATTAGGGTATAATCATACACATAATCTTGCCATAACATACTTTAATTCGCTCACATCCAATTTTACATATATAAGTGTCGAATTCAAGAAGGAGAAAACAAAAGGATTTAAGGGATATCAATGAGCTGATTCAACAGGAGAACACACGAGTAGAGACACCAATCACCACCTTAATCACCTCCTGATTCTTCCTTGATCGAATAACAATTAATTAGGGTTTGTTTTGGATTGATTTTGGGGAGGATTTCTTGAACCGAATTATTTGTTTTAGGGTGTTAATGATATTCGGTTATGGGGAGAATGAATGGGCCGATCATATTGAGATATATGGGAGGGAGTTATGCCTTTTAATATGGAGTCAAAGGAGACTTTCCTATTTTCAATTTTTGGCAAGTTGGGATTTGGTATTATCTAGTAAACATGTGATATGAGGGAGGGAAGAAAAAAATTCAGTTCTTATTTATTTTATTTACAAAATCCATACAAAAATTAAGTAGTGTGTCTAGTGGGCATGTAGTGTAGATAATATTTAGTCTAGATAATGTTTAGGTAATGTAACAATCAAATTAGGAAACTTAAATTAATTTACTTAGCTTACTAGGATTTAATTATTTAACTCATATAACATAAGTTTTAATTATTTATCACACTTAGGGTAAAAATTCAAAATTGATGCAAAATTTAATGGTTCAAAATTGAGGGTTGTACAAACATGGTATCAGAGCGACCTAAACGCTAATTTTATCACACCGTGTGATATTGTTACGTTTACTACAAACCTTACACTACTATAAAACCTAACTCTCATATCATCACCATGACAGACAACACCAATCCTCCCGCTATTTCCCTTTCAGATAAACTCCTCACCATCAACAACCTAACGACCCGTGTTCTCGTCACATTAGATTGTGATAAACTAAACTGTTAATACAAATAAGCCGGAAAAACGTTTATTTATATTTTTTACGATCTTCTAATGTTTTGTCGATAACAAACGTAAAATCATTTTAATGAAACAAATAAAACACGCAAATAGTTTGAGTCAATAGTTTACCAACACACTTACGATTTCACATAAAACACTAAACAAGTAATAGTGATTTTATGATTTAGTAATACATATGTACAACAACTAGTGTTTACATATTGGGTAGATATATACATAATTAGTATGTATTATAATGGGTATAAGTTTAAGTATTTGACCCATTGACCAAACACATTGAATATTGTTGGGTAAAACCTAAAGTCCATGACCCATGCCCATGGAGCATAACCCATAAACCATTGCATGACATCATGCATAAGTCATATATGGATATTATCCATGACCCATAGTTTTAACCCATGACCCATGAACTAGATGCATTGCATCTTGTAGATACATTATATCTACTTGGATACCCATGGTCCAAAGTCTAGGACCCATGACCCATAACCCATGAACCATGACCCATGACCCAAAACCCATGGGCAAAGAGGAGCGTCCCACGGATCCCCAGGATTACACTGGACGGATCCCTCAAGTGAGAGATCCGTGGAACAATAGCATCTTTTCCTCTATAAATAGTGAGCCATTTCTTCATTGTAACTCACCCCTTTCACAATATATTTTCTCTTTGAGTTGTAAACTCTCTAACCACAGATCCAAGTGATCTTTGTATGTAGTTTTGTTTTTGTGTGATTCTCTAGGTTCCTCTTAAAGGCGAGATCACCACCTTTTGAAGTCGAGAAAGCTCAAGTCCATGAGTTGCCATACTTCGTCATCATCAAGACTACTGAGGTTCTCTTGTTGATAGTTCTATTCTTTCTCATTAGAAGTGTAGTGTCGAAGATATAAGTGAAAGATGTCTAAAGGGTCAAGACGAAGACATTAGTGAAAGGTGTCGAAGAGTCAAATTAAAGGCATTGGTGAAAGGTGTCGGATGTCCATATTAAAAGCACTAGTGAAGGGTGCTTAGAAGTCAAGTCTAAAGGCATTAGTGAAGGGTGCCTAAAAGTCGAGACAAAGGCATTAGTGAAAGGTGCTTAAAGTGTACATTCGATATGGTGTGTTTGATGTACAAGATAGATTTGTATTGGGTCAAAGGATATTGATATCCTTGTTGATGTTGTCATAAGGAGTGGATCTCCTTAGAGATAGGATTTGTGTAAGTGTTGGGTAGTAGTTCCTTCATTGTAATGGAATTCGGTATCTAGCCAAGTACCAGATAAAGGGTAGGCGACGTTGTGATAGGTTTGGTTCTACCTCGTGGAAGAACCCAGTATCTAGCCTTGTACCGGATAAAGAGTAGGCAACGTTGTGAAGGCTTATCCGCCATAAGGAGTTGGTGTCGTGTAGTGTTTACGAACTCTCGAGTAGGTGACTCGGGGAGTGAAGTAGGGCAAGGAAGGTGTCCTTGTAGCCGAACCACTATAAATACGCGCGTTGTGGTTTTGTGCTTCTTGCTCCTTATATTTTCATTACATATTTATATATGCTTGTCTATCAACATCCAACACACATGTTTAAATAGATTGTCATAAGTCGATCTAAATAGTTTAAAACCAAGTTTTAATTGGTAAAACTATTCAACCCCTCCCCTTCTAGTTTTCCAAATAAACTACTCATCTTGGGTGTTGAGTCGGGGACATAGGTGTAGTAATTTGGTGTTGTAAAATTGGTACATTACTATCGTGTGGAGTATGGTTGTTGGGTGGGGTATATGTGGGTGAGGAACGAATAATTTGGGTAATAACATTAGGTGGCTCATCCAAAAAATCATAGGAGGGACTCGGGGTAGGTGCATAGAGCTAAACAGAAAAACCGTCTCATCAAAGGTAACGTGTCTTGAAATAATAATCTTATTCGTATTTAAGTTAAGACAACGATACTCACGATGGTTAAAAGCATTTCCAAAAAAGATGGATGGTGTAGCACGTGGTGCAAGTTTGTGAGGGGTATCAAGATGCGGGTAACATAAACACCCAAAAGTGCGTAAAAGGCTATAGTCTGGGGTCGTTCAAATCAAACGTGTACGAGGTATCTCATTGTTAATAACACTCGAAGGTAATATATTTAACAAGTGTATGGCCATATTGAGAGCTTCAACCAAAAAATTAGGAGGTAGGTGAGCTTGAAAAATTAGGGTCTGAATGAGGTTGTTAATGGTTCGTATCATGCGTTTGTGTCACAATTCTCAATTTCCGGTCATTTGTCAAACTCTATATTCATCATATTAGCTCATGCATAGTTTTGCATTTCACATTAAACGCATAATTTCTTATTAAATAAACGCTATCGCGTAATTAATTATTTTGAACATTTGATCCGATACTTTCAAAAATTTATCCCGACATATTTTTGTACTCATATTAAGTTTATAAAAATATTATTATAAGTTTACCCGGTGTTTTAAATTTATTTTGTATATAAATTGTTAAATTTATATAGTTACGACGGTTTTTCTTAAATATTACACGATAATTATTATTTCACTCAAATTTTTGCAAGAAATGCATTTTTATAATTTTTATGACTTCAATATATTTTATTTTGACCCGTTAAAATTTATTATTAGCTAACGCTACTCTAAATGCTTAAATAAATATACAAGTTATCAATTATCTTTAAGTAATTACACCTTTACTTCAACATATATGTATTTAGCTATAACAAAATGCATCTAGTCTATATTTCTTTCATATATGTCGACCACCACATGGGTGACTCAACAAATTGTGTACAAATATCTTGCATTAAAATGTATTATACTTGCAAACACTACACCTACACATTCATATCTCAAGTGCAAGCAAAAACCATTCTCTCTTCCTCTCTTCTCCAAGTGACCGGCCACCATTGATGTTCCAAGAGGAATTCACCAAAAATTTTCTAGACAAGTTTTATTCACTCTAGTTACACTCTTGATTAAGGTTGTGAAATAAAAACCTTGGGTGTTTAGGATTAACCATTGTTCATTAACCTCATCAAGTTAACTAGTAAGCATCTCATACTCATCATCATCTTTCATATTCATGTTATGTTCATTTCATCATATTTGAGAAAAACATGCAAGTCTTATGGATGTTTATACCACTTTTTCATTGTTTTTAAGAGTTATATATATTTTTGTCATCCTATAATTACTCCTTGATATATCACTTTTGGTGATGCCTAGGAACCCATGACACCCTAAGAAGGTGTATGGTAGGATTAGAATAGCTTCGGAGTTGTTTTGAATTGGTTAGAATAGGTTTTGCGCGTGAAAAACTCATTTCGACAAGTCTAATTAAGGGTCTGATCAAAATTGTGAAATCTGGAATTTTCGACAGTGGATAAAAATTTTTGGGCTAGACATTTGGAAAATAAACTTTAAAACAAAAACGTGGTCGCTTGAACGGATTAAAACGGAGTTATAACGAAGAAGTTATGAATTTTTGAAGTTTGACAATGAAAACTATTAATTTGGAAATTTCAACATGTAAATGTCACTTTACGAGTCAAAAATGAGGCTAAGCATTATGAAATGTGTCGACTTATCAAAATATATTATTAGTATACTAATACGAATCTAAGGACATATAAAACGTAGAAAACGGACTTTTAACGATTAAATTATACACGTTTACACAAAGTTGCCGTAACTTTATTATATAAGAAAAACTATTATATTTCTATTAGACAAGTATTACGGCAACAAGTGACCATGTTGAAGGTCGTTTTTAACATTGATGTAGTACTTTTTATAACATGATGTCTTCTAGTAAAAGTAAGTTCGCTTTATATTTTCCAAAATGTCCAATCGTTCGTCAAGCGGAGTTGTAACAAATAAAATACGGTCACTCAAACTTTGCCGAAAACCACCCTTAAACAATATTTTGGACACAAGTACCATACTTTACCTATATTTTTTTCCATGATCGAGACCTCTAGGATGAAAACTTAAATGCTAAAACTTTGAGATAATGATACAAGCTTCCCAAAACCGTTGAGTTTGTTTCCTAACACTCGATGTGCACCATTTTACGACTAGCTTTTCAAGGCCGTTTAGTCACTTTCATGAAATTGTCAAATAACATTATTTTACGACGAAAAGTTATAATTTCATAATAAATCACAACACGATTATCGTAGGATGTTGATTCAACGTATATACTTGTAAAGTATTTTATAAACATGACGAGATGTCATAAACATATATTTCGACGATAAATTCTATTTTTCAAAAACGTACAAGTGGTATAGATTACATATGGATTGCATGCACGACATTGTATCATGCATTCACGACAACATATCATAACTCAAGTCATGACATTCATTTTAGGTCGCGGATTGTTTCCGAGCCTCATTTTCGATGCACTTTTTGTTAGCATATCAATCATACCAGGTGAGTTCATACCCCGCTTTTACTCGTTTAAATTCTTACAAACTCTTTGGGGGAGATCCATGCTTAAATACTTGTTTTACTCTTGCGAATACTCAAACCATTTATACAATTGTGTTACACTATACTTCTTATACTCTTTGGACACTATGTGTGGTTTATTGCGATATGTGCCTTAATGTGCTAAACTTGTTTTCAATTATGCTTCAATATACATACATTAGCAACTGGTTAACTCTGCGGGAGGGCCGGAGAAGGTATTGATAGTACTATCGGTGACGCCCACCCTTGTGTCCCTGATGACTTGACCTGGGGTGAATATAATATGTTATTCAATAAGACACAACAAACAATGTAGACTTGTCAAGAGGTTCAGGTTGGTCGTGATTCTTTGCATTAAGTACATGTATATATCGTATGCGCATATGTCCTACTTACAAACAAGATTGACAATTCTATTTTAGGCAATGGGTTGTGAACACATAGGATGCGAGTTTTGTATGGTAGGAATTGGGCTGAATGGATTTACAATGCCTTTCTTTGCATCAACATTCTTTATAGACTTTTCAAATCATTTTCAACAAACTTATGAACTCACCAACCTTTGTGTTGACACTTTATAGCATGTTTATCTCAGTCGTAAGATAGCATTTCATGGAGCTTTTGGGTCACATGGCATACATTGGAGTCTTGTGTTTTTATCAATTACCATTCAACATGTTTTGTAACCCTTTATGCATTATCAAACTTTGGGATCTCATGTTTTGTAAACTCTAACTTTATTTAATCGAATGGTAAACCTTTCAAAACGTCTCATTTTAGAGGTCGTTTTACGTATCCATACTTTGTGCTATGAAGTCATACCCCAAAGACACTATCGTTCCGCTGCGATATTTTGGGGGTGTGACAGTTTGGACTTACCGTTTTGTTGTGAGGTTTTTGGACAAGAGAAATGAAACTGAATGCCTTTAGAGGCAAATAATTTATGTAAGGCGTGGTTGTCAAATCACCACCAGTGTCGGCCTCATCCCAAAATCAACATTAATCTACCAACACCACTACCCAATCACTACCGTAGTCCACAAACCTTAATAACCCAAAACCGGTTTCAGTTTATCCTATGGTCACACACTTTCATGTCGGGTCCAATCGTCTTTCTAATCATCTCAGTCTTCATGTGTCTACCATTTCCCCTTTACCAAAGTCGTATAATGATGCTTTTAATGATCCAAACTGGCAAAATGCTATGTATGATAAGTATAATGCAATTATTAAAAATAGACTTGGAAACTTGTGCCTCGACCTACTGATGCGAACATTGTTCGTTGTATGTGGTTGTTTAGGCATATGTACTTAGCAGATGGCAACTTAGTCGCTACAAGGCTCGTCTTGTAGTGAATGACAACACAAAGTTATCTGGCATTGTTGTTGATGAGATTTTTAGTCAGATTGTTAAACCGGCTACCATACAAACTGTTCTCAGCTTAGCTACTTCTCGAAATTGGCCTGCTAATAAGTTTGATGTCGAGAATGCTTCCTTGCATGGTGATTTTTATATGCATCAGCCTATAGGGTTTCAGGATTCTACGCATCCTGACTATGTTTGTTTATTGCAGCGCTCACTTTATGGTCTTAAGCAGGCCCATCTGGCTTGGTTTAAGCGATTTGCTACATATATTAAGCGCATTGGTTTTACTCATATTCGTTGTGACTCATCTTTATTTATTTACAAACAGAGGACGTACTGCTTACTTGCTTTTGTATGTTGATGATATTGTTTTGACTGCCTCCTTTGAGGCATTGTTACAATAGCTTATTTCCTCATTGCATCAAGAGTTTTCTTTGACGGATCTTGGTTCGCTTAATTATTTATGGGTATTTATGTTGCACGTGATTCATTGGGGATGTTCTTATCTTAGCGGAAGTATGTCGCTGAGATTCTTGAGAGGGCTCACATGGCTCATTGCAATCCCTTTCCGACTCTTGTTGATACTGAGTCCAAACTGGGAGTTGATGGTGATCCGGTATCTGATATGACGCTTAATCGTAGTCTTTCAGGTGCTCTTCAGTATCTTACCTTTACTCGCTCAAATATTTCTTATGCAATGCAACAGATTTATCTTTATATGCATGATCCTTAGGAGCCTCATATTTCGGCTCTTATGCGGATTTTGAGATATGTTTGTCGTACTCTTGATCACGAGTTACAATTATATTTATGTTCTACTACATCTTTGGTCGCTTACTCAGATGCAGATTGGGCTGATTGCCCTACTACTAGACGATCGACTTTAGGTTATTGTGTGTTTCTGGGTAACAACTTACTGTCTTGGTCTTCTAAGCATCAACATACACTCTCTCAGTCTAGTGCCGAGGCGGAGTATCGTAGTGTTACCAATGCTATGGCTGAGTCTTGTTGGTTGCAGAATTTATTACGTGAGTTGCATACTCCCTTAGCCTCTGCAACACTTGTTTACTGTGATAATGTCAGTGCAGTTTATTTGTCAGCTAATCCAGTTTAGAATCAACGTACGAATCATATCGAGATAGATATTCATTTTATTTCGTAATTTGGTTTATGTTGGTCAAGTTCATGTTCTCCATGTTTCGTCTCATTATCAGTATGCGGACATCTTTACCAAAGGTATACCTTCTGCTTTGTTTGAAGAATTTCATACCAGTTTGAGCGTTCGGTGTCCTCCCGCTCCAACTGTAGGGGAGTGTTAGTCGACACATTGTCGACCCATTAGTATATCGGGCCGAAGCCCACTTCCAGATTTATCTTTGTAACTCTATTTATTGTATCGTACGTTTATTGATATGCAATACACCGATTTACACTGACACGGTTGTCCATGTTATTAAATAATTTTGCCAAGATTACTGTTATTGCACAAAATTTAAAAAGTTGGTAATTTTTTTTTATCATCTTAATAGTAAAGTAAAGTAACTTCAATTTATTACTTTTTCGAAACCCTTTTAGTGTTATGCTGTCTTTTTAAGTTAGACCATGGAGTACCATCACACACACCTACGCTAAATCTAACGTGGCCACCAAATTGGCGCCGCCACCCTTGTGCCACTATACCCCAACCACCTCTCTCCACTTTCCAAGTCACTTAAGTGGCGTCCGCAACTTTCTCTTTTCTATTTTTTTCTTTTTTTAAATTGGTTTTGTGTGTGAGTGTTATATGCATTCAACTGTCAAATCAACCTTTTAACAATTTGATCATTCTCAACCATTATCATCCTTCACTTCGACGGTACTGTTCCGATGAACAATCTCCAATGCTACCAAATCCGCAAGTTATAAAGTTGTGATCTATTATGAACTTCTTTGTGATAAACAATTATGTATTGTAGATAACAACTTATGAATTTATTGAAGAAAATTGGAGTGATGTAGGTAAATTTAATTTGGGGATGAATATGGGATGACGGTGAAGTAAATGTGTGAGATAAGGTTGGTGAAAGACTAAAAGGAAATGTTTGTGATAATGATGATTTGATTTATTTACTTGATATAAGGTAGGTGAAAATCTTGTAGTATATAAAAAAGAGTTCTTAAATATACATATATGAGTAAATGGTGTACAAATAAAAGTTATGTGTTAGATTTTATTATACATACATTCATTGTTAAATTTGTAAAGCTCACCTCATATATAATGATGTCTTTATTGGTAATTTTACCTATAAACACAATAAATAATCTAATTTGCCAAACACTAATAAACTGATTATGTGATTATTGCGATATCAAACAACATAATCAAATCCAAACACTATGTTTCATAATTACGTTCTATAACAGCTGATTATTTAATTATTCATTTTTAAAACGCATAATCTATTTTTAATAAGCAATATCAACACCCTCTTAATTGGGTATGGTGGGGCCCAAATGGCATGCTAAATGGGTGTTATGAGTAAAGGAGTATTTTAGTGTATGAGTGTTAAAAGTGAGGATGCTGAGATGACGTTGAGGTGACACAGAAATGAGAAGTTTGCATGTCATGATACCCCCATGGTTTTACAATTTGAAGAGAAAGTAAACGAAAGTTATTATTTTTCGTGTTTTAGAGGTTTTTTTTAGTAAGGAAATTGAATTGGAAGGAAAATGAGAATTTTTTTTTGTGAAAGGGTTTTTTTTTCTATATGTGAGAGGAAAATGAAAGATAACATTAGGATACTTTGTGTAACGAACAATGTGCCCCTTTTGAAATATTTGGAAACAACAAGTTAAGGGCATAAATGTAATAATTTGAATATAGTATTTCCTTTTTCATTCGACTTAACAATATGAGTTATGATTACGTTTCTTTTCCTTTAGTTCATCTAAATAACAGACAAATCTAACACTCATTCTCTTTACCTTTTCCCTTTCCTATTATTTTCTTTTCTTTGTTTAAAACATTGTGCTAGTAATATCTACTATTATTTTCTAAAAGACTATTGTGTTTGAGCATTTTTATCATCATCATATTATCATACTTTAACATTTTTTATTTAGCTATAAATATAACCACATAATTATGTTTAAACGTATTATTAATACTAAAGAAAAAGCCGAGAAACTATATAATACAAAATAAAAAATAGAACCAAATAAAAAAACTAAAGTAGAAGAGTAAAAAAAGAAAAAAAAGGAGTTAAAAGATATTAAAAGGTAGTAATACATCATCTCCGCATCTTTTTGGGTAAGAGTTTTAAGTGACCGTCTCTGAGCAAGAAAAAACAAACACATTAACGACTCAAATATCTGAACGAGTCAGATTAAAAAACCCTTAAAAAGATATTTTATTCAAGGTTTTTTAGATCGGGATACTACCTAAGTTCGTTTTCGTCTTTGCAAGATCGTGATCGTAAAATCGGATCGAATTAAAGATCCTAATGTCCTACTATAATGTCATTTGCTAATAAACTTTGTAATATTATTTAAATCTACAAATTATTATATATCATAAACACAAAATTAGAGGTGACAAAATGTGCCCAGAAGCAAAAAGATGGGCTAAATGGGCACATTTTTAAAAGATTTGAAGCATTAGCCCCATTCTTTTTTGAAATGGGCATATAGCCCATTGAAAACTTAAATGGGCACAAACGGGCACTTTTTTTTTCCCTCAATTGTTAAACATTAACGATCGTTTTAAAGATTTTTTTTATATAATATATTTATATCGGATGAGATTAGATCTTAAGATCCTATAGTCAACATCATGATCTTATAAGATCTTAAGCTTGTTAAGATCCGAATATTTTTGCTTTGTAAAATCGTAAAATTTGAAGATCCTAATATTTCATGATATTAACTGATTTTATTTAAACAACTACCACCTAAATATTTGAAAGAAAGAAAGAATATAGGTTTCCTGTGAAGGCTTGCCAACGCAATTACCAGATGTAGCAAATTATATTCTTCAAAGCATTTCTCATATCCCAAATTAGGTCTCCAAATCATTCATCAAATCCCTAATTATTCAACATGAATTTGATCGCTTATCAAGGTAGGTAACTAGCTAACTAACCCTCTTAAACTATCTTGGTTACATTTTAATACATCAATTTGATGGCCACATCAGTGATGTTTGCATTGAGCACATATTGAAATTGACATAAAATTTCCTGTTAAGAAACGATATTTCCAGGATTATGCTGGATTTACAGTATATGTTAGGGCCTAGTTTCTTATGTAGGGGTACTTAACTATGGCGAATATAGTCTGGAGCATAAGTTCAGAATTGCGTTCCACATACATACTGGCGTGTCGACTCCTCATCTTTGTTGGTGATGAACGGTTTAAGAGCGTATGGAGAGATGCATATATTGAAGGGAAAGTTGGTCTCGAATTGGATATCTATCTTATTGTTCTGCTTTTGCTTGAACACTTTAGGACTACAAGACGTTATATAAACGCATTTGTTTTTCTTTTACGAGTTTAATTTTTGTTGTGTGGTTTAAGTTTACGTCTGTATTTTATTTATTTCCTTATAAGAGTCATCCTTCATTATGCATAATGGCATAAAATAGGGAGGGATTTTTAAGCCATATATTAGCATATACCAAGCTTACCCAAATTGGGAAATAACAACTATTGCTTAGCAATTGTAGTGATCTTAAATACTTGGAGCATAGAATAGTATATTACTTTATACAGAAATACTCATTTGGTTAAAACAAGTTAACTAATATTGTTGGTTGTATACATTGTTCTTACACTTATAACTTTTGATGTTTCGAAATTGCTGATCTTTGTTGGTCTGTTGTGTTTGTTCAGTTAAGTCACTTGATTCGCTTCACTTTAGCTAGCTGTTATCAGTTATGACAGATCTCTACTTTTTACTAATACAATTTTCTAATTCATTCCCATTTTTTATTTATATAGTTCTGCGTCATCAGATTACAAGGACTTCAACTTGGTATCATAATACTTATTTGATACCAGTGGCACACTTCATTGAAGGAACAGTAAATGTAAATGCTTTACAAAGGGAGGCCAATTACAGGGAAAAGGTACAACATTAGTTACATGTTCACAGAAAAATAAAATTATCCCTTTGTAAATCTATTTTTTTAACACTAATAATAGTATACGACATTAGTAAAGTTAATTGTAAATGTTAACCCGAAAGGTTTGTAGCCTAGTGGTGTACATGTGGTGTGAAATGCTTCCCAACCAAGTGGTTGGGGTTCAAGTCCCATCCGGGACAATCATGAGATATTTGTAGTATATATAGTGTAAGTTTGTAAGCTGGCCGTAATAAAAGAATAAAAATTTGTAATTTGCTCATAACCCTTTGCTTCTTTAGCGGTTTTTCTTCCTATTTTCTGGTTTCTGGCCGCGTTTGCTTTTTTATTTATTATTATTATTATTATTATTATTATTATTATTATTATTATTATTATTATTATCACTTCGTTAGAAAATCATAGGGTTTACATTATTATTATTATTATTATTATTATTATTATTATTATTATTATTATTATTATTATTATATATTTTTTTATTTTTTTATTATTATTTTTTTTATAAAACATCACTTCATTAGAAAACCTGAGGGATTTTACAAGAAATTGATGGGAAGCCGAGACACTAGTTGGGCTCCCACTCCTTTCTGAATACAAATTAGTCGTGAAAATAAAAGCCCCTCTTGACATTATTCGAGTGGCTAATAATTGCATCTTGATACGTGAAAGTGTATCCAAAGCAGGTGTCAAGCTCCCGAATCTAGAAAAGGCAAATGGAATGAACTTGTAGCCATTTTCTTCACATTTGGACACATATTTATTTTTCTTCTTCTCCAGCAGTTATGTAAGGCCACAGAAGCCTTGATCGCATCAATACATAAGGAGAGATTCCATACACATCAAACACGTCGCTTACCTTGGATCGGAGTTGAATAATAGCAGTGTCTGCCGGTAACTCTTTCCCGTCCTCGAAGAAACCCCCAGGGGCCTCCT
>OU343222.1:71725107-71820095 GCA_910596185.1 Chrysanthemum makinoi | reverse complement strand
CCCGGAAGTATAGATGACGAAGGATCAAATGATGCAGTTGGAGGTGGTGGATTTATAAGGTGATGTCCTTAAATCCCAAGGATGCTGATCTACGCATATTGTTGGTTTTGGCTCATAAACATAAGAATTAAATCCTTTACATGGAAACCGAAATATTACATAAAAAAAAAACTTTCATTAGAAAAATCAATGAATAAACCTAAAATTGTGGATTTTCTGCGCATAATATATCTGGTAATGAAATTATAATAACAAAGAGAGAATTACCAAACATTTGAAAAAATTCATAACATGCAACAATTTCCTTTGAAAAGCATGCAAAACAAAACAAAACACATCATATTTTTCTCCATTGCAAACTCAATCCTGCAAGGGAGATAATAATATGTATTCAAAGTTATATTGTCTTCTTGGTACCTATGTATTTATATACAGTTTTCAAAGAGTTGGAATCGAAAAAGAATGCATTTATTATACAAATCGTTTTATTATAAGTAACTAATTAAAGCGTTAATTAGCTATAAACATCATTTAAAAATACAAATGTTTTTTTAAGTAATTGATAGCCAAATCTCCATTGGATTACTATTCATTTGGGAAAAGTCGGAGTACTTTCCTATTTAAACATATAGAGCCCATTCAATACGCATGGCGTTTTATACATTTATTCGTGTTATATTATTCGTGTTTTGGTTCACGAACTTTTATTCAGTTCATTGGTTTATCACACAGGTGTGATATTTATTCACGTTTACTACAGACCCTACACTGCCATAAACCCTAAATCTCATATCTTCACCATGACTGACAACACCAATCCTCCCACTATTTCCCTTTCAAACAAACTCCTCACCATCAACAACCTAACCAACCGTGTTCCCATCACATTAGAAGTTGATAAACTAAACTACTCGTCATAGGGTGTTGAGTCGGGGACACAGGTGTAGTATTTTGGTGTTGTAAAATCGGTTCATCACTATCGTGTGGAGTATGGTTGTTGGGTAGGGTATATGTGGGTGAGGAACGAATAAGTTGGGTAATAACATTAGGTGGCTCATCCAAAAAATCATAGGAGGAGGCGAGGTAGGTGTCATAGAGCCAAACGAAAAAACCGTATCATCAAAGGTAACGTGTTTTGAAATAATAATCTTATTCGTATTTTAGTTAAGACAACGATACCCATGATGGTTAGAAGCATGTCCCAGAAAGATGGATGGTGTAGCACGTGGTGCAAGTTGTATGGGGTATCAAGACGTGGGTAACATAAACACCCAAAAGTGCATAAAAGGCTATAATTGGGGGTTGTTCCAATCAAACGTGTATGAGGTATCTCATTGTTAATAGCACTCGAAGGTAATATATTTAACAAGTTATGGGCATATTGAGAGCTTTAACCCAAAATTTAGGAGGTATGTGAGCTTGAAAAAGTTGGGTCCGAATGAGGTTGTTAATGGTTCGTATCATGCGTTCGGACATACTGTTTTGTTGTGTGATTTTTGGACAAGAGAAATGAAACTGAATGCCTTTAGAGGCAAATAATTATGTAGGCGTGGTTGTCAAATTCACCACCGGTTCCAGCCCCATCCCAAAATCAACATCAATCCACCAACACACTACCCAATCATTACCGCAGTCCACAAACCTTAATAACCCAAAACCGGTTTCAGTTTATCCTATGGTCACATGCTTTCGTGTCGGGTCCAATCGTCCTTTTAATCGTCTCAGTCTTCATGTGTCTACCATTTCCCCTTTACCAAAATCGTATAATGATGCGTTCAATGATCCAAAATGGCAAAATGCTATGTATGATGAGTATAATGCAATTATTAAAAATAACATTTGGAAACTTGTGCCTCGACCTACTAATGCGAACATTGTTCGTTGTATGTGGTTGTTTTGGCATATGTACTTAGCAGATGGCACTCTTAGTAGCTACAAGGCCCGTCTTGTAGCGAATGGCAGCACAAAGTTATATGGCATTGATGTTGATGATACTTTTAGTTAGATTGTGGCTACATTCAGACTGTTCTTAGTTTAGCTACTTCTCGACATTGTCATGTTAATCAGTTTGATGTCAAGAATGCTTTCTTGCATGGTGATTTTTATATGCATCAGCCTATAGGGTTTCGGGATTCTACACATCCTGACTATGTTTGTTTATTGCAGCGGTCACTTTACGGTCTTAAGCAGGCCCCTCGAGCTTGGTTTCAGCAATTTGCTACATATATTAAGCGCATTGGTTTTACTCGTAGTCGTTGTGACTCATCCTTATTTATTTACGGATAAGAGACTGACACTACTTGCTTGCTTTTGTATGTTGATTATATTGTTTTGACTGCCTCATCCGAGGCATTGTTACAACAGCTTATTGCTTCATTGCATCAAGAGTTTTCTATGACGGATCTTGGTTCGCTTAATTATTTTATGGGTATTTCTGCTGTACGTGATTCGTTGGGGATGTTCTTATTTTAGCGGAAGTATGTTCTTTGAGATTCTTGAGAGGGCTCATATGGCTCATTGCAATCCTTTTCGGATTCCTGTTGATACCGAGTACAAACTGGGAGCTGATGGGGATCCGGTCTCTGATATGACGCTTTATCATAGTCTTTGCAGGTGCTCTTCAGTATCTTACCTATACTCGCTCGAATATTTCTTATGCACTACAACAAATTTATCTTTATATGCATGATCCTTGGGAGTGTTAGGAATTATTATAACAGTGGGTTCCTGCTGATAGTATTAGTATTCCGGCGATAGTGCGATTCACTGTGATAGTGCGATTCACTGTGATAGTTATTATTGTTTTTCTTGGATATGTAGTTTCCGTATTATTAGTATTTAGTTAGGATATGCATGGCGTTAATTTAGGAAGATAATGCATATCTTTTCGTGATTTGTAAGGCTGAAATTAGGGTTTCGGGTATAAAAGAAACCTGCGGCTAGGGTTTATGTACACTTTTGAATAACATCATTAGTAATTGAATATAGATCCATAGAGGATCAAGTATTTTGTGGTTATTATCTTCTTAATTCTTGTGTTCATATTCCGCGTGAACATAAGTCTAATAAAGGTTCTCCATAGTTTGCTTGTGATTACACAGGTTTACTATACGTTCATTAAGGCTCTTAAGATCTATCTGGGACTGATCCAATAAGTGGTATCAAATCCTGGTGAGAATCTTTCAAAGAATCCATCTTACTCTCTTTCACATAACCTAATCTCTTTCTAACAATGACATCATCAAAACATTCGGACTTCGAGAAAATGAGGAGAAGCACAGGTCATCCGATTACTTTCGGTCTACAATCGGTAATGGTTTACCACCATGTCCAACAACAATGCAAAGTTTCCCTATCGAAGAAGGGCGAATATGACATATGGGCTATGAAGATGGAAAATTACATCACCAACAATGACTACCATCTCTGGAACATTGTTCTAAAGGAAGCGATGAAGGCGGTAGAGATAAATATGGTAATGTGATGTGGAAAGACTGCCTGGAAGACGCGACTTGCTCCATAGGCAGAGCATTTGACTTTCATCATCTTGATGATGCAAAAGAGATCTGGAAGGCCATCAAGGCAAGGTTTGGAGGTAACGAAGAGTCTAAGAAGATGAGGAAGTCTATGCTCAAGCAGAGCTTTGATGCATGTTTCTTGACCAAGTCTTAAATTTATAGTGTCTCGTTTTACCTATGGTCTACCCTAGTGCACTAACGGGCAGTGTACCCGGTCGCGTGTAGTGCAATAAAAGGTAAATCCGAGGTCGTCCCAAGAGCTATGTTTGTTGGATTATTACTAAGTCTAGTGTCACAGAATAATAATGGTTTCGATAGGGATTTAATTAATTAAACTACTAATGCAGAATAAAGTTAATAAATGCAGATAAATGGATAAAGGGAAATCAATAGAGGAGAGTGGTGCCAACCTAGTTAATCCTCCTAGCTAGTTATGTCTACGTCTACTTACTTCCAATTACTTCAGGTGGGGTCAAATTGGAGAGGACAACATTTGGTCAATTCGCCCTAACATCGACAAGATGCCACCACAGAGAGGGAGAAATGAGGCGCCGTCATAAGTTACTGTTGTTCACGGTCCTAAGAAGCCAAGTCATTAAGTCTTGCTACATGCTAGATTCATAATAGTGAGTGCCCGGCCGTTAGGAACTTAGACACTACACCCCAATTCTTAAGTTTATCCAAGCGATAGGTGATCGGTTGAATCGATACAGTAGAAGGGGTGGGTTGGTCATATCTTACCCTTCCCTCGATCCAGCTCACACAAATTGAGTTGGTCATATCTCCTAGGCAATTGGCCTCTACTGCCATTCAAAACTACTGAACCAAGGGTGACTACCAATGAGCTTGTAACATATTGGATTTCACATACACATCAAACCATAACCAAAGTAGGTGTACAAGAGATGAGTTTTAGAGAGAGAAAGTTAGAGGTTTGGGAACTTTAGTGAGAGAAAAGAAAAATCTTATTATGAGCTCCAACTCTCAGGAGGTAGAGAGTATTTATAGTACTTACATAAAATGCCACGGCGGGCTGTGGATCAGGCATACAGTGGGTAAAGACCCGTCCGTCCTCCACGGTGTTACAAAACTAATTACTACTTAACATTAAATAACTACGACTACGAGCTTTCTAACGATTACATATACTTGAGGTGACCGACACTTTAACTACTGGATTTTCCAAATCCTAACAATCTCCCCTAAGGGAGGTCACCTCAAACACACATTAAATTACATAGAAAACAAACAGTTATTACATTGAGATTGTTCTTGGATTCTTGTTCTGTAGCTCGTAGTCTTTGATTCTTCATTTTTGCATGTTTTGGATAATCTGGTGGAGGTCTTTAAGCTGATCCACGTGATATTGAGTTTTGAGCCAGCTTTGAGATCATTGGTCACATTCATCTCTGACTCATCCATTGTGGTGTTGGTATTATGTGATGTTGTGACTTTTGGACATGCTCACATACGGATCATGATATCTTCTTATCATAGTAGCGAAGCTTTTCGTTGATTCATGATATTGGCGGCAGTACGTAGCGAAGCATGGAGTGAATATATCAGAGTCATTGATGCACCAATCATGATTTCTTTAGATATGAATGTGTTGTGTGAGCATGCGGCTATGGATTGACCGCTCTATTCTCGATACGCAAGCGTCGGGTGTACACGCATAAGACGATTAGCAATAAAGCGCACGAAGGTGTCTTTGATCACTTCGATGAATTGAGTACACGGCCCAGTTCCCGTTGATGATACAAGCTTTACATGTCGGTATTATAATTCGAAGAATTTCCTTGACAAGGTTTCGCGGTACGCTTTCTATTTGTTCTCAAAGGAACGCCTCAAAGACAACACGAGAGTGAGTGAACCAGTAAAATGAGATTCACTGATTGATGAAAAGAGATTTGAAAAACAATCGTGTATTGCTCAATAGAAATTGTTTTGCAATACAACGAAGGTTTTAATGAAAATCAATTATCAATCATAAACACCTTTTATTTTGAGAAATAAGCACACGGTCGATGTGCTAAAGAAAAGATTTTTAAGCACAACGACCGGTTTTCAAAGGTATCCGTCAATCCATAACCTAAACCAGGATTGATTCAAAAGATTGAATCTCTCAATTGTTTCGTCGGTTGTCACATGGTTGATCTATTGGATAGATCTCACATGCCACCTACCAGAGCTTGTTTGATGTTGGCTCTAGAAGGCTTTCCATCTTCATCGTGAATATGTATGCATATCACTTAGATGTTCTGGCAATACCACAAGGATAATCCGTAGGACTCATAAGATATAATCTCTCTTTCCACATTGTGTGAAACAGAGAGTCTTCATTGAGAGTGTCTTAAAGAGATTTATAAGATGATCTCGTGGCTCTAGACTCAATTGTGCATATTTGGTTCCTATGCCGGAGACTATGGAGAGGGTCTCCTTTTCAATATCAACAATCTCTAAGAGAAAGTCGATAGATTATGTCGGTTCCCCGTGAGAATGAAACAAGCCCTTTTAAGAGGAACTTGAGTGGTTTGGAAAGTTGAAGTGCAGTGCGTCACTGGGTCCATGACGTCTTGTCTTCAATACCGATGTTACCTTGGTAACAACCATTAGTATATGAATTGAACCGGTTTACGCCTAAGGTTGAATAAATGGAGGGCTATTTCTTTTCACCCTCTTTCACATTCAATTCTTTTTCATTCTTCAACCCCTTTAGTGCTTACCGAGACTTCATTACTAGAACCTTGTTGGGTTTATTCCATCACTAGCTCTGTCTCAGTCCGCACTCTTCCCATATCTCACTTTTCTCCTTTTTCATCATACCTAAGGACTTCTACACTAACTAGTGGATTGTCCCTGGGTAGATCCCTCCGGTTCTGGCGGATCATGGGACCTCAACCTAACCTTATCATCCTTATATCCCCATACATAAAGTAAAGTTCGTCGGTCTTTTTGGTATTGTTCATCTGCCATTGGCCAATTGAAAACCATTTGAAAAATCAATCAAGATACTTGTGATATAGAATCAAAGCATTTTGTATCTTAATTGTTTTGATATTTTAGAAATGCTCCCCCCTCCCCCTCAACATATGCATAAAAATTTAGAAACTGTTTAGCACATGGAGGCAAGAGATCTTTGAAATCGTTAGATTAAGAGTGAAAGGTCAAATCTTTTGATTAACATTTTCTAAAATGATCATCATCACTTCCCAATCAATTTGAGTAGATAAAACATTTTGAGGAAGGATGAGGTTTTCAAAAGTTTGCTCCCCTCAATATGTGCCTCGAATTTTGAAAGAATTTTGCACATATTAGAGGAGAACTGCCTTAGAGACAATTCATCCGCGTTCGATAATTTGAGGTTTAAAATGGATGCTCCCCCTCACCAAGTGCATGGAAAATTTGAAATCGTTTGTCACTTGCGGGGAGGCAAACATGCTAAACATTTATGAAACCATTTATCAATTATCGATTAAATCAATTTAAATCACAAAATCTCCCCCGATCACAATTATCAAATCATTTGAGATTTGTGATCTCTGTAGATTTAAATTGATTTTGAAAAGCTTTTAAGGAGAATTGTGACTTGATTATGAAAGTGTTTTAACTGATAAGGATTGGATTTTGAGACTTTAAACTCCATTGATTAAACATGCATAATTATCTTTTGAAAACATAATAATAACCAAGTGCAGAACCAATTGTGTAACCTTTTGTAAAATATTTAGAGTAGACCTTACTCATTTAAGTGCAAATTGTTTGAGAAGAACACTTTTTAATTTAATTGAAAAATCATTCTCCCCCTCAATCAATGACGAAGGTTGATGATTGATGAATTGAATTTTGACACTTGATAAGTTCTTTTGATTTTCAAAAATAGAGTACGAAGTGTTTTCAAAACAATTGAGTTTTCATAAGATTACAAATATTTTTCAGAGGAATCTTTAGAAGGAAAAATATTTGAAATTAAACATTTGTCTTGTTATTGACAAACATTTGTTTTTAGAATCAGAGCATTAGGTTTGAAACATGAGATAAAGCATGGCTCTTCTTTCTTTGAAAGCGAGGTTACTTGCTGAAATAACGGTAAACCATTGTTTTACTTTCTCCCAAAAATATTTTTTGATTTTTTTTTTTAAACATTCGAACAACATCTAAAGTCCGTGTCACTCTTTGAAGACTGACATAGACCGTAGATATATCGAATCAAGAAAGAAAAGACAAAGAAAACAATAATTTTTGAGAATTTTAAATTTATCGATTTTTATGGATTTTTTGAAGATTTTATATTTTTCTATTTTGATTTTGTTGGTTTTATATTTTTTGAATAAATATATACAAAAATAGATGAATGAACCTTTACTCCTCGTCTTCCTCCGAAGGCGTTTGAGTGTTTCGTTAAAGGCTTTTCAAGCCAAGTCGAGGAAGAATAAACTCAAAGCGTTTCTCTGGAAAGCTTTGGTGAAGATGTCGCTAACTGGTATTCGACTTCACGAAATAAGTTCCACCGTTTTCCACTTGTTCCCTGATGAAATGATGTCGAATGCCGATATGCTTTGCTCTTGAGTGTTGTAGCGTTTGCATGAGAGAGCAATAGCACTTTATTATCACGATGCAGGTTTTGTTGAATTCAAAACCATAGTCAGATAATTGGGATCTCATCCAAAGGATTTGAGCATAACAAGATGACATGGCTATGTATTCAACCTCGTAGAGAAATAGAAGTACTCATTTGCTTCTTTGAAGACTCACAAGCTTATCACCCAAAAGCAGGCACCTCTGTGCCGGCGTTATTATCTTGACATCTGCATGACATCTTGCATAGGCTATTAGTGACATACCGGTGTCCTTGGGGTACCATAGTCCCATATTGATGGTTCCTTGGAGATACCGAAAGACCCGTTTAACGCTTCAAGGTGCTTTTTAGTAGGCTTAGCCTGATATCTAGCACACATGCACACAACGAACAAAATGTATGGTCGCTGGTGTGAGGTACATTAGGGATCCAATCATGCTACGATATTTCGTTTGATCTACCATGATCCACGGTGGTCCTCATCCACTTAGTACGTTCAATCATGGGAGTGTCAACGGTGTTACATGATACGAATCCAAATTTCTTTAAAATCTCATTTGCATATTTAGATTGATTTATGAAAATGCCTCCGGGACTTTGTGAAATTTGTAATCCCGAGAAAAATGACATTTGTCCCATCATTGACATTTGAAATTTGGAACCCATTTCATTTGAAAAGCGATCACATTCATTGGGGTCATCGAGGCAAAAGATAATATCATCAACATAAATTTGAGTGTGATTAAATTTTGCCGACTTAGGTGAACAATGTCGGATCAACTGCTCCTTTCTTTGAATAAGATAGAAGAAACTTTGACAGCGTATCATACCATGCTCTAGGAGCTTGGTTTAAACCGTAAAGGGCCTTTTTCAAGCGATAGACATGAGTAGGATGATCAGGATTCACAAAACCCTCTGGCGGCGAGCGTAAACCACCTCTTTCAAATCACCATTAAGAAAATTTTGTTTTACATCCATCGTGTATCGACCATGTTCTAGCCGCACATTAGCAAAGAATTACGATAGCTTCGATCACGAGCAATAGGAGCAAAAGATTCTTCAAAGTCAATACCCTCTTCTTGATGGTATCCTTTGGCAACCAATCAAGCCTTGTTCTTTAAGACATCACCATGCTCATCAAGTTTCACTTTGAAGATCCATTTGAGAGCAATGATCATAGCACAATCGAATGGGTACTAATTCCCATACATCTAGTCGATCAAACTCATGAATTTCTTCTTGCATGGCATTGAACGAGCAATCTTCATTCATGGCGGTTTTAATGTCTTTTGGTTCGACCTAAGTAGGAGTTGAAGAAGCACCATAAGGCATCGGTTGCAAGTTGTTTTCTTGTGGATACTTTGGGCGAGAGGGTTTCCAATGATGTTATATAAAGGGTGATCATGTGTCCATTTTCTAAGATGTTCATGTAGTTGTTGTTGTGGGCTGGTAGCAGTCTATATCTCTCGATGAAGATGGTTCGAGATGATGATTGAGGCAAATATGTTTTCAAATGGAGATCTTGAGTTGCAAAGGGATTAACTTCTCATTGATGCAGAAATAATTCCATTGTACATTTGATGATTGATGATTTGTTGATGAGGAGTGAGTGATGGCCTTGACTTAATGACTTAATTTGAAGGGTTCACTTCATTCCACGAGGGGATAGGGCACCTTCTTGATGGAATTGACATTTCATCAGCATTTGGTTCAAAGTGTTCATCAAACATTGGATCAAACAATTTCTTTAAATCATCTTAGGATGGAGGTTTTATGATTCTTTGAAATAGGTTACATACAAAGGGATGAAATTGGGTAAGTGGGTCAGGCTGGATTGTAGGAGCCATTTGACCAGTCAGCTCATCGAACGTTACGTGAATTGTTTCCATGATATTTCGGGTTCTCGTTGTAGATGGTAACCCTTCTTGTTTGGTGCATAACAAACAAAACCAATATCGCCTTTGCTCTTAATTTACCTAAGTTCTTGTACATCTTTGGATAGCACAAAGCACCAAACACGAAGGTAGGAGATGGGGTTTTAGTTTATGAACAAGTTCATATGGAGTTTTGAGAGGTGTGTATAAGGGCGATTTTGGGTTTAGTAGCAAGCGATTGTGGCTTCACCCGAAACATTGGAACCTTCAAATAAATAAGCATTGTTCTTGCGGCTTCCACAAGAGTTCGATTTCATCTTTCAACTACACATTCTGTTGAGGTTCGTGGAACACTTCTTTGATGGTGATTCCAACACTTTCATAAAAGCGTTAAGTCTTTTTTGACAAACTGTTGCTTGTTAATACTGTTAAACAATTACGATATTGTTGAGTCGAACTTTGTTGTTTGATTAGTTTGATATTGATATGGAGTTTCATCCTTTGTTCTCAAAACTTTACCAAGTAAATCGAGTAGTCATCAACAACTAAGAATGTATTTCTTCCTATTTATCGTTTGCACTCTCATTGGTCGCCTGAGATCCATATGAAGGGTATGAAGAACTTCCATTATTGAATTTGTGGGTTTTGGTTTGTGGGCATATTTCGTGCTTTTACCCAATTGGCAAAATTGAACAAAGATGATCTTTTCATATTTTAATGCGGGTAAGCCTCTGACAAGATCCTTCTGGAGAGTTATTAATGGTGCTAAAGTTCAAGTGATTGAGACGACGATGCCATAACCATGACTTTGTTTTAGAAGCCTTTGACAGTAGCAGTTGGGGAAGACTTCATCATGTCTTCGATAGAGATGATGTATAGATTAGAACCACGAGTACCTCTTAATAATTCCACACCATCGAGTTCTCTAACAAAGCAAGTATGTTTTCTAAAATACCTCTAGATCGGAATCACAGGGATGACCACCAGAGAACAAATTATGATCAAGACCTTCCACATTATATACGGAGATTACACTTTTCCAACTACATAATCACCATAACCCATAATTTCCAAAATGGTGGTCTCTGAATCTAACTGATCCAGATGAATTTGCTCCGAAGTTCATGAGCATGGCGAGGTCTCCAGTCATATATGGAGCGGCACTGAGTCCAAGTACCCGAAAACGATTTGAACGATCCTGGGTTGAACACAGACAAGAATGGATAACTGGATAATTGGGATCCCCATGCAAGAATGGGATCCACTTGGTTAGCAACAGTGATTGGAACACCCACTTGGTTAGCAACAGTGATTGGGCATATGCAGTGTATTCATTAAAAACATAGTCATTGTTAGTACGGAAAGATGCATCACGGTACTACTACTTTCACTTTGTTTCATATGATGTATGGGACAACATTGATATTACCTATATTTTCAATATTTGACTCAATAGTTTTGATTGATTGCTTTTTTGTCACGCATCTTTTGCACATCCCGACATCATCATTATAGTTTTAATACCTCGAAATGATTTTGTCTTTGGATGGACCACATTGGTGATGAAGAAGACTTTAGGAGAACCATTGGAGAAAATTCTAGCCATGAAATGGTTTGTCGATGAGTTCATCATCAACATGAGTCGTTATGCATCACAATCGGCTACTTGAAAGGCATTCGATGATTGTTTACTATCTCCGAATTGGCTTTGCTCATCCACATACGCATCATATGTCTTAGCGAGTTCCCTCGGCCGAAACAACAACCTCTTCATCCAGTGCACCATTATCCGAGCTTGCACAAGCAACATCTTATCCTTGAAGTACTCGCATTACGAGGGTGTTTTGGCGATGTGCAATTCCTTGCAATGTGTCCCTCACCTCGGTTGTAGCACTTGATGGAACTGCTTGTCCGGTGATTTCCATTCCTTCCCCTATTACGATTTGCCACATATCCTCTACTGAGCTCCTCCTCTTCCTTGTTCATAATGTCTTTCAGGCTGGCGCACCATAACTTTCCATCTCGGCGGTGGCTTGATTGTGTGGATTGGATCGGTTCAAGTTGTTGGTGTGTGGAAGAGTTCATGTTTTGACTAATCGAGAAGAGCCGGTTGATTAATGAAGTTTCCCATTGTGCATCGACATGGCTTGTTTGAACATAGGATTAGGAATGAGTTTGTGATTACCATTACCCATGGGTATAACTTGAGATGCTTTGGTGGTAATTCCAATGTTTGAGTAAGCGGTTGAATCATTTGATGAGCTTGTCTCTCCTCGGTTAGTTTTGAACCGATCAAGAATCCTTTTTTCAAACATAGCATGTCTCTCATTCAGAAGAAGGAAGGCATAGAGTTGCTCATAGTTTGTATTCTTCAATCCTTTGGTTAGCTTCTCAGAGGTGACAAACTTATGCCATTCGGATTCATGTTGTTACAAACTTTGAGTTGACAATGTTTGGCATAGTCATTCTGATATTCCTCATGTCATCAACAAGCTTGTGGAATCTCACGTAATACTGTAAACTCTCATCACGGTTTCATCTTGAAGTGCTCAAATTCATCATAGGTTGTGATTCTCGTCTTCGTTAATTGAGAACCGAGGAAAGAAGCATCTTGACATTATCCCACACGCAGCAGCCCGTTATTTGTGATTGATGAGCTTGTAGATATCTTTTGGAGACCTTGAAGTCTGATGTTAGAAGCCACGATATGACATCGAATCTCTTTTCTCCTTATCATTGAGCTCATCATATGTCTTTGAATTACTGTCTATTCCATAGATCATTGTTCCATCTGCTTATTTGTATCAATTAAGTCTTTTGTAGTCTCAATCTGATAAGGTCCTTCATCAATCGATTTGAGAATGTTGACCCCATTTTCCTTTCCAAGGCAATTATAGTGATTCTTTGAGCCAAGAGTAAGTAGTGGAGTTACGTCGAAGCATGGGTGGGCGAATTATCTGAACCGGTTGCTTGAACATCACCGACAGTGGAGATGATTGTAGGTACATTGGTAGACATGTTTAAAGATTACACGGGGATTTTATAACTCTATGATTAAGCGGAAATAGGATTCTTTCACGAGATTTTACTAAATCAAGAGAAAACCGTATTTCAAACAAAAGTTAACCAAGTCACTAAGATTCCTTGAATCAAGTTAAGCTAAAACCAAGTTGCTAAGACAAGTAGCTAAGTTCAAATCGCTATGAATTTTGGCGGCAAAAATTAAGCTATGCACCAAGTCGCTAAGAGATCAAATTAAGCTAAATAGCAGCTAAGCTCTTGGTCCAAATCGCTAACACCAAGTTAAGCTATCAAAATTGAAAGCAAATTAAGCTACCACCTTACAAATTAAGCTACCGTAGTGGAGGAATCCACAGCGGTACTTTTGTCGGCTTGTCTCTAAAGGCAAATTAAGCTAGGACCAAATGCCACCAAACAACACTACAACTCGCTAATTTTTTTTGAAGCAAGTCGCTATCAAGAAAGTTACACCGAGAGCCAAGTCGCTAACATGAAAAACTTCCAAAACACACTTTTCAATCCAAAAACAACCCAACCACGATGATTCAAGCCTTCTAAATCAAAACCTAAACACTTGTGATGATCCTAAACACAAAAGTACAATCAAAATCCAAACTTTAACACTAGAAATCAACCAAATGATGCAAAACCACTAAACTTTCTCAAACTCAAAAACCACCTAAAAACCACTAGAAATCCAAAGATATGTAAGAGATGATCTAACCATGGCTCTTGATACCATTTGTAACATATTGGATTTCACATACACATCAAACCATAACCAAAGTAGGCGTACAAGAGATGAGTTTTAGAGAGAGAAAGTTAGAGGTTTGGGAACTTTAGTGAGAGAAAGAAAAATCTTATTATGAGCTCCAACTCTCTACCTTGGGAGGTAGAGAGTAGCCGCTCATATTAATCATGCAAATCAATTCAATATTCAAAGGTACGAAATACATAAATTGAAAGTAAAAGAAATATAAAACGCTAATGCTTATCGTAGTGGAGTGACTTCTCCCTTAGAAGCTTGACTCGTATGCTCCTCTAGACACCTTGAGGCTTTTCCCCGTTCCAGTTGTTGTGTGTGGAATGGGATGATTAGGAATGCCGGAATTTGTGGGGTATTTATAGGCGGATGCAGATTTTTGGTAACCAATATAGGATTACATGCGTAACCTTTCTATTTCTTAAATTTAAATGCACTAGATCTGCTTTAGTTGCAGTATTAACCTTATTAGTGAATTCGCGCCGTAGTCTTCAATAAACTTCGGTTCGTCGTAAGTGATGCGTGATTACGGCGTGGTATCAATGGCGTGGAACCTCATTTGACCTAATGTAGTTATGTGTAACCTTTGGGAAGATTCTGTTGTAACCTTTTGATAAGTTGGCATTGAGTCCGCACTTAATAGTTCTGTGATAGAAGAGTTACGCGTGACTTCTTCAAAACAACATCTTGTGATAAATCTTTAGATATGTTTCCATTTCGCGTCTCTTTAGCTCCAATGCTGCAAATTTACGAAAGTGGAAAACAAGTAAATCTATATAAATGATATAAATACTTGAGCATTATCGGAAATTGACACTTAATATTCGGGACTATTTGATGTTATCAAATATCCCCCCACTTGAACTCTACTTGCCCTCAAATAGACCTTATTAGATAGATTCCTAAAAAGATATCTCCCATAACAGAGTGGAAATATGAGGTTTACAAATCCCTATGCTAGAATAGAACAAAGCCGAACACCTCACGAAAAGGGGAACAAACACTCAAATCTCTCAACTATTCTAAGTGTCAATTTTAGGGGTGATCACTCCATTCTGCGATTATAGCATGTATTCTATCATAAGCTTGGTAGTTACACAAATCTCCACCACTAGAGTTAAGGGCTAAACAATTCTCGAAGGCAATATGGGTAGACACGACAAAGGTTAAGGGTGACTCGTCATTACTAACATGTCACGGCGAAGTGGACAAAATCAATGATACATGACCAAATCCATGGCCAAGACACCAAAGATTTTCATTTGTATCACCTAGACACTTCATGACTTAAAGGGTAGGATAAGACATGGGATATATAATTGGTGTAAAATAAAAAACAAGCAGGTAGTCTAAATCTATAACTAAGTCATCACTTTTACAGTCCCCAAAGTTCAAGCTTAGAAGTCAAGAAACCGGATCATGAAATGCAAGGTAAATGTGTCATTAGAGGACATCGTAATGGGCACACTACCTTTTCTCCAACCGTTGGCATAACTACCAACTCCAATCTTCAAATGTGACCGAGGTGGCCTCCCCGATACTAAATCAATAAAGCTCATACTACGATTATATAACATCGCACTTTACAATAACATAATCATAACCATTTTTTTTGAATCAAAATCAATACTAACATAATATCCCCCCACTTGAGATGAACAATGGGAATTCGGGGGTCTTCAATGATCTTCAAAAATGTTGTCGATGAAAGCGTGATGTCCAAACCTTTCCACTCGAACTTCGAACTTAGGCAAATGATGACTTCCCAATCACAAATAAAGACTACAGGGTAGGCTAAGGTGTATAGGTGTATCGAAACAATATATTGGTTGAACAAAATGAAGGAATGGCTCGAGAAAGGTGTACCTGGGGTATCTTGCACTAAAGATGAGTGCAAAAGGGTTTCACATGGGGTCAAAAGTCGATTGACTAATCGATAGACACACAATGGTAGGCTGTTTGGGTGATAATCCTATAATATTACCTTCTAAAACTAAAAGTCAAATGCATCGAGCTAACTCAACATACCTCGTCTATGGTCTTGAAATGATGCAAAGGCCAAGTTCTAAAGTTTAAACTCGGCACACTCATAATTTGGTGGATTTGGGGTAAAAATTTGGAAGCGGATAAGGCTAATCTCACCATATAATATCAAAGGGTTGTATGTGCTTGCCTAAGGTCTAATCTAGTTAGGTTAAGAAAAACATGTCAAAATTTTAAAAATGGCATAATTTTTCAAATAAACTAGAAAAATGAGGTGAGAAATAAAGTTCAAGAGATAATTCTACCCCACTTGAATTGTACAAAGTCCCTTTTGTACTAGGCATTAAATAAAGGTGTAGAGAAGGTAGAATTAGGCGAGAACTTCCACGAAATTGCTCCATAAAGAAGGAAGCTCACGAACAAAGAGGCGTGCCTTCATATAAGCGTGTATGAACAAACTTCAATCCACGAAATCACAATACCGACAAGCATAATTCTAAAAGAAAAATGAAAAGCGAAAAACAAACCTAACTCACTTTAGTAGGAATCACGGTTGCATTTAGCGAATGCAACAAGCCTTTTAAACCACTTTGGTGTCAAAGTGGACGAGTGAAGTCTCAATGGGGTTTCAGAACAGCCACAAAGTTCATTTAAAATACTAATACAAGGTTATTGTGTTTAAAAATGAAAGAATTAAAGCAGAGAGAAAGTGCATTAAGTAACTCTTTTGAGGATTCGCAGTAGCGGCAAAAGCTGGAATGGTACCAAGGCGAATAGTTAAGCGTAACCTTTGAGATGATACGCCATAATTGGTATCGTTAAGAATTCTGCTGCTACAAAGGTTGGTTACGGTAATCCCAAGATGAGTTACAGTAACTTTCTGTTCAGATCGACAACTGCAGCAGAAATATGTTCCTCGTTTTACGCAAAATAGTTAGAAAACACAAAACCCAACGAAGGAAATAAAAAGAAAGGGATAATTCGGGTTGTCTCTGAAAGAGCACTTTTCTTTTATTCTGGAGTCTTTAAGTTAGACTTCGAGGGGGCTACGGTGCTTGTTGGTCATTTAGTGGATATGGAAATCTCCCACTTATTTGGATCCAACTTACAAATTATCATCCCGTTTGTAGTCATTTCCCAATTCTAAACATACAGTAGAAACTCTTGATTTTGGTAAGGGTGTTCAATCCCTTTTCTTTGTCCTCTTCAGCGATGTCGAGCGGGGGTTGAGCTTGCTCATTTGCCTCTTAGTCCAATTCTTAAAGTTCTTGATCGTTCTCGACAATTTGAAAATAGTCTTATCATCGTTTATCTTCAACCATACTAACCCTTCTTTTTCATTTTTATCAAACCCGCATTTCTGAAAAGGCCTCCTAAAATTACTCCCGTAAGTCCATCTTCCACAAATTCACTAACGTTGTCTAGCACTATAAAGTCCACTAAAAATGAATGAGTTCCAACGAAGACATGGATGTTAGTATGAAACCCAAGAAAATTATTCCCCTTATATTCTAATTCTTTCTTCATAACTTGATTGTAGCATTATTTCGACATGATATTATTGGGGAAGTAGTGTCAATAAATGGGTGGAAGTCGAACCGATTTTGCATGAGATCTTAAATAATAGGGGTTTTACGTGATGTATGCGGGTTCCTACCTCATGAAATTTAGGTGATCTGGCGTGAAAAAGTCTTATGAGAGTTATCTTGCCTTTGGGTCATCTCGACATCACTTGAGAGGTCTTGACACATAATCCTAAGTTATCCTCTTCCTCAAAATTCACGAAGACATCAAAATACTCGAGTCAACCTCTCCAGGATCTGGGGGTCAGCTAAGAATTTTTCTAAAGCTTCACGAAATTACCTCACGAGTCCCGCATGCACCTTTTCTTTGGTAGACAAATGTTCATTAGGTGCAGTAGCAATTTCTCCATTAACTTCAAGAGTTAACTTTCCAGCAAAGACATCCACCTTAGTATGGGTAGTGGCAAGCATAGGTCTTCCTAAAATGATGGTATTGACGTCTTCGGAATGTCAAGAATCACAAAATCTATTGGGAAAAGGAATTTCTTAATCTTCACCAACACATTTTCAACGATCCCCAACGGTGACTGCATAGATCGATCAACCATTTTAATTTTCATCTTGGCCGGCTTTAAGTTACCAATCCCATGCATAAAACATCGAGCGAGGCATTATGCTAATACTAGCTCTAAGATCAGCTAAGGGCATTACATGTTTAGACTTCCTATAAAGCAAGGAGAGTGAAACATCACGGATCTTTTCCTTTTGTGGTAGCTTGTTCCTCAAAACATTTGAACATCTTTCGTTGAGGTGAATTGTCTCATCAATGTTTAACTCTTGCATAATATCATCATGATTATCTTTAATAGAATTATTTATAGGTAAGTTTACGGTAAAAGTTTGGTCCACAAGTACTGTCTCTCCATGCGATTAGGTAACAACTTTTTTACGAAAGGTCAAAGGTTCTTCAGGATAGTTTCTAGGTGTGGACAACTTCCTCCTCTCGAGCTGCTAGATAATCAGAGATGGCTCCTGAACATGAATCAACACTCTTCTCCAATCTCTTAATCCTTTCATCGTGAATTTTGAGAGAAGAGACTGTATTATCCACGAATGTCTTCATCATCTTTTCAATCATATCGTCTCGTTCTCTTGATTCTCGGATGTGGTCAAGAATTTTTCTTTCAAGATCGCTTCCGGTTTTGGTCCCAAACACGCTCTTAACCTTTTCAACCCTGCATACTTGACTTCTCTAACCTTCGTTTTTTGAAAATTTTCCCGTAATTGTATTCTTGCTTTGTTATCGTCTTCATTACCTAATGATCAAAATTGTCTCTCGGTCCGTACCCTGTATCCATGTGCCACTTGTAGCAATGTTCAGAAATCCGCTGAATACATTCCGGGCCGATCAGGATTCATGCTAGGAATAGGTCTTGGTGAATCAAGAAGTTCTCGTGTTCGTGCATTAATCCCACGATAGAAGACGTATCACGATCGATGTTTGTTTAAATCATGGGTAGGGCATCGATAGAGAAGCTCATTAAATATTTTCCATGCTTGGTAAAGCGTTTCTTTTCAACTTGAACGAATTGATAGATTTTCCCAAAAGCTTGACCATTTTGAAGGAGGGCAAAATTGCGGGGCCGAATTCCTTTCTAAGTTTATCCCACGCTCCTTTACAATCGTTAGGGAGTTTGTTATACCATCTTTTCTTTGTCGAGAGGAGTCACGGGAAAAATCTTCGATTATGAATAGCTCGGAGTACCTTTGGCGTTGAAAGCAGAGGACAAGTGGAGAACTTCTTCTACGTGATCACGGCGTCCTCATCTTCGTGTCGAAAACTTAAGTTCATGTAATTCTCGCAATATGATGCGGAATAGAGTATTTTTCAGTATGAGAATCTTGAGTGAAGCTTCGTTGGCAGTTCTTATTTGGTCGCTCTAAATACTGCTCCATAGTTAGGTCATCGATATTATTCTTATTGATGACCCCCGGTTCTGCGTCAGTGGCGATTAGTAAAATGAGAAGATGTTGTGAATAGGAACTAGGAGTAGACTTTCCTTCTACGAAATTGCTTCTCCTGGGTCATCGAATGGGGTGGCCAAAAAGGCCTCAGTACTTGAGTCTTGTATCGACATTATCGGAAAAGAAAATTAAAAGCAGAGACTTAATATGAAATCCTAAAATAGCTCCCAGTGGCGTAAAAACTTGATGCGGTTTCTGACCATGTCTTAAATTTATAGTGTCTCGTTCTACCTATGGTCTACCCTAGTGCTAACGGGCGGTGTACCCGGTCGTGTAGTGTAGTAAGCGGTAAAGCAGGCGTCGTCCCAAGAGCTATGCGTGTTGGATTATTACTAAGTCTAATTGTCATAGAATAATAATGGTTTGATAGGGTTTAATTAATTAAACTACTAATCAGAGAATAAAGTAAATAAGCGATAAATGGATAAAGGGAAATCAATAGAGGAGAGTGGTGCCAACCTAGTTAATCTTCCTAGCTAGTTATGTCTACGTCTACTTACTTCCAATTACTTCAGGTGGGGTCAAATTGGAGAGGACAACATTTGGTCAATTCGCCCTAACCTATCAGCAAAGATGCCACCACGGAGAAATGGAAGCAGTCATAAGTTACATTGTTCTTTGGTCTCTAAGCCCAGGTCATTAAGTACCACTACATGCTAGATTCATAATAGTGAGTGCCGGCGTTAGGAACTCGGACACTACACCCCCAATTCTTAAGTTCATCCAAAGATAGGTGATCATTGGTCAAATCGCACAAGTATAAAGGGTCGTCTTGGTCATATCTTACCCTTTAGTCTACGGTCCGCTCACAGGGTTCAGTTGGTCATATCTCCTAGGCAATTGGCCTCTACCGCCATTCAAAACTACGAACCAAGGGTGACTACCAATGAACTATGCATGCATACACTTAGAAATAATTTATGGAAGTAAAGGTAAACACAAACAAAACAATTAAGGAATCATAACTAGGCTAGCACCAAAAGGTGCTTAGCAGCTCATATTAATCATGCAAATCAATTCAATATTCAAAGGTACGAAATACACAAATTGAAAGTAAAAGAAATATAAAACGCTAATGCTTATCGTAGTGGAGTGACTTCTCCTTAGAAGCGGCTCGTATGCTCCTCTAGACACACTTGAGCTTTTTCCCACGTTCTCGAGAGTGTTGTGTGTGGAATGGGATGATTAGAAATCTTTGGAATTAGGTAGGGTATTTATAGGCGAGATCGGGTTCAGGTAACCAATATAGGAGTTACGCCGTAACATTCTATTTCTTCGTAAAATGCACTAGATCTGCTGGTTGCGAGCGTAATATTAGTAGTTACGCCGTAGTCTTCAATAAACTAGGTTCGTTAAATAAAGTGATGCAGTAGTTACGACGTAAGTATCAGCGGCGTGGAACCACATTTGACCTAATGTAGTTACGTCGTAACCTTTGGGAAGAGTTACGCCGTAACCTTTTAATAAGTTGGCATTCTGAGTCACACAATAGTTACGGCGTAATGTGAGAGAAGAGTTATGCCGTAACTTCTTCAAAACAGCATCTTTGTGATAAATCTTTATTAATGTTTCCATTTCCGCGTCTCTTTAGCTCCAATGCTCGTAATTTACCTGAACGTGAAAAACAAGCGTAAATCATATAAATGATATAAATAACGAGCATTATCAGGGGAAATTGACACTTAATATTCAGGACTATTTGATGTTATCAAGCTTTCAGGAGTTCACAATTTTTGAAGAGGAGGGCATACACATGGGGTATGACAGGTTTCAGAAAATCCCGAGCCACTTCAATCAGATGAAGTCCAAACCTGACAATGAGGAGTGCAATCTCAAGTTCCTGCGTGCTTTACCTTCTTCTTGGAGGCAGGTTTCTCCCACTCTCAAGGCAAAAGGAGGCCTTGATTATTTAAGCTTCGATGACTTATACAATAAGCTTAGATCTCTTGAAATTGATATCAAGGGTCATTCTACCTATTCTCCAACTCCATCACACTCACCTTTTGTTAGTGCTACCAGTGCTAACATAATGGTGTCTTATGCTAAGAGTCCCACTTCTTCATCAGCAGCAACCAGAACACACACTTCTTATACAAGAAAATCAAAGTCCAATACTGTGATAGAGGATGTTCTTTACTCATTTGTTGCAAAGACGAGAGACCAATGATTGGCCTCTGAAGATTTTGAACAATTGGATAAATGGGATTTGGAGGAGATGGACATCAAATTGCAGATGGCCATGCTTGTTGTAAAGTCAACGGGTTTGAGAAGGGTTCTGGAGGAAGTTGACTACGGGGAAGGGACACGGCCAGGTTTGGCAGGAAGAAGATCGGTGTTTTGAATGCAACCCAGTGGGGTTCACTTTGCTAGAGAATGCCCAGATAAGAAGGGAAGTGGCGGAGAAGGTATGCATTCAAGATCAAGAAGGCTGAGGATCGAAAACCTAAAGCTTTGTTGTCTCACGGACTCAAGGGTTGGCTGGGATGCTCGTGTGGATGAAGTTCGGATGAAAATCCTCGAGGTTGGATTAGTTCTTGATCACTGCTGATGAGTTTGCACTGATGGGCATCACTTCTCAGGTACAAAATTGTATTTTTGGTTGTAATGCTAAATATAATGCTCTTAAAAGTTAATTTGATGATGTTAATGGCCAATATAAAGAATATTTTATTCAGGTCCAGGCATATAAGAAAACTATTAAATCTTTAGAAAAACAAAAGGCCTGGTACCAACAAAATCAATTGGCCCTTGAAGAGAGAATTAGAGTGTTAGAAAGAGATTTGGAAAACACCACTAACTTGTTAAAATATACTAAAATGAAAATATTAAGGCTAATGTAGAAAAAGAGGATCTTAAGGTTAAATTGGATAAAGAGGTGGCTAGACATAAAGAGTGGTAAGAACAAGCTAAAAATCTAGACAAATTAAGGAAAAGTTCTATGTCTGTAAAAACTAAGATAGGGTTGGGCTTCAAGGATTACATTGATTCAGATGAGGTATATGACCCTAATGACTATAGTGTTTTTAATCTTGCCACTGATGAAGAGGAAGAAAAATATCGACCTTTTAAATTTGTTAAACAAGGTGAAATGTACCTTTGTTCCTTCCTCAATCAATGGTATTGTTAGACCACCTAACCCAGACTCAGACTTGGATGAATCGCATATGACCTATGGCCAAAAGTCTAATGACTTATCTGAGATTGGCAGTGAAACTAATGATTTTGTCTCTTGTTCTTCCAGTGATAGGACTTCAGAGACCCAGTTTAAAGACTATGCCAATTGTGATTCAAGTGAAGAGTCTACAACTCTCAAGTTTGCCTCTCCCAAGCCTTTACCAGTTCACCAACCCCCAAGAGTTGCTGTTAATGAATCTTCTTCAAAGACAACTTATTTTAAAAACATTTCTTGTTATTTTGATTCTGTTAAAAACAATTCTGATTTTGGTTGTGGTTTGAATAAGTTTGTTTGTGATAATACTCCTAATGTTATGACCAAGCATTTTAAGAAGAAATCATGTTTTGTTTATGGTAGTACATTTCACCTTATCAAAGATTGTGATTTTATGAGAAACAATTGGGTGTTTGTACTAATCAACAGAGACATAGACCAATATGGAATGATGTGACCAAAATTCCTCCATTTGTTCCCTTTGGAACACATGTGAGGACTGGCAGAACCTATTCTGCTGGTAGACCAGTTACTGTTGGTAGACCTGTTCCTACTGGTAGACCAGTTCTGTGGTAACGGTTTCGTTGATAGACCATCTTCATTATGTTGGAGAAGAAATGTTCCTAGGCCATTAATCAGACCTACTAGTACTTATTTTCAAAATAGATATAGGCACTTAATAATGACCCATTGAATAAAAAGGGGGGCAAGGTGGGATCTTCTTTGTTAAGCCCTCGATAGGTTGCTCTTGGACACAAAATAGACCATCATTCATGAAGGGTTCCAAGAACTATAGTGGATCTCATCAATCTGCAGGTTTTTCTAATATGATCCACAAGGCAGGCCCAAGTCGGTGATGGCTTGGGTCTCCATGTATACTAATGTTGTTGTATATTTTTAACTTGTAGGATGATCCTCATACAAATAAAGATTTAGGTATTGTTGATAGTGGATGTTCTAGGAGTATGGCGAGGAGCGAAGCAGTTGCATGATTTTGTATCTATTCAAGGAGGTACTGTTACATTTGGAGGAGGAGATGGTAAGATTACGAGAGGGAACCATTAGAACTACCAAGGCGGACTTTGAGAATGTGTATTATGTGGAGCACTAAGAAACTTCAATTTATTTTATGTCTCAAATCTGTGACAAGAAAAGCGTGTTTTGTTCGCGATCTTGAATGTCTTGTACTTTCCAAAGACTTCGGATACATGATGACAACCAAGTTGTTCTGAAGGTGCCTAGGAAACATAATCTTTATACATTCAACCGCAATGATGTTCAGCCTGGAGGAGATTTAGCTTGTTTAGTGGCAAAGGCATCCTTGGATGAATCTAATAAATGGCATAGAAGGATGGCTCATGTCAATTTCAAAACTATCAACAAGCTGGCAAAACATGGTTTAGTTCATGGACTTCCTTCCAAAGTCTTTACCAATGAGCACAATTGTGTGGCCTGTAACAAGGGAAAACAGCACAAGGCTTCCTATAAATCCATTACTGCTTTGTCGGCACTATCTCAGAGCCTTTGCAAACTACGCACATGGACCTCTTTGGTTCTACATCTATCAAAGCATTGATCGGAAGTACTATTGTTTGGTGGTTCACTGATGACTCTGATGGAGTATTCTTTGGGCATTCTTTTGGGGGACTAAGGATGAAACATTTGATTCTTCAAGACTTTATTGCCACGGTTGAGAATCGGTTGAATAAAAAGGTTAAAGCCATTAGGTGTGACAATGGGACAGAGTTCAAGAATGCCAAATTAATTGAGCTCTGTGCTTCTAAGGGGATAAAAAGGGATTATAGTAATGCGGGACTCCACAACAAAATGGAGTTCTTTGAAAGGAAGAATAGAACCCTTATTGAAGCAGCAAGATCTATGCTTGCTAATTCAAAGTTGCCTACCATGTTACGGATTGAAGCGGTCGATCTTTATTATGTTTTGAGCAGGGGTGTTGATAACTCATCCTCACAATAAGACACCTTATGAAATTTTGTCTGGAAAGATTCCTACCATAAGCTACTTTAAGCCTTTTGGTTGTCATGTAACCATCCTTGCCCAATGATCATTTGGGCAAATTTGAAGGCAAAGTTGATGAGGGTTTTGTAGTAGGCTATTCGGCTCATAGTAAAGTTTAGGGGTGTATAACATCTCGCACAAAAGGATTGAAGAAACACTGAATCTAAGATTTATGGAGGACAAGCCAAATGTGTTGAGGGGGCGAGGTCAAGAATGGTACTTTGATCTTGACTACTTAGCGATCACTTAGTTTATACTGCGTTATAAATCTAACCTTTCTGAGAACCACAAGCTTCTCAAACTAACATTGCGGGTTCTTGATGATGACTTCGGTTCAGTTGTGATGAACAACTTATTGTTGTTCCTTCTTTTCCTACTAACCACTTTTCAAGTACCAAGGACACAAATTCTTACTGCGTATCTTCAAGTGACTTAGGGTATGCGTAAGAGCTTGTGAAGCTTCAACGCCAAGAGCATGCAACAAAGGATGATCTTTGAAAAGTATGGTTATGAATTCTCTAAAAGCAGAGGAACTCTTAAGGCATGCAACTATTGAAGCCCGCAGAAGTTTGATGCTGGCGATAATGTATCGTTCTGCCGGTAATGTATGCGTCCTACTAGTCAGAAAGTTCGATGTCAATTACGCTAGTAATGGGTTGAGTTACCGATAGTGATTACTGGCGGTAATGTTCACTTTCCTTCTGCTAGTGATGTTGTTCCTACGGTCCCCCTCCCATACTCCATCTGTTGATACTCTGGGTTTAGATAATTCTCCCACCAGATTTTCAAGTCCATCTGACTTAGCCAATTCACAATATACAAGCTCTGAATTGGATGGCATTCATCATTTGTCACGAACAAGCATTTTTGACCCTTCTTCTTATGCTGATGACTTTGGTCCTACTATCACTAATCTGGCCACATCAGTTGATGTTAGTTCTAATTTCACAAAGAGGATTAACACAGTACATCCACAATCTCTAATCATTGGTGATCCTACTTCATCTGTGCAAACTAGAAGCAGGGTGAAGAAGACAAGTTTCGGTGAATTTGCATTTCAGTCACATGGGGATCAACATAGGAACAATTACATAGACTATCATCATTGTCTATTTGCTTGTTTCCTCTCTCAAGTTGAACCTACCAGTGTTGCACAGGCTTTGGCATATGATGATTGGGTAGATGCTATGCAAGAAGAAATGCAACAATTTTTAAATCAAAATGTGTGGGAGCTTGTTCAGTTGCCTCCTGGCAAGTATGCCATTGGCACAAAGTGGATTCTGAAGTGTAAGAGGGATGCAAGGGGGATTGTGGTGAGGAACAAGGCTAGGTTGGTTGCCCAAGGTCACAGGCAAGAAGAAGGGATTGATTATGATGATGTTTTTGCTCCTATTGCTCGAGTAGAAGCTATCAGACTCTTCTTGGCTTTTGCTTCCTACATGGGCTTTATGGTATATTAGATGGATGTAAAAAGTGCTTTCTTATATGGTGAAATTGAGGAAGAAGTGTATGTCACTCAGCCTAAGGGATTTGTAGACCCTCACAATCCTGATATGGTCTACAAAGTGGTTAAAGCACTCTATGGACTTCATCAGGCACCTAGGGCTTGGTATGCTAGGCTCTCTTACGTTCCCTACGCAACATGGTTCTGAGGAGAGGTGCTATTGATAAGACTCTCTTTATCAAGAAGAACTCCAGGGATATCATTCTTGTTCAAGTGTTTGTGGATGACATTATCTTTGGTTCTACCAAGGAAGCTTGGTCTTGAGGGAATTTGAGAGTTGATGAAAAGTGAGTTTGAGATGAGTGCAATGGGTAGCTTACATTCTTTTGGGCCTTCACGTCGCGGAAATCGAGATGGTATTTTCATTCATCAAGAGAAATATGTGCATGACATCCTCAAGAAGTTTGATTTGGAACTAGTTAGGACTGCCACTACTCCCTATGAAGCCCCAATGACTAAGTCAACTAATGAACCAGATCCCGTTGTTAATGTTCACCTCTACAGATCAATGATTGGTTCACTCATGTATTTGACGGCTTCTAGGCCTGATATTATGTTTGCAGTCAGTTCTTGTTCCAGGCATCAGGTCACTCCTTTGACTTCCCATTTGACTGCAGTCAAGAAGATTTTCAAGTATCTCAAGGGTCAACCTAAGTTGGGTCTTTGGTATCCTAGAGAATCTCCATTTGAGTTGGAAGCTTATAGTGATAGTGACTATCTTTGGGTGCAAACTTTGATTGAAAATCTACTCTTTGGGGGTTGTGGAGTTTGGGGAAGGAGGTTAATCTCACAGCAATGCAAGAAGCAAACCATAGTGGCTACATCTTTTCGAGAAGAATATGTTGCTGCTTTGCTAGTTGTTGTGGTCAGGTACTTTGGATTCAGAATCAGCTATTGGACTATGGGTTCAATTTTATGAACACTAAGATCTATATAGACAACCAAAGTACAATTTGCATTGTTAAAAATCATGTTTTTCATCAAAGAACTAAGCACATAGAAATTCGACACCACTTTATCAGAGATGCTAATGAAAAACACCTTATTCAAGTGGTTAAAATTCATACAGATGAAAATGTAGCTGATTTGTTGACTAAAGCTTTTGATGGTCCAAGGTTTCAATTTTTGGTTGCCCATATAGGCATGATCAACCCCTGATTGTTGTGTTTGAGGGAGGATTATGCCTAAGGGGAGGTTTTTGGTTTAAGGGGAGGATTTATGCTATATATTTTGTATAATATATATGTATATATTTGTTTTGTATGTTCTGAGTTCTACTAACCATCTTGCAGATCTAGTATCAAACACACAATCAGTGGCAAAAGATTAAGATACAAAAGTCTTTTATTCATATAAACACACTGCATTCTTAGATGCAATGTAACATTACAAGACTTTTTAAAACATTGCTGCTGATTACATCAAGACTCCATCCTAACAAGCTTCACCAAAGATTTCCCCAGACTCCAGCTTCCATCTTCCAGGCACCTACTCAGGCCTCCTTTTACCCCACTCTGGCATCCTCTGATGTTCCTTTCCCTATTTGTTGATGAACGACCACACTGGCTTCGCAGCTAGACCAACCACTATAGCTCTCTTCTCAGAGTTTGAGGTGGAGGTTACAGTCTTGGGCTGAAGGACTTCAGCCGCAGGATGGAGGTGGTACAATGGCAAGAGGAGCAACATTCATCACTGGTCCGGAAGAATCACCATGTTCATCATCATCATCCTCAGAAGAAGTGCAAACAAATGGTGATTTACGAGGAGGGTCTCTGGACATGTAAGTCACACTAGAGTAACCACGAGGAAAGTAGTTTAACCATCCATCATGGGATGGCTCACTCTCAGATGAGTCTGAAGATATTTCAATGGGATGATTGGGAGAGTTATTCATGGTGGTTTGGAGGAAATCGACTTTGGTGTTAGGGTTATTTGGTTTGTATGTGTGCTTGATGAGGAAAGGGGTTGGTTAAATAGACATAGTAAATATGGAATCTTTGGTTGGTAGATTTTATGGCTGTAATTAATTAGTTGGTATTTGGATAAATAAAGGTTAAGATTGCAGACAGTTGATGTACAGTTCTGTATAGAAGGATTTATCTTTTCTCCATTCCTACTGGTAACGTGATTGTTTCTGCTGAGGGGAAATGGTTTCTGCTGGTTGCTTTGATATTGAAACAGTGGTCAAATGTTCAGTCGTTCCTGCTGGTCGACTAGATGGTTTCTGCTGTTTGACTTTTTATTGCTGCTGGTTTCGTAAATTTGGGAATTAAAATTTGGGATTTGATTTTAGTCAAAACTGGTCAAAGATTCTATGCGAATGTTTTGCCGAATTAAACGGTTATTTTAAGTACTTTACTTAAATAACCAATTATTGATATCCCTCGACCTAATTGCACAATTCCCTCTCATTTTGAAACCAAACCTATCCTTCATCCTCTCATAACAATTCAATGGCGTCATTGGCTTTCAAGGTCGATCATAATAAAGTTGCATTCTTGGAAAGAGCTAAAGGGAGTGATGTGTATGATCCTATGGTAGACTTCCTTCTGCGATCAAAGCTCAGGTATGCCCTAACCTTCTGTCCATCTATTGTTTATGACTCTTTAGTCAAGCAATTTTGGGCCACAGCTTTTGAGAGATCTCCTAAGGGTCAACCCAAGGAGATTGTGGCCATTATAGATGGACAAGAGTATGTAGTCACTGAGTCACTCATTAGGACTCAGTTACATTTAGACGATGAAGGAGGTGTGTTTGATAATAACAGAGATGAAATAATCATTGGTTTGGCAAGTATTGGGTATCCCCTGATGGGAAATTCATTTGGTATAAAAATAAATTTTGCCCTAAATGGAGATTTTTAGTCCATACCCTTCTTCAGTGTCTTAGCCCTAAGTCTGGGGGTTGGGATCAGTTCTCTAGCTCTATTGCTACTGCTATCATTTGTTTGGCTCAGGGGAGAACTTATAATTTTTCAAAATATATCTTTGAGGAAATGCTTAGAAATATAAAGGATACCAAACATAAATTCTTAATGTATCCTAGATTTCTTCAGATGATATTAAAGTTTGAACCCTCTGATAAAACCCCAAAAGTAATAAGTAAATTAACTGCCAAACTGTTTGCAACCATGAAAACAAATTTTGTTGGAGAACACAGACCCCTGTTACCTTTTTTGTTGCCAAGTGGTAATGTAGCTGCTGGTGCAGGTATTCCTACTGGTGGCTTAGAGCCTAACATTGATGAGGCATCTGGTGGCCCTATGTCACCAGCCCCATGCCGCCGGTGCCTCCGCGATCGCCACTGATATTGGGGCCTCCAATGCTCCTGATGCCTCTGCATAAGTTGCCACTGAAAACCAGCAACCCCCATCTCCTTCACCTGTTGCCCCACCATCACCAAGGGTTGTTGCTCTTGAGGAGCCTGTCATTGCCTCTGAATCACAGGGTCAAACTCCTGTTGAGACTGAGGTCAATGTTAACCAACCAGTTGTCCAACCTTCTAGTCCACCTAGGCATAATTTTGAGGATGATTCCATTTTTGGTGATGATTTTTATATGTCTCCTCCCAGGTCCAATGAAGCTCCAAAGACCTCAGGAAATCCTGTTGGTAGAGCTGAGGATCTAGATATTCTAATGAACATGTCTAGCTTACTTGACAGATATACTAAGAAGGTTGATGACTTGGAGGCTCAGCTGACAAAAACAAGAAATGAGCTTAAGGAAACTAAGCAGACTCTGGGTGGTGCTCTGGTTAAGTTGCTTAAAAGAGTGACAGATTTGGAGGTTAGACTCAACAAAAGGAGGAGTTGTGGTTGTAGTTTCATAGGAGGAACAAGATACGTGAGAGGACCAATATTGATCCGATGCACTACATGTTTTCGCCTCGCTTCTTTGGGAGAGACCGCAGCCTTAAAGATCCGTAGTTCAAGTGTTTAACGTAAGGACTAGAAGGAGGAATTATCCACATTCTAATGTGCTCAAGACTAGTTCTGTGAATCCTCCTGATACTTCTGTTGGTGCTGATCAAGTGCAACTTCCCTCAGAACCCATTTCTACTGTCAAGGTTGCTGAGGCTAAGGTTTCTTCTAATGATGCTGAGATTCCAGCCTTCGATAATGTACCGATCCTTCTCGATAAGCCTATACCTGCTGATCCTTCCTCCATTGCTTCTGAGATACCAGCATCTATTCCTTCTGACCCCAAGGTTGCTCCTGAAGGTGCTGAAGTGAGTCTTTCTTTAGCGTGAAAAAGGGAAGGCTCATATGGTTGAAGAGGAAGTGGATCCTACTACTTTCAAGGCTGAACAGGAAAGGATGTATAGGCTTCATGAAATTGAAATGGGTGATAGGGAAGTCGCAGAGAAAGTTCAAGCCTCATATAATGCTGAATTTCAAACTCACAGAGTTCCTGACATCACACCACAGAGAATGCAAGAATTGGATGCAGCTGCATTACACTTCACTGATGCCATATGGGAATCAATTGTGAGTGGAGTGACTGCTGACACATCACTTGCTCAGTCCATATTGGGAGGTGCTTTTGATTATGAGAATTTTGCTGCTGATTTGATGGCACTGGCTAATAAGAGAAAGAAAGCAGATGCTGAATGGAAAGCTAAAGCTAAAAGGGACCGACCTTCTACTCAAGCTGAACAACGCCAACATATGAGGGAGATTGTCAAAAATATTAGTTCTGCTATATACACAACTAGATGGACTATGACATATGTAAAGTCTTTGTTAGAAGATCAGTTGGTGGTAGAGTATAACAAAATTCTTAGTAGGTTGGAAAAGGATGGAATTAACCTATATGCAAGGATGAAGAGACATTAGTCTTCCTTGGAAGGACCTGAAGTCAAGATACTGAAATCTACTGAACCTTCTGATGAGATACTGCTCACCACTTCAGATGTTGGAGTTCATACTGAAGAGACCACTACACATCATTCCACACCTGTTGAGCAACCTACTGCATCTCAGGCTAATCCTTCTGAAGGTGTTCCTTCTATTCCTGCTAGTGAACCTCAGAGCATTCCCACTGATAACCTTCATATTTATCCTTTTGATACACCTAAAGTTGTTCCTACTGAGACCACACCACCTGTTGCTTCTGATGTTGGTTCTACTGGTGCTGCTGCTGACCAACCTGATTCTACTGAAAAGGAGAATCCTGTTTCAACTAGTTCACCTGTTCCCTCTGAAGATGCTACTCCAGTAATGCCTACTCCAGATGCTCCAAGGTCTAATGTTTCTTCTCCTTCTTCTACTTCTGGAAAAAGACAGAAGAGCATAGCTAAGAAAAAGGTGTCTCGGGCACTTGATCTACAGGCTCCTGAGTGATCTTTTATCAAAGATTTTGGTGATGATGATTCTGTTGAGGAGCTCGTTATGTGGTCTAATCTTGATAGATGGGAACTTACTCCTACTGGTTTAGGTGGTATAGGGTCCTTGAATACTGTTTTTCACAGAGATGGCTCTGTAAGGCACTTTACCTTTCTTACTGAAATTCTAAATTTTGTGGATAGACAAGATCTGTTTAAACTGTATGCTATGGTGTCTGAGTATTTTGAGGATCATCCTGCTACTGGTGCTGGTTTGTTTTTGCTGGGTGATCTTCAAGTTCTGTTTGATTCAGTTTATCAGGATGGTAAAGGGTTTAAAATTTGGGAAGGTCAAAATGAATGGAAAGTCTATCAGTCGAAGTTTTATCCTTTGCCCAATGTTATTGTGGTACAGACTTGGTCTGGAGTTTATGTTTATATGTTTTCCGATATGCGTTATCCACTTTCTGTGAAGCTGATGGAACAAATGTTGTCCCATAAGTTGGTGTTTTCTACTGCTCCAATGGGTAATGATATGCTCAATGCTGAGTAATTGGTTAGGCGCATTAAGGATAAACTCATTGAGGCCACTGTTGATGCATCTTCATGAATTGGGTATGTGTTATATATTATGTTCTATCAGTTTATGTAATGTATTATGGTTTTAACTCACCATGTTTTGTGACATTATGGTTAACTTAAGGCTGGGCACGGCTCTAGTGAGTATTCTCAAATCCGTTGATAGTTGATGATTTACTAAAAATCAGAGGGTTATCAATGTACCCTGGTCTCACACACCAAACATTAGCTACTCCATGAGCAAACAACCGTAAAGAGACATCAAACCGCTAAGGTTGACAACTTGCCAATAAGTTGTATGGTGCTCAACTCACCATGTTCTAATAGATGAAGAGTTGGCTAGCCCACAAGTATATGGCTTGTGGTAAAGGCAAAGGGAATACCATGACTAGTCCCGAAGTTAACGGCTTCTGGTAAAGACAAATCAAATCCATTGATGGTCGTGATGGTTTGTCAAAACCATTGGGTTCTCCAACACACCATCGATTCACGCCTAAGTGTTGACTGGTTATTGGTTCACTGTGGTGATGTCATGATTCCACTCAAGAACCACAGCCAAGAGTGAGTAGTACTGGTAAAGGCTCATCAAATCTACTCAGTTATCGCTTCGTTAGATTCTCGATGGCTGCTGCATAGGAGCTGTTGATGGATCTTTGTACGTTCATGCTGATCCTGGTGGTTCTAGGAGTTGCTGCTGGTTCATTCTATTGCTTTAGTTGCTGTGGACTTCAATCCTCTTGCACTTTCAAGATCTATCCGGAAACTTGAAGTTAACTTAGTCAAATTCAAGTTTAGGGGAGGATTGTTAGGAATTATTGTAACAGTGGGTTCCTGCTGATAATATTAGTATTCCTGCTGATAGTGCGCTATCGCCTAGTGAAGTTAGTGCTGATAGTTATTATTGTTTCTGCGGATATGTAGTTTCCGTATTATTAGTATTTAGTTAGGATATGCATGAGTTAATTTAGGAAGAGATAATGCATATATTTTACAGGAAGAGATAATGCATATATTTTACGTGATTTGTGGTAATTACTCGGAGTATAAAACCTCGGCTAGGGGTTTATGTACACTTTTGAATAACATCATTAGTAATTGAATATAGATCCATAGAGGATCAAGTATTTTGTGGTTATTGTCTTCTTAATTCTTGTGTTCATATTCCGCGTGAACATAAGTCTAATAAAGGTTCTCCATAGTTTGCTTGTGATTACACAGGTTTACTATACGTTCATTAAGGCTCTTAAGATCTATCTGGGACTGATCCAACAGGGAGCCTCATATTTTGGCTCTTAAGCGGATTTTGAGATATGTTCTTGGCATTATTGATCACGGGTTACAATTATATTTATCTTCTACTAAATTTTTGATCGCTTACTCAGATGCAGATTGGGCTGGTTGTCCTACTACTAGACGATCGACTTCAGGTTATTGTGTATTTCTGGGTAACAACTTACTCTCTTGGTCTTCTAAGCGTCAACAGATGCTCTCTCAGTCTAGTACCGAGGCGGAGTATCATAGTGTTGCCAATGCTATGGTGAGTCTTGTTGGTTGCAGAATTCATTACGTGAGTTGCATACTCCCTTAGCCTCCGTAACACTTGTTTACTGTGATAAATCTAATCCGGTTTAGAATCAATGTACGAAGCATATCGAGATAGATATTCATTTTATTTCGTAATTTGGTTTATGTTGGTCAAGTTCGTGTTCTCCATGTTCCGTCTCATTATCAGTATGTGGAAATCTTCACCAAAGGTCTACCTTCTTTTCATACCAGTTTGAGCGTTCGGTGTCCTCCCACTCCAATTGCGGGGGAGTGTTAGTCGACCCATTGTCCATTAGTATATCGTGCCTAAGCCCGCTTCTAGATTTATCTTTGTAATTCTATTTGTTGTATCGTACGTTTCATGATATGCAATACACCAATTTACACTAACACACTTTTCCATGTTATTAAATAATTTTTCCAAGATTACTGTTATTGCACAAAATGTAAACAATTGGTATTTTTTTTATCATTTTAATAATAGAGTAACTTCAATTTATTGCTTTTTCAAAACCCTTTTAGTGTTACATTGTCCTTTTAAGTTAGACCATAGGGTATCATCACCCACACCCCACGCCAAATCTAACATGGCCACCAAATTGGCGTCGCCACCCTTATGCCACCATACCCTAACCACCTCTCGTCACTTTCCAAGCCACTTAAGTGGCGTCCGCAACTTTCTCTTTGCTATTTTTTTCTTTTTAACTTGGTTTTGTGTGTGAGTGTTATATACATTCAACTCTCAAATCAACCTTATAACAATTTGATCATTCTCAACCATTATCATCATTCACTTCGACGGTACTGTTTCGATGAACAATCTCCAACGCTAAAAAATCCGCAATTATAAAGTTATGATCTATTATGAACTTCTTTGTGATAAACAATTATGTATTGTAGATAACAACTTGTGAATTTATTGAAGAAAATTGGAGTGATGTAGGTAAATTTAATTTGGGGGTGAATATGGGATGACTGTGAAATGAATGTGTGAGATAAGGTAGTTGAAAGACTCAAAGTAAATGTTTGTGATAAATGATGATTTGGTTTATTTACTTTATATAAGGTAGGTGAAAATCTTGTAGTATATAAAGAGTTCTTAAATATACATATATAAGTAAATGGTGTACAAATAAAAGTTATGTGTTAGAGTTTATTATACAAACATTCATTGTTAAATTTATAAAGCTCACCTCATATATAATGATGTCTTTATCGGTAATTTTACCTATAAACACAATAAATACTCTAATTTTCCAAACACTAATAAACTTATTATCTGATTATTGCGATATCAAAGAACATAATCAAATTCAAACACTATGTTTCAGAATTACGTTTTGTAACAGCTGATTATTTGAGTATCCGTTTTCAAAACGCAAAATCTATATTTAATAAGCAATCTTAACACCCTCTTAATTGGGTATGGTGGGGTCCAAATGGCTTGCGAAATGGGTGTTATGAGTGAAAGAGTGTTTTGGTGTATGAGTGTTAAAAGTGAGGATGCTGAGATGACGTTGAGGTGACACAGAAATGAGAAATTTGCATGTCATGATACCCCATGGTCTTACAATTTGTAGAGAAAGTAAAGGAAAATATATTTTTTTTATTCTTTTTTTAAGGAAATTTAATTGGAAGGGAAAATGAGAAGACTTTTTTCCTGTATGTGAGAGAAAAATGAAAGATAACATTAGTATATTTTGTGTGACGAACAATGTGCCCCTTTTGAAATATTTGGAAACAACAAGTTAAGGCATAAATGTAATTTGAATATAGTCTTTCTTTTTTCATTCGACTTAAGAATATGAGTTGTGATTACTTTTCTTTTCCTATAGTTCATCTAAATAACATACAGATCTAACACTCCTTCTCTTTACCTTTTCCCTTTCCTATTATTTTCTTTTCTTTGTTTAACACATTCTCCTAGTAATAACTACTATTATTTTCTAAAAGACTATTGTGTTTCAGCATTTTCATCATCATCATATTATCATCTTTTAACATTTTTTATTTAGCTATAAATATAACCACATAATTATGTTTAAACATATCATTAATACTAAAGAAAAAGCCGAGAAAATATATAATTCAAAATAAAAAATAGAACCAAATAAAAAAACTAAAGTAAAAGAGTAAAAAAAGAAAAAAAAGAGTAAAAAAGATATTAAAAGGTAGTAATACATCATCTCCGCATCTTGTTGGGTAAGAGTTTTAAGTATTTGACTGTCTCTGAACAAGAAAAAACAAACACATTAATGACTCAAATATCTGAACGAGTCAGATTAAAAACCCTTAAAAAGATATTTTATTCAAGGTTTTTTAGATCGGGATCCTACCTAAGATCGTTTTCGTCTTTGCAAGATCGTGATCGTAAGATCGGATCGGATTTGGGATCCTAAGGTCCTACTATAATGTCATTTTCTAATAAACTTTGTAATATTCTTCAAATCTACAAATTATTATATATCATAAATAGAAAATTATATGAATGTTTCATGGAAATATTGTCTTAGCTTATGAATATGAAATTTATAAGAAGAATCACATGTTTTTTAAATTATATAAAAACACAATCCATAAATTTGTATTTTATTAGTTTGCGGTTCGAGAAAACTAAGATCGGATGAGTATAGATGTTATGATCATATGGTCAACATCGAGATATTATAAGATCTTAAACTTGTTAAGATTCTGCGTAGGATCCGAATCGTTTTTGCTTTGTAAAATCATAAAATCTTAAGATCATCGGGATATTAACTGATTTTATTTAAAGGGGCCCCTTATTTAAACAACCATCACCTAAATATTTGAAAGAAAGAAAGAAACGTATAGGTTTCCTGTGAAGGCTTCCTAACGCAATTACCTGATGTAGCAAATTATATTTTTCAAAGCATTTCTCATATCGCAAATTAGGTCTCCAAATCATCCATCAAATCCCTAACTATTCGACATGAATTTGATCGCTTATCAAGGTAGGTAACTAGCTAACTAACCCTCTTAAACTATCTTGGTTACTTTTTAATACATGAATTTGATGGCCACATCAGTGATGTTTGCATTGAGCACAAATTGAAATTGGCATAAAATTTCCTGTTAGGAAACGATATTTCCATGATTATGCTGGATTTACAGTATATGTTAGGGCCTAGGTTCTTATGTAGGCATACTTAACTATGGCGAATATAGTCTCTGGAGCATAAGTTCAGCATTGCCTTCCACATACATACTGGCGTGTGGACTCCTCATATTTGTTGGTGATGAACGGTTTGTTCTCTGTTGCATCCAGCAGTAGTTGATTTCACAAAAAATGAATATATGTGATGAGCGTATGGAGAGATGCATATATTGAAGGGAAAGTTGGTCTCGAATTGGATATCTATCTTATTGTTCGGCTTTTGCTTGAACACTTTAGGACTACAAGACGTTATATAAAAGTATTTGTTTTTCTTTTGTGAGTTTAATTTTTGTTGTGTGGTTTAAGTTGCCATTACGTCTGTATTTTATTTATTTCCTTATAAGAGTCATCCTTCATCTATGCATAATGGCATAAAATAGGGAGGGATTTAAGCCATATATTAGCATATTCCAAGCTTACCCAAATTGGGAAATAACAACTATTGCTTAGCAATTGTAGTGATCTTAAATACTTGGAGCATAGAATAGTATATTACTTTATACAGAAATACTCATTTGGTTAAAACAAGTTAACTGATAATTGTTGGTTGTATAAATTGTTCTTCCACTTATGCAACTTGTTGATGTTTCACCATTGCTGATCTTTCTTGGTCTGTTGTGTTTGTTCAATTAAGTCACTTGATTCGCTTCACTTTAGCTAGCTGTTATCAGTTATGACAGATCCCTACTTTTTACTAATACAATTTTCTAATTCATTCACACATTTTATTTATATAGTTCTGCATCATCAGATTACAAGGACTTCAACTTGGTATCATAATACTTATTTGATACTAGTGGCACACTTCATTGAAGGAACAGCAAATGTAAATGCTTTACGAAGGGAGGCCAATTACAGGGAAAAGGTACAACATTAGTTACATGTTCACGAAAAATAAAATTATCCCTGTTGTAAATCTATTTTTTTTTATCACTAATAATAGTATACGACATTAGTAAAGTTAATTGTAAATGTTAACCCGAAAGGTTTGTAGCCTAGTGGTGTACATGTGGTGTGAAATGCTTCCCAACCAAGTGGTTGGGGTTCAAGTCCCATCCGGGACAATCATGAGATATTTGTAGTATATATATATAGTGTAAGTTTGTAAGCTGGCCGTAATAAAAGAATAAAAATTTGTAATTTGCTCATAACCCTTTGCTTCTTTAGCGGTTTTTCTTCCTATTTTCTGGTTTCTGGCTGCGTTTGCTTATTTATTAATTTATTATTATTATTATTATTATTATTATTATTATTATTATTATTATTATTATTATTATCACTTCATTAGAAAATCATAGGGTTTACATTATTATTATTATTATTATTATTATTATTATTATTATTATTATTATACTTTATTATTTTTTTATGTGATCATTTCAACTTATCAGCTCTGTTTGCTTGTATGCTTGTTTTTATCCTTTCTATTCTATGGGTTTCTTGCAGCATTTGCTTTTTTATGTTCGTTTGATGGTCTTCGGCCAATCTGCTTTGTATGTTTGTTTTTATCCGTTTGTCGTTTGTTTGTTGTCTGTTTATCCTTGTTATTGCTCACTTTCACACATGCACTTTTTTCTTGAGCACTCTCACAGCACACACTTGCATGGACGGACCCACATGTATGCCGGGTGTGGCACGAGCTACACCGATTTTATCTCACGAAGTGCAAAAAGATTTCAAAACTACCGTTTTAGTGTTATGTGCAACCCCCATTTTTTTTGCTACTTTTGTTTCTTACGTTGTAACTTTAGTTAACCCAACATTTGTCTCCCTCTTAAAAATACTGGTCCGTCCGATTGACACTAGCCGGAGGTCTTCCTGGAAGCGGTCTCGTTATACTCTCGCTTTTATCATGGTAAGGGGTATGATCTGTCTACATTCTACCTCCCCCATACCCCGCTCCGGCGGGATTGGGTATGTTGTTGTTTTAAAGTGAAATAAAGTTTTATTCGAGATTAATGTAATATATGTGTATTTGTTTTTTCGTAACTAATTCTAAAAAACATTAATGGAATCATTTATTGTTTCTTTATAAATACCGCATTTGCAGGGTCATGTTTGCTTCAACCTTGCTATTTTCTTCAATAACGATCATTTGTAATGTTCCCCTCTCTTTACCCTTACTATTTTCTTCTGAATTTTAATTAGTTACTATAAAGTACCTCTTTGTGTTAACTCTAGTTATGATCACTCATTCTTGCTGATAATTTTTGTTTCTTTTGATTTCCAGTCACATCTGCTTCACCCCGTAGGTGCATTTGTTGTAAGTTGTTTATATGCCCGTAATTTATTCTTATTTTTTTTGTTTGTCGCTTATCTTTTAATTTGAATGCTGTTGAAGTCATGTTTACTTAACTTTGCATACTGTAAACTTTTATTATGTTCTTTCATTGTTTCCAATCTTTTGGTGTTTATAACATTCGGTTTCATATGCAAAATGGATAAATTTACAATCTGGTGGTGTATCCCATGCAGACTATGCCGTAAAGAGTTAGTTGGGTGAAGTTACTTTACAAAATACATGGTAATCTGATGACGTATATTAAATACTCTCATTATGTGTTTAAGTTTCTTTTGGATAATTTTCAACCAACTGAATTTGTGTGAAATGGAAAGGAACTCGTCACTTTTTTTCTGTTTGTAGAGAGAGTCTTAGCCGTTATGGAAGGAACTATAATAAGGGAATCCCAAGTATAAACTCAATCGCGTGTGTCAGGCATGCTTTTCTAATGATGCTTTAACCGGGTTCTTTAGTCTTTAGCGTAAAGGTCATAAAATAGTGGATTAGTGTCATATTTTTGAAAGGGCTAGCGGAGCAGCTTGTTGCCCGTTTGCCTTCCACCTCTATATAAATCCAAATATTTTTGAAAAAAAAAGTCGAGTAAATTACATAAATGGTCACTATGGTTTGTCCATTTTTTCATATTTAGTCACTGAACTTTTTTTTGACATACATGGTCACTGAAGTTTCAAATCGTTACAGATTCAGCCATTAAGGTTTCAATTTCTTTACATAAATGATCACTGTGGTTTGAAACTTCAGTGACCATTTATGTAACGAAATGGACTGAATCTATAACGATTTGAAACTTCAGTGACTATGTATGTCAAAAAAAAAAGTTCAGTGACTAAATGTGAAAAATAGACAAACCATAGTGACCATTTATGTAATTTACTCTAAAAAGTCCAATCGTTACCTGTCATAGTTAAAATTTACTTTTGACAATTAACCGTTTTAGTAATTAAACTTTTTTTAACCGATTTTGTTATTATGTGTACCTTTAATATGGTGGACTAAAATGGTACCCGGGATTGGCATAACCGGTCAAGTTGTCTAACGTGGCATAAGTTACACTCGGATTTTGATGTGTTTTAACATTTGTTGCTAATTTGTTAAGGAAATGGGGCGAAAAGGACATGCGAGAACGTAATGTTTTCCCCTTTTCCTTAATGGTCAACAAAAACATAGTAGGGCTGATCATGGTCTGTAAACCGGACCATACTAGACCGAAAACCAAGTTTGCCAAAACACTGGACCAAGGACTAGACCGAAATGTGTTCGGTCCGGTTTAGTCGGCCCGGTTTGTCAGTCCGGTCTGGTCCAACAAAGCATCTTAGTTGTGCGTAAGACCGAATTGAACCGGATCAAGGACTAAAGTCCGAATATGAGATAACTAGACTTCTATATAATGATATTCCTTTTTTTATTAGTGTGAAGTGTGAAGTGTGAACATTCAGATATAATTTGCCCGAGCTCATTTATTCACTCAAATTCATAATCTATTACACTTTGAAATCAGTGATGCCCAAACAAAAAAGTTATTAAATGAGTTATTTGTCGTATAGATTTTACTATGCTCAATTTTGATTTGAATAATGTTCAAGCTGTTGGATTTTGCGAACTGCTAAGTATTTCATTTTTCTATTTGTGGATACTTTTATCCGGGATGGAAGGAAAAGTATAATAAAGATTTGGAACATACGCTCCATCGCGTGAGTTAGTCATGCTTTTCGATAATTTTGATGCTACTGTAAAAACCGGTTTTATCTTACTAACTTTAAGGCCAGAACGTGGATTGTAACAGAAGGACTGAAATATTTAAACATGATACTATTGGCTTATATGCCATCCTGCCATCCCATTTTGTTACTAGCCTATTAATAGTGCTCTGAAGTTCTATTGATTAATTGCACACTGATTACTTTTCTGGTTGTTTGCTGTTTGAATTCGTTACAGCTGCTCAGTTTATCAAGTTTATTTCTTCATGGGACCTGCTAGTAACTACCATGAACGCTGTTTTTGGCTCCTACTTGGAGCCATCCTTAATCTAACTGGTTTGTCTAAAAAGAGAAACTACCCTGAAGGATTTCGTTCAGGTAATACTTAATAGTACATTGGTGGTTTTAAGTTCACTGCATGCCTTTATGGTGATGTATTTCCGAATACATCTTGATCCAGAATTTATTTTTGTTGGATGTTAATGAATAATACTTAGTTACATTAAGTAGACAGTGATCTGTGCATAGATTTGATTTTGTTTACTATCTATAGGTGTCTTGGGAAATCCAAATTCGCATTCAGTTGATAACATAAATACCAAATTCACCAAGGAAAGTAAACATAAAATACCCAATTTTTCATTTCTCACTCATCAAAATAAGCTCATTATTTTACCAACAGTGGATGCTTAAATGTTTGACAAATAAAGGAGTGAAAGTTATATTTTTGGCAATTAAAAAGGACACATTTTTATTTTTCTTTTCAAAATTGTTCAGAATTTGACCCAAATTATTTTCTTTTCAAAATGTTAGTGGTGTGTTATGAGGGAGAGGGTGTTTTAGTTATTGGTGTATTATTGGGAGATGTATGATGTGGCGCTGAGGTGGCATACCAATAACGTGTTATTGGTAGCTTGCATACCTTGTGCTCTAAGTCCTCTTTCGGAGTGAGAAAGTAGCGGATACTTTTGGTATCATCTGTTACCTTTATTTTGACAATTTTCCTTATTATAACCACCGCGGATTTTGAATACGATCTTCTAGACTTCTAGTGCAGTTCAGTATGCTTAGGGGCTGTTTACTTGAAGAAAATATGGCTCAGTTTTTCATCTCTAGTTTTGTATGGAAACTGGAGTTTATCTACATAGGCTAGTTGATAATTTAGAGAACCTTGTTTGAATGGTGTTTTAGTTTGATTCCTCGGTGTCAATAAATTGAATAATCATCGTTGTTAGTTTCATTTTTATCCATGTTTTCACCTATGTTGATTATAAGATTTTATGTTTTTCAGCATTCTCAAGTGAAACACCATATAAACTGTGGCACGAATGTGACGGCCCTCATGCATATGTCCCCCGTGAAGGGGAAAACGTTTTGTACTTCCCACAGGGTCACTTACAACAGGTTTGTTATTTAGCTTATGTGTTGCTTTCTGAAATAGATTTTCTGCAGAAATGATAGTGTTTTCCCTCCCAATGGTAATTGCTAGTCTAATAGTATCAGTTCATATAATATTCTTGCTATGCGCTGATTATGCGTTTAATAGAATCTTAAATGATAGTCAATTGTCTTTTTTCTTATAGATAGAGGACTCTAACCAGCAGCTCCCAGCTATTTTATTACCACCAAAAATCCTTTGCAAGGTGGTAAATGTTCGACTGTGGGTAAGTTTGTTGTTATTACCGAGGATCTCACGTCTTGTCCATATTGAAGATATCTTTATTTGTTAGTTTGTCTGCATATCTTACTTATTAACCTAGTCATGGTTGTAACTTGGTCCTTGTGGACTAAATTATATAGGGTCATTGCCTCCTATTAGGAACCACTATATCCTCATATATTCTTTTGGGTAAAAGGTCAAAGACCCGGTAAATATATTCCATTTAGCTTTATAAGATTTTAAACAAACAAATACTTCCTCCGTCTCAAATTAATTGTCCATATTTTCTTTTTTGAATGTCTCAAAAAAATTGTCCACTTTCCCTTTTTAGTACTCCCTCCGTCCCATATTAAGTGTCCACTTTCCATATGCACAAAGTTTTAGGAAATCTCACTAACTACAATTTCCACCAATCAAATATCATTTTCACCCACTAAAGTCTTATCTCGTTGGTTGAAGTACATTATGGACACTTAATTTGGGATATCTCAAGATTTCATTGTGGACACTTAATATGGGACGGAGGGCGTAATAAATAGAGAATTTAGTGGAGGAATGTTCTTAATGAGTGGTTGAAAATTATTATGGTCCCACTTTTATTAAAGTTGATGAGTTTTGTCTCATGACAATAATTTTGAGATGGAGGAAGTAATAATTAGTGGTTTCAGTAATTGAGTTATTTATTTACTTGTTCAAAAGATCGAGAAATGTTTGAGTTATGTGGTGAAACATTAAACTGCCATGCCTTCAGTTTATCTTGCAAGTAGTAATTAGTAGTTATATGGTGATGTATATTAAGACTGACTAATGAATCTGGATACATTTTTTCAGGTTGAAAATGAGCAGGTTTATGCTCAAATAACTTTACTGCCCCATCAAGATGTGAGCACATTGAGTTATATTAATTCAAAGATAACATATTTGACCTTTGAAAATTCTACACTCCCCAGCTTTTGGTCTCTTATGTTTATATTCTTTTATTAACCAGCAAAGTGAAGTAGCAATCCCTGATCTTCCAGTGACGGAGCCTCGTTGCAATGTCTGCTCATTTTACAAGACACCTACTGCCTGTGATACAAGCGCACCTGGTGGATTAAGGAAGCATACTTATCTATCCGTACTTGCCACTACCCACCATGCAGTTACTGCTGGAACTCTTTTCAGTGTTATCTACAAACCAAGGTATTAATTAGCTTTATGTAATTTGTTAATGCGGCTTTAATAATAGTCAAAAACTGATATTTATATGTTAAGTTCTTATTCTTTTTATTTTTCAATTTGCACGAGCTTAATGTGTTGGGCTCCTAACCCGGGGGAAGAGTGAGATCACAAGCGTGTTTTTTTTTTACATCACTGAATCTGGCATAATTTTTAAACAGGGCAACCCAATCTGCCTTCATCATCAGTGTCAATAGATACCTCAAAGCACAAAATCCCAGGCCTTGTGTAGGAATGAAGTTCACGATGGGATTTGAGAGTGAAAGGGTTCCTGAAGAAAGGTACCTACTGTCGATGTCACATTTGAATAAAGTTGGTGCCTAAGAAATGTCATTTATAGGCTATGTAACTTGTTGATGCAGGTTTGGTGGGACCATTGTTGCTGTTGGAGATGATGCATCTTCAACGTGGCCAGAGTCAGAATGGAAATCTGTGAAGGTGATTCCTTCCCTCTAAAGCTCACTTAGGGCTAGAGTTATTCCTAGAATATTCTGCATAATTCACAAATCTTTGCATATCTTGGTGGGTCGACAAGGGTTTTGGTCGACATTCATAAACCCTAATTTATTAGGGTTTAGGGTTTCTTGGTTCTTGATCTTAATTTGGGGTTTTTTCATAAACCCCAATTGCATTGATTCGCAAAAAGTTACTTTTAATTCGGTTAATTAATTTACAAGTATTATTCCTATTACTTCCGCTGCATGCTTTGATGATGTTTACTTGTTTTCTATAATTGTTATGATTAGTAAAACCCAACAATTTTATCATAACACAAGTGTATTTGCTCTTCGTTTTTGTACACACGTATTAGTAGCGAATCAATGAGAAAAGCTAGGTTCTTGATCACAATAGATTAACCAAACACCTTTGTTATGCTCAAGGTCACTCGCAAATCCCTTACATGGGGTTTTACTCGTCGACCTAAGAACAAGAGGGAAGAAAGAAGAAGTTTGGCCTTCTATTGAAATCTAGTGTATCAAAGGATGAATACATGGGGATGTATTTATAGCCTTATGGTAGATGTCAAGATTACTATAGTTTTCGATGTGGGATTTTATAGTTTCGGCCAAAAACAAGCCCAAAAGAGGGTTCCTAAAACCTTCTCTTGGCTTCTTAACTTTTCTTCATATCCCGTTGACATTTAATGACCGATAATCAAAACTCGTTAAATATTAACTATCGTTAAGTATTTATTTGTGATCAATAATTAAATATTACATTTAATATATTAATTATTATTTACATTGATTCTCATACGTAATGTGTGCAATCCCGAAGTCTCGAGTTCGAATCCGGTCATACTAATATTAATTTATATCCATAACCTTTCAAAAATAAGTACATGCTTAAGCTAAAGCCTCATTCTTTTACTTTACCTTGCTGCCTCCCTTTTAGCGCTGTTTTTTAACTTCATAGTTTGTGGATTCATCTCAGTACCTGTTTTACGTTCCTGAAGAACTGTACATGCAAGAACTTAAAACAGAATTAAACTAGAGGCAGTGACATTTTTTCTTGAGGTCACATAGCTTGTTAGAGCATCCACAGCCTATCACACCAGTATCTGGATCTTAACCTGTCACATCTCACTTAAACTACAATCTCATTTTCTATCACTAACGTCACTCCCACCTCTAAGTTCCTGGGCTTCATATCATCCACTTATGTTTTAATTACTTTATATAAATACATACTAATTTATTAAATCGTACACCAAAAGGCTTGTGTCCCAATGGTGCCCCATGTTGTGTGAGAAGCTCCCCAACCATGGTTGTGGGTTTTAAGTCGTGCTTAGGACATGTGAGACAGATTTGTGATTTTTATATTGTGAGATAGTTGCCGTTCACAAAATAAAAAAAACAAAAAATATTAAATCCTGACATTTTTTCACTGCTGTTCCAGAATGGCTCCGATGAGTGGGGCTCGGCCCGGTATGGTTCTTTCAAGTACCTACTCCTAGTGCTCTATTTGTTCCAATAAATGATTAGATCTACAATCAAATTGCTTGTTTTTCATTGTAACTTGAATTTTAGCAATTTTAGTTGATAAGTTATTTTTAGTTTCAAATTAATTTTTTTTGAGCTTGCATGTTGCTATTATGGCAGATAATCCACCTAGATTCATGTATTTAACTTGGTATTTATTCAAACTATTTCAGGTTCAATGGGATAAGACATTAACAATACTCCCTTACAAGGTTTCACCGTGGGAAATTGAAATGAAACCTTCACAGAGGTTCAAGTGGAGTTGTTGTTTAGGACTAAAAAGACTTTTCTGCTGGGGACAGAACGTGGCTTACTAGTCTGCTTGTGGCTGGGCTTGTTTATAATGGTGTGTTTGGTTTGCTAGGAATCAATATAGGTATGGGAGTGGTTATGGGTGGAATGGGAATGGGTATGAATGCTTGAAAACTGTTGTTTGGTTTACTACCTTTAGTATCACCAAGGTTCATGTTTTATTTTTATTCGAAAGGAATGCAAATAACATTTCATCTTTATCATTACTAGTTTATGATATGACTGGATAATAGGAGTAGCAATCCAATATGACTACAACCGCAAAGATATATATGAAAAGGGAAAAAAAGCAACAATGAACACCGTTTGTGTTACGTCCCGTGAACGACATGACCCGAAACTTACCTCTTATTACTCTTTGACCATTGGCAAAAGTCCTTAGACATATAGACGTAAAGTGCACTATGACCCGTGGCACCCTAAAGTGCACTATAGACCTAAATGAATTTAGACTCAAATACTTTTAAAACGACGGGTGGCACCATAAAGTGCACTATGACGTGTCTTGTGTACTAAGGACCCCTAAAGTGCACTATAACCCCTCTTTTGCACTTAGGACCCCTAAAGTGCACTATAACCCATGTTATGCACTAAAGACACTTAAAGTGCACTATAACCCATGACATGCACTAAAGACACCTAAAGTGCATTATTTTCTCAAATCGACTCATAACACATTTAAACATTAAATCAACACTTTAGACTTGTATTTAAACATATATAATACATATTAACTAAAAATATACCATATAAATTGTTTCATAGAATTCTTGATCCGTTTGACCCAAAATAAGTTAAAATAGACCTTGTAACAAACACCCCTTTTTTCTGCATAACCCTTTTGTGCACTTTTGACCAATTTTCCGGAAAACGACTTCTATAACATGACATAACACCAAAACTTCCAGAAATCATTAGTACATTACTAGAAGTGTACCCGCGCAATGCGGCGGTGGGTACCCGGTAACTATTTTTATGGCGAGCAAATGTTTTTTATATATATGTTTTTTCTAACAATAACTTTACGTATTTTAATTTCCGGTGAACTACGCATTTTAATTTATTACATTTTTTTACATATCTTCATATGGTTTAAATGAGATACATCAATATTGGAGGATGTTACAAATATGATAATTTAAGACATTAATTATTTTTTTTAAATTTATATGTATGCTTAATTATTATGCATAGCAAAAGTAACTTCTTTTGATGAAAATGTTTTTGGTTTTAAAAATTTAAGACTACTATATTAAGAATGTCCCAAACCCATTATAAAGGAGTATAGAAGATAAACATCAACTATATGCATAAACTTGGTCATAATGACCCGCGGGAACGTGCTTTAAAAAGTAACGGGTATTATGCCAAAATACCCGTTTTGACCCGTTTTCACGACATACAAACTTTACCACTTCATTTTCCTACCAAACTTTAACCAACATCATTAATATAACATATTAAACTTATTCCATAAACAAATAACCCGTATACACCCCAAAATGGGTATGTTTACACCTAATCCAAACACCCCTTTAACTTGACCATAAACACATAAACGTACTTTGACAAACACCGTTGACAACGCTTTTACTTCAACGACTACACCATATACTTTGACACTTGACATTACGTCTACAAAACTATTAAAGACTCTCGGGGGTATAACATTGACTTGAGCTAGATATCTACCTAAGCTCCTACTTTCTTACCAATCTTATAACTTCCTTCTAGTAATCCATAAGCCTTAATCCAATGCTTACCATCACCTTCACATATGGACCTACAAACATTAACATCTTAATCATAAGCAAGAAGCTTAGTAAGTAAAGCGATCATAACATAACATTATAATAATCCATACATTACACATCATAACTCATAAAACCATTACAATCATTAAACATAACACATACCTTCAATCACTTAAGGTCTTACTATTCTATCTCATCCACGCCTAAGACACTTAACTAACACATCTCTTGCAAGCTATGCCACGCTAGCCTTAACTTCACTTTCACTTAAGCACAACATTCCATAACCTTAACATACAGTCACATAACATATAATGTATAAAATCTAGGGGTGTTCAAAAAATCCGAGAAACCTACAAACCGAGCCGATCCGCTCAATCCGAAACCACAAAAAACCGATAACCGAAAAAACCGAAACCGAGAAAAACCGAAACCGAAAAAACCTGCTTATCATGGTTCAGTTATGGTTTTTACTTTTAGTTATCCGTGGTTAGCTGAACCGAACCGCCTATAATATACATGTAGGTTTCAATAAACCATTCTTAAAAAAATACAAGTATTAACTATGATTAAAGTGGTCATACCTATAAACGTCAAACAAATAGTATTAATTATTTTGTTACATATGATAATTTGAATGTTTTTATTGCGACGGAAAACATTATTATGACTTCAATCTTTTCAATGTTATTTAAATTTACTACAATGACATATTACGTTCTAGTTTATGTTATTGTTGGTCCGATTCAATTCAATTAGTTTTTTAAAATGGTTAACCGTGACCCGAACCATGGGTAACCGCTCATTTCGGGTACCCGCATGTCCGGTTACCCACCTAGTACGGTTCGATTTCGGATAGTAAAATGAATTACCCGGCCCGCGATGGATAGTTAAAATCTCTAACCGAACCGAGCCGAACCGCCCCGTGAACACCTCTAATAAAATCATCATAACATAACATTATAATCGGTTTACTTACCTTGATCCCAAGCTAATGAAACCAAGGACATCATCATCTCCATTCTTGCAATCTAAGCCAATATCACTATAGGCACAAACACATAATCAAATTACTATACTATGATTACCACAATCATAGCTCTTCCTTAACCACCTCTAATTAACTTATAACCACATAATGATTATATGATAATTAGTCCAATTAAATTATTAGCTTAAATCCAATAATACTTAACCCATATTCATTATAACTTCTTAATTAACTTATAGACATCATTTACCCATTTCCCCCAATTAGGGCTCATAGAACCCTGATAACATCATATAGTCCTGACTTTTTAGTGTCACTTTCCCCCGTTTATGCTCGTATTTTATGTCATTTAAATGGATTTATGCTTGTATTCCTTTATATTTCACTTTCAGGTAAATTATGAGCATTGGAGCTTATAGAGACGTAGATTTGGAGATTTTCCTAACGATTTATGATAGTATGCTACTTATGAAGAAGCTACGGCGTAACTCATTCTCTCACATTACGCCTTAGCTAGTGTTTTATCTCGGATTGCCTACTCAACTGCAGTTACGGCGTAACTCCCAACTAAGGTTACGTCGTAATCATCTAGGTCATGAAGTATTTCGCGCCTCTATCAACTACGCCGTAACTCCTCACAAGCATTACGTCGTAGTCTACTTAACGAGAGTTATGTTTTGAAGATAAGTAAGTTACGGCGTAACCCACATCCACTATACGGCGGAGCTGCTAACTATGGCATAACCTTTTCCTATTGTTACGCCGTAGTCTACTTAGCGAGAGTTATATTTTAGAGATAATTAATTTACGGCGTAACTCTCAACTCAAGTTACGTCGTAACTATGATCGTGCCTATAAATACAAGCCCTAAATTCTGCATTTCACATCATTCACTCACAAATCAAAGGCAGAGAACGTGAAGAGGGTTCCAAAGGCAGATCATACAGAGCATACGGAGCGATCATTTATATCTTTTACTTTAGTTCATGTCTTTCATTATGTTAAACATTGAATTCATCGTTTCTTTTAATATGATCAGCTAAGCACCTTTGGCGCTAGCCTAGTTATGATTCCTTGAATGTATTGTTTGTGTTTTCATGCTTCCTTATAATTTTTTCTAGTGTATGCATGCATAGTTCGACGGTAGTTACCCTAACTTCGGTAGTTTTGAAATGCGGTCATATCTAGTTGCTTAGGAGAATTGACCAACTGACCCTAAGTATGTAGGTAGAGTTGGGAAGGGTAAGAACTGACCAACTGACGACCCTTTCTCTCTTGTGCGAACTGACCAAATGATCATCGGTCGTACGGATGAACTTAAGAAGTTAATGATGAGTTTCTAAGATGCTAGCGGCCGGGCACTCATTATTTCGAATCTTGCATGTAGGGTACTTAATGACTTGGATTAGGTAACTTAAGACCCTCGACTCCCCAAGGGGTAGACCTTTGACATCAGGTAGAAGCCTTTGTTGATAGGTTAGGTCGAATTGACCAAATGCTGTCCTAGCGACTTAAACCCCCACTTGAATCAATTGGAAGTAATTAAAACATAGACATTACATGATAGGATGATTAATTAGGTTAGCACACTTTCTCTCCATTGATCACAACCTCTATTTACTTTGCGTGTTTTATTTCATTTCTTCGTTAATTAATCATTTCAACCTCAAACTAGTTTAAAACAAGTGACACTTAGACTTAATAGGATCCTCATCCACATAGCTCTTGGGAACGACATCGGCTTTACCACCTTCTATACTACGCACGATCGGGTTCACTGCTCGTTAGTGCATTAGGTAGACCTTAGGTAGACGAGAAATATAAATATTAAATCCTGGTCGGAAATCTTGCATCAAACCCTAACTTTCAATTCTCCAATTAACTATAATTAAGATACTTACTTGGGTAGGAAACATTGCTAACGCTTCATTTACTTGAATGGAAATACTTAACACCATGAATTACCATCAAGGCTTGGTCTTCTTCTTCCCTACCTTTTTACTTCATGACACCCCCCCCCCCCAACAACTTTTTGGAACTCAAATGAAGAATAGAGAAGTATCCAGATTATTGTAGGTGGCAAGTTTGCCCAATTGGCACAATAGGTTCCTTAGGTTCATTTCTTTCTATTTTGGCCACAACCACTTAATAATATATTTAGCACTTGGCAACTTAGGTCCCTTAAGTTTATTTCTTTCAATTTTGGCCACAATAACTTTATAAAACCTTTACTACATGACAATACTAGTCCTTTAAGTATATGTATTATGTTTCTATAACCACATTACACATTCTTTCACTATTAGTTTGACTATCGGGTTTGACTACAACTTAACTTTCGTTGACTAACCAATCATATCAAGTCCCCCGACTCATAAAAGTCTTAGTCAAACTATTTCAATGGCATTCTCATTATTTAATACTTAAAAACTTGGTTTTATAACAGTTTGTTAAAGTTGCGTTTTCCATATTTAAATCCTTGAGTGCTTGGCATTCATTAAAAAAGGACTTAATCAACTAAAACAAAAGAAATTATGGCGTAAATCACTGTTTACTTTGTTGCTTAAGAATGTACAAGAAGAAATCAAATAAGCAAATGTGAATACCATGATTTTTGGTTACATGCATATATATTATATTCTTCTTTTTTATCTTCTATAAATCAACTCTGGAAAATGTAATTCAAGAATAAGAAAATGCAAAGGAGAAATGGTTGGGTAATATTCTTAAACCCACGTCCCTACACACGTTTAAGGGATACCCATATATAGGGGTGTCATTCCAAATTCAATATATATAAACCAAACAATAGTATTCATACCTATACCATTCCCTAGTTTTTAAACCCTCTAACCAAACATCAAAGATTTTTGTTTTATTAGCATGGTATCCGCGTGATGCAATGGTGGTGATGGCAGAAAAAAAAATACATAAAGCAAGAGTAATTAACGCTGATATATAATAATAGTAAGGAAGAAAAAGTCTGTATTGGTTGTTGGGAGCGGTAATTGTTGAATTCAGTTATAAAGAGAAGATCCATGTGTTGTTTATGACGTAAAAGTGAATGAATATAGCTGATTGTATTACGCAAATCATTATGAAAATAGATTTATGTAATCCAATAATTAAAAAAAAAAAGAGATGTAACTCGACACGAAATATATATTAAAATCACCAACCATAGTAATAGTTTCTCATAAATTACGTGAACTTAATCCACCAAGTTTAATGTTTATAATATATACGTGGCTATGTAACCGTCCATGAGAATAAGTTGCAAAGTTTCTAATCCTTTTAGTTTAAGATTATTGTATTGATAATTATATAAATATTTAGTTACAAATTTGAATTTTAAAGAATGAATGCTCATTATACATATATGTAGTTAAGAACACAATGACCATTACAATAACCTTGCGTAGTTACAAAACTGCATTTATATTGTTTTAACTTAATGTTTAATGTTCAAATTAATGTGTATATTTACAAATAATGGATAATTATAAGGAAGAATTATTAATTGTATTATATTGATATCTTTCTTTGAAACAAATAATTTCTAATAATAGCAAGTTTAAATTTCTAAGACTTTTTTAAAAATAAAAATCCTAAATGGTTTATATATACAAATATACAATAGAGGTCACTTGTTGAGGGTTGACGGGTAGTGTTGCTTTGCTATGGCCCTTGGACGTTTACTTGCCCAAATCTATTCTGCCAATTTTAGTCTTTACTTTGACATTCCTTATCTTTATATTTGTGAAAATTAGAGAAAATTTCTTAAATGAATTCTTTATGATACTATAATACCAAAACGAATTGCGCACTTTTATTTTACCAAAATGGACCTTTGGGCGATTATCTGTTAGATGTAGGACACCTGGAAGAATCAAGGACTCATAACAAGTCTCGTTTCCACTTTTATGTTCGCCTGTCAAAAACCATAAACAATGCAAGCATCTGAAACCGACTAATCCAAGTGCACTACATATGGATGCTTATGTGCGCCTGGAAGTCATATCTTATTACGGGCTTGGGTGTTCAGGCCGACCTGGCTTGCGTTTGGGCTAAGTTACCATACTGGGTCCTCCGGCGTTGCCCCCGCGTTGTGTTTTGCGTTGCCACACTAACTCAAGTTGAAACGTGAGTAGCGACAAAAATTAACTTACACAAACACCCCTGACAAAGGCTAGTTTAAAAAAAATCAAAACCTACCCCTACATTTGAAAGTAACGGCTAGATATTAAAAAAAACGGCTAGTTTAAAAAAAATCAAAACCTTATAAATACCCATCTTCACATATTATTTTTACACACTTCCTGTACTCAAACTCAATCTCATATACATTCATTCTAACTCAAAATATATATATATCTCTACATTATATATAACAGGAGGCATGACACGTATATTAGTTTATATTTTGCAAAAACAAATCTATAAATCTACAACTAATATCTATTCATGTGCAATTAATATCTATTATTTAATTATATCTCTACAATGTTTTAAATTATACGGATAAACATTTTACTTTTATCATATAAGGGTTATTAGTCAAAAAAGTTACTAAAGTTTGCGCAAAAGTTCACCTAAGTTACTATAGTTTTTTTCGTTACAAAGATGTTACTTAAGTAAACGGGTTTGTCATTTGGGTTACTCAAAGATTAAAAATGTTACATAAATGTTACTGCGAGGGTGGGCAACCGGTTGATTACCGGTTCCCCTGGTCCACGTCAGCACCATAGTTTAAAATGTTACAAACGAACGAAAACGTATAAAAACGAACGAAAACGTATAAAAACGGACAAAACGTAAGAAAAACGGACAAAACGTAAGAAAAACGGATGAAAGTGTAAGAAAATAGGCGAAAACGTATAAAAACGAACGAAAACGTATAAAAACGAACGAAAACGTATAAAAACGTATGAAAACAGAAAACCCGTAAAAAAAGGGTCAAAAAACGTAAGAAAAACGGACAAAAATGTATGAAACCAAATTTGAGTTAAGTATAAACGGTCATTAGGATAAATGACTAATGCAAATGTTTTTGCAAATGGCCGTTAGCTAACGGAAAAACTAACGATTAGTCTCGAGGACCATTTTGAAATTAACTAAAAACCTATAGTAGAAGGTTAAAACATAGAGAGTAACTTATATAACCGGTGACCAAACTTAAGTAACATCTTTGTAACGAAAAAAACTATAGTAACTTAGGTGAACTTTTGCGCAAACTTTAGTAACTTCTTTGACTAATAACCCTATCATATAATTTAGGGAGCATATCACAATTTTTTTTGGAGATGATTACGATTTATAAAAAATTTAACCTACCATACGTATATTTTTCAAAAAAAAAAAAAAACCCTAATCATCAAAACTCTCTACATGAAGTCACAATTTTAGAGTTTTAATGATACTTAATGTGTTTTTTTGCAGGTTGTAAAGTCATGCAATGGAACTACTGCTAATACACCAAAGGTAAAAACTCTAATGATGAAATTGTGTTATATTTTTAATATATTGTGTATGCATATGTTGGTTTCGGATTTAAAGATTCTTCTAAATTTGTTTTGCGATGTCCTGCAGCCTCCACAATCGTTTATTGAAACTATGGAAGAGTATATAGGAGAAGCACCATGGATAGTATGTATCCCAACTGAGACATTGGTGCGTATACCATAGTAATGTTTATATGCTTTTACTATTTATTTTCATGTGATTTTTCTATGATTTCCTAAACACCAGTTAGTATATTTAAAATATGCAGGAAAAATAGGTCACTGTGTTCCTGTCAGAGCGATCATTTTAAATATATAATTTTTTGAAAGAAATAATGATTTTGGGTACTATAGAGACCTATTGATGTTTTCTTTAATTGACATGCGATTTTGGTTTAGGTTATCCGGTGGATGGTTCGGTTCAGAAGCAAATTGTGAATGCACTTCACTTGGGCGAAAGAGAAAGGGCTTCCACTCTACTTTCTCATATTGGCTACAACAAACATATTGAAAGCTAACCATTTCATTCATATTCTTCAATATTGTGCATTGACTCCTGATCCGCTGGTAAGCCTCATAATGAAGTTATTCATTTGCGTAGTTGTAAATATTTGTATACCAGGGCATGTTTTGTTCATTTTTTACAATTAAGTTGCACACACATGATAGAAAGTAGGTTGCATAAATCAAACCACTTGTGAAAGTTTGTGGTTGCTACATGCCACTAACCTTTTTCTTTATTGTATATCAAATAGCCAGCAATTTGAATGTATGATAAATTACGTAGTACTAAATAGACGGCAATTTTGAATCTGTTTTACTATTACCATGCTTGCCAATCACTCTTGGGGTAAGCTTATATGAAATGAATTTATTATTTTGCACACTTTGGCATGGAGATTTGGAAAATTATGGAGGAAAAAGGAGTTGACATGAACAATAAGTGCCACCTCCTTATGATCCAGGCTCTCTGCAATGGAGGCTACATAGAGGAGGTATTAACAAGCATTCGTATATGGTTACCCTAAATGAGAATTTTTAAGAGTGCAAATAAATTGAGTTACCCAAACAGAAAGCATACCAAAGGTGGTTACAGTTTTAAGCAATTTTTCCTATATCTTATAAAAACTGGTCAATAACTAGAGAAGGGGTGGTATAAATTTGTAAATTTGGCTCTTTGTGTAGGCATTCAACTTGATGAATAGTTGTGGGGAAACTCCAAATCTTTATCCTAGTCTGCGCAAATATAACACCCTTCTAGGAGCTTCTGCTGATAAACAAAGTGTAGCGCATGCCAGTAAATGTTTAGACCTAATGGAAGATGGCATGCTGGGGAAGGATGAAATAACATATATCGAGCTTCTGAAGGTATGTAAAGCTAAACTAATTAGATTTCTGAATTCCTTTTTTGGGCAGTTGTGTCCGTAACTTTGACCATGTTGAATTTTTTTCTAAATAAAAATGATTTTAAGTGTTTAGTCAAACGTATTAACATACAATAGAAAGCTATATATAAAGTAACATTAAGAAATCAATAAACCCTAAGCACATATAGATATTTCTAAAATTATCCTGCGAGTGTATTCTAAATTTATTTTTTCAGCTTGCAGTTTTGCAGAATAATCTCTCAGCAGCCCATACCATTTGGAAGGAGTACGCCAAATATTATAGTTTCAACCTTATTTCTTTAAAGAATTTCATCTGGTCCTTTACAAAATTAGGAGATTTAGGAGCTGCATGTGAAGCTTTACGACATTTGGTGGCTTTAGTTTTGCACGGAGGATTCACTATCAAGAAAAGTGCTGAAGACAAAATTGTCATTCCAAGATTAGACGTACCCATACCAAGATTAGACGTACCCATACCTTTTTACAATAATTTCCAATGGAGCAGAAGTAATAAGGTTGATGTAACTTCAGTTCCGACCGTATATGAAAATGACAACAAAATGGATACTCGCGAAAATAACACGGACAGTCAAAAAGTTGCGGGTTTGACTTGGATGAAGTCAAAAGTGTTGAAATGATGCTGGGAAATGCAAAAACTAATGCTATTACGAGAATCTTGAGGTTGTCCTTTACTTATGTTATTCGTGCTTGTGTACGACCTAAAAATTCTGAGCTGGCAGAGCATTTGTTTTTTCAGGTAGTATATCATTTCACATGGTCTGTCCATCTATATGAATGTTTTGTTAGAAAATTGCATATAGGTAGAAAATTAGAACTATACTTTTACATGTTCAGGGGTGTTTTGATTCGCGTCTTGGAACTAAATATTCTGAGCATTTAGCGGTCAGATAATAAGTTTTGGATAATCATTTATATAATGGCTGCAATAAATATACTAACTGGTGTTTAGGGGTGTTTATCATAGTAATGTTTAGGGTTGTTTATCAGCATCCAAGGAGAACTATACTTTTACATGTTCAGGGGTGTTTATCAGCATCCAAGGAGAACTGCCATAAGCCTTTTGCCGCTGTGCTGCTGTCAAAGGGTGTCTTACAGGTTTTGAGAATGCCAGTGATATCTATACTTTTGGACGAGGTATGTTGAAATAAATTCTTTTTCTGTTACCACTATGCTGTTTTTATTCATAATTGGTTCATCATTATTTGCTTATTATTTTTCAGGATGGTGGGACTTATAAAGGTGTCAAATTTGTTTCGGGGCAGGAAATAACCAGTGATAAGCTGGTTATGGATCCATTGATTACCATCAAATCCTCACTACGTCTTTAAAGTTGGAGGTGTCAGTGGCAAGGTTGCACGGGGAATATGCGTCACAAAGAGCTCTTTAAAGCCCAATATATCCAGTTGTTTGGTCATAGCCATACTGGTGGCTACTTTAACTCATTTACTTATGAATGGGTCTATTCGCGTTATGTTTTCTCTCTATTGGGTTATATGTGTACATTAAAAGAAGCTTATAAAGGAATGGGTCAGACACGTCAATCAAAAGTGTATTTTTAAGGCATAAAAAAATTCCACCTGATCCGAATCATACAATCAATACAGGTGTTGATCTGACCCACCCATTAGCCACCTATAATGTTGTGTATTGAATAATATGTTTGGTTGGCACAGCTAACATATCTTAATTTACTTTACGTTTCAGGTTTGTTGTCTATTTTTCAGCTTTATGTGATAATGCTCTTGAAGGAAAAAAAATCTTTGCATGAGGCAATGGACAATTTTTTTTTCAGTACACACCTTGGACACAACTGGTAGTAGTTGTTGGTTTAATGTTTAAAGTCTTTTGTTATTTATTAGAACAATAAATATGTACTTATGTTTGCAAGATAAAACGTTAAATTCTGTATAGTTTAGTTTGGCAAAAACCTGGAACATTTATATGGGCTTTGGGCCAAAACGGGTCATAGTTGACCCATTGTGACTATTAGGATAGAATACTCCTCTTAGGTTTTATGAAACGTGATAGCTGCCATTCCATGGTGACGTTTCAGAATGTATAAATAGGGAGAGGCAGTGTAAACTTTGTATTATCCATACTTGAATCAATAAACATCGTTTATACAATACTTGTTGTTTCTACACGTTAAGCAAATAGCCAAACACCTCTTTATTTTTCTGCACATACAAAACCAAACAACCATGTCAAAGTTTAATCGATATGCAAAAGGCACTTGGCCAAATGGAACCTGTTTCCATCAGTGGCATGAGAGCGAGGCTTCAAAGTCTTGGGAAAGGCCAAGTGCAAGTGGTTCATTGCCATACAAACCACGAAGGAGAATCTCTTATGAGACCAAGGAATTGCTCAAGAAAAGGTTACTTGAAATTGAAGCACACAACGCTTCAAAGGGATACGAGGCTGTAACGAGGAAGGAGAAGAGGGCAAGGTGTTATGCCTGTAGAAAACGTGGTCACTATTTTTGGAAGTTCCAAGACAACAATATCCCACACCATACGAAAACAAAACAGGAAGAAGCGAAACCAAAGTTTCCTGAAAACGTCCATGTCAAAACATCCTACATGATTAAAGGGACGGACTACGCAAATTGGAACCATACATGGTACATTAGTGACACATACAACAACCATATGTGCCCGACAAAGTCATTATTTAGGAAACTTAAACCGAAATTTTCGATGGAAGGGAAGGAGGAAGATGAGAAAAATTTTATTTTTTCATACGGTATTGGAGAAGCGTTTGTTGAGACAAACGAGAAGAAGATGGTAATCCCATGTGTTTCATATACACCAGAGGCAAGTTTAAACGTACTTAGCGCCAAACAACTTTTGGCACAAGGTTTCGAAATTACCTAAGAAGAAAACTCGTGTAAAGTCTCTTACATGTTTGAGGAAGAAGAGATGGGGCACGACAAAGGAAAGAATGCCGAAGTGGAGACAAGTACGATGGTCAAGGAGCACGACAGATTCTTGGAGAATTACTACGAGTCAATTGATCCAAAAGACGCTTGCATGAATATAAAGGGATTAGAAGATCTTGATTTGAAGGAAGGGATGATCCATGATTATTTGGATAATGAATTTTTAAGCATGAATGGAACTCTCTACGTTATGAAGGTTAATTCATTTAAGAAATTTATTTTGTTCTTAATCATGATTGAAGATGACAAATTAGTATACGAAAATTCGAACGTTTTAAGCAAGCATTTTGAAGAGATGGTAAAATGGTTTTACCAAGTCTATCTTGGTCGAAGCATGGTGGAACCCTTGCCCCCCGTCATCAAAGGTATAAATATCGATTTACTCGGTCTTTATAAGATAATAGGTAGTCTAGGAGGCTATCTCGGAGTTACGTTTGGTAACAAATGGGGAGATGTTGCACTAATACATGGTCTAGAACGAGAACAAGATGAGGAAATAAGAGAATGTTACAAGAGACACATTGACTTAATAAGGTGTTATTTCGAGATGACATTACGAGCCCGAGGCAAGGATAAACTTGTGATAGCCAAGAAGGAAGGCTATGGGAAGAACCCAAAGGATGAAAATGGGTCGAATGGGCAGTGGTCGATGGAAGGAAATGCACAAGGACATGTTCTCAAGACGCATGGCAACGAGGATGGTTGGACGGACAAGAAGGACACACCAAAAGGATGATATCGCAATCATCATGAAGAAAATATGGACGACGAAAAGACTTACACATTAAGGGGGACATTGTTGGTTTAATGTTTAAAGTCTTTTGTTATTTATTAGAACAATAAATATGTACTTATGTTTGCAAGATAAAACGTTAAATTCTGTATAGTTTAGTTTGGCAAAAGCCTAGAACATTTATATGGGCTTTGGGCCATAACGGGTCATAGTGGTCATAGTTGACCCATTGTGACTATTAGGATCGAATATGCCTCTTAGGTTTTATGAAACGTGATAACTACCATTCCATGGTGATGTTTCAGAATGTATAAATAGGGAGAGGCAGTGTAAACTTTGTATTATCCATACTTGAATCAATAAACATCCTTTATACAATACTTGTTGTTGTTGTTTCTACACGTTAAGCAAATAGCCAAACACCTCTTTATTTTTCTGCACATACAAAACCAAACAGCCATGTCAAAGTTTAATCGATATGCAAAAGGCACTTGGCCAAATGGAACCTGTTTCCATCCGCAGTTTTGCTGATCAAGCTGATAGTGTAGAAGCGAAAGACAATACATAAGTGAAGCCCACTTTGCTATCAGACCACTGTGGAATGGTACTTACGTTATTTTGAAAATCAATACATATATTGTATCAACTATATGTAGTTTTCTTAAAGTGGGTTGCTGTAACAATGTCGGGATGACAGCAAACAAATCAGCTACAATTCCTGATGATACTTTGTCCAATTTTCATTAGTTCGACTAAAACGCAATAAATTGATAAGCTTCTTGAATAAGCTTATCCAAACACCCCCTAAGCATTAACTTGCATACTATTTATAGAATATGGGTGGTTGTGGGAATGGAATATAAGAGTTGATTCATGCAATGGAACCTAACAAAGTTTCAAATTTGTTGGATTCTGCACAAGAGCTCTTAGAGAAGCACAAATCATATGAGGACATGCGATATTTGCCCAAAGAATGGTGCACATGCTTAAATTATGTCAGTGAAAGTGATGATAAGCAGTTGCGTGAAGCTGCATCTCGTGAAAATTCCAACGATAATTACTTGTGTTGTCCACGTGCTATAGACATTCAGTCTAGAGATCTGAATCATTTTCGGTGGCAGTGGTAAAAAAGAAAGCCTGTCATAGTTAGTAATGTTCTTGAAACTACCCTTGGGCTGAGTTGGGAGCCCATGGTTATGTGGCATGCTTTTCACCATATTTTACATGTCAATCATGGCCGGCTCTTGGAAGTTGGTGCTCTTAATTGTTTAAACTGGTGTGATGTTCGTTTTACATTTTATCTTCTATTTCTATTGATGCGGTACTTCTCTTTATATGATAAATGTATATTTTTCTCAAACTCATGTGATATGTATTTGCTATATTGTTTGCTTTTGAGTTAGGAGGTGTCTGGATTAGCTTATTTAAAAGAGATCAATTTGTTTCAGTTTGGCCCAATTTTAGTTTTCCAGAGTAAATAAGCCTTTATAAAGGTAGTTGCTTTAGAATATTGCATTTTAAAACTGAAATAAGCCAATAAGCCCTCAAATAAGCTCTATTTTTGTGCCTCTTGTCTTTTGAAACAGAAATTAGCTAATAAGCTAATCCAAATAACCCCTTAATTTTAGGAGGCTACTTGTATTTTCTTGTGATATGTAGGGTGATGTTAATGTTCATCAGTTTTTTAGATGGTATACAATTGGTCATGAAGATAATGTGTGGCCTAGGATCCTTAAGCTGAAAGACTGGCCTCCATCGAGTTGATTTGTGTCTTTTGACGTGCATGGCCTTGCAATTTTTATTAGAGATTTTGTATGCTGAGAAATTCAATAGTAATTAGTGTGGTTTCAATTTATGGATAGCTTATAATTTGTTTTTTGTTCTCTTTTGTAGCTGTTGCTGGTTCAAACAAGGTCGCCTCTAGCAACACTTCTTTAAACACTCGAAAGCTTGATGAAGAGACTGAAAATCTCACCTGTGAGTCATCTTAATACCTTACTTCTACTTTCTACCGGCGCCCTTCATTGACATTAGTTGATTTAATAGGAATATGCTACTGCTTTTAAAATCTAAAAAAGATGTATAAAAGAAACTCGTGTTTGTATGATGTTTCTGAGTATCATCATTTCATCAGTTTGCTCCGTTGGCAATACTTGGTCTGTAATTGTTCTTTAGGTTTATTCACATCACGTCCCAATGCTCATTTTATTTTTCTACTTATTTATAGATATTGTGTTTGAGTAATAACTTTGTTTTCATGGAAGGCGTAACTTTGTTTTTTGTTACCCGTATCAACTATCTTTTATCGTGAAAGAGCATCCAGGATGTACTCATTACCATATGCCATGGCACAGGTCACACTAACAACAAATAGTATTTTACATGCTCACAAACTTAATTTACTGTTTTTTTTTCAATGCTATTTAACAAGTACTATTCGTTCAGGTGATTGTGGAAATACCATATGTGTTCCTGCAAATCGCATATTATTGTGTTATTGTATACGCCTTGGTGTCACTTGAATGGACAGCAACCAAGTTCTTTTGGTTCTTCTTCATCAACTTTTTTTTATAGTCATTTACTTCACATTCTTTGGAATGATCTGTTCCCATCACACCAAAATGATTAGATAAAAGCCATTTTTGCAGTCGGCTAACACCTGCTCTTCAATATCTTGTCAGCATTTTACATCCCACAACTTATATTGTACTGCATAGATAGTGAGAAGCTCAACATGATGGAAAAACCTGTTATCTACATTAATGGAAAACCGTTTGTGCATCGTGAGGTTGAAAGGCCATACAAAAACATGCTCGAGTATACGGTATTATATTGATCTCTCTTATTTAGTTTATAGCATATACAACCACTTGTGATATAAAGTATTTTCTAACTTTTCTTTCTTATTTTTTCGCATTTACGGAAACGACCGTGAAAGAGTAGAGAGAATAGAAGCTCGACTGAAAGAAGATATTCTAAAATAGTCTGAACGTTACGGAGGTGACATTATGGTTATTCATTAAACTAAAGATGGAAAGATTTACGAGGCTTAGGAGCATGTTAGCATTCACACAGTTCAGACCCCACTTGAGATTTTTAAATCGTTAGTAGCTGATGGCTTCCCCATTAAGTATGCCCATGTACCTACCACTGATGGTAAAGCTCCGAAAAGTTCATATCTATACTACATAATAATGTATTTAGGACTTCCTATAAAAGGAAGTCTTAAAATGTAAGCCTACACATCTTACTATAATTAGTAATTCATATATTTAAATTTTACACTATAATAATTGCATTATAATGTACACTAATGACACATTAAAGTTTATTATTATAATGTATGTTACAAACTTACAATAATAGAAATTTATAGTTGTAATTTTTATCATAAACATTTAAGTTTTACAAAGTTCAAATGAGTATAAGTATGGATATTTATATATGTGTTAATATACTTTACGAACATTCAAACACGCGTCTACTCTTTTAGAATTATCAAACGGGTAAAACGTCAAATACTGACTCTCATTGCATACCGCTTAAAAATCAAGGTACGAAAAAAACTGAAATGTTTGGTACCGCCGCTGCTTTGCGCGGGTACTATGCTAGTTTTGACAAATTGGCTCTCAATATTTAATCTGCACCCAAGGATACGGCCTTTGTATTTAATTGTTAGATGGGTAGGGGGAGACAACTACCGAGACTGTAATTGCTTGTCTTCTTAAACTTTGAATTGATTCTGAAAGGCCTATTAGAGTTTTACTTGATGATGTGGCATGTGGAGTAGAGTCAGACAATGGGTCATCAAGTGGTGATGAAAGTGGCGTTGATCCTGTGTCTAAGGGCAGAATAAGAGTCGACGCAAGTCATGCTTTTGGTATAAACGACATCCTACTATTGTGGAAAATAACGAGGTTTTTGAGAATGGGGTGAAATGTCGAGAAGCCTTAGATGCAGTGATCGATAGATGTTCAGCACTGCAGAATGCACGCCAAACTGTACTTCGGTATCGATAATTATTTAAACAACAGCATACTGAGCCAAGAGAAAGGAGAGTGGCATTGAACCGAGGTGCTGAGTACTAAAAACCTTATTTTTGAATTGTTGATACAAAAGTTGGGCGTTCCTTGTTTGGACTCCGGTTCCCGTATCAATTGGTTCTTAATGCTTGAGACCTGCGCACTAAAAACAGAAAACACCGTTGGGCTTACCGTGGGATTGTCTCCCACGATTATTCTCCGGCGTGAGAGTAAGTAATCGGTTTTAGGGTTTAGTTCAGAGTTAAGGTTGTAGATCGTACCTTTAATGAGGGTAGGGATACCCTTTATATATACACGAAGTCCTTGTTGGTTTCGTGTTCCCCAACCTTCGGCGTATCCCACCTAAGTCGGTTATCGGATGCTTATCTCCCAAGATAGGAGATATCCGATATCGTTAGCCATAAATAACTTTGGGTTTGGGCCTTCGTGAGCCCAAACTGTTATCGGGTTATCCCAATCGTGTTGGGCTTGTTAGTAGCAGTCATTGGTCGGGTTCGTAACCCGAATGCAGACTATACGTCATCATGTCCCCCCAGTCTAGTATGCGCGGAGAAAACCTGCGGATGCTAGACTAATAACTGAAGCACCTAAATCTTCGAAGCGCACCGGAGAAGCTAAAGAAGTTTCCCGCCTTGAAGAATACTAGGCGAATCGAGTCAAAATATTTCAAATGAAAGCCTCGTAAAACGGGGGAAAGTAACTGTAACTGTGTCACGTCAATAGATCCTATCCACTCATTTAGAGATAGTGGGATCCACGTGGCGTTCATCGCGTGGATGAAAAAACCTATATAGCCTTCCGCCTCCTTATTACTGTGATTATCAGAGTAAAATTCCTTTCTGCCATTGATAAAAAATCTTCGAACCAAGAAACCCTTCATATTTCAAAGGTAACCGTGCTTGCGCCGTTAAAAACTATACCATGGTCCGTGGTTTGACTGATTTTACCTCGACTGACCGAGGACGAACTTCGCGAGTTCACCTCGGATTATTATATTCGATGGCGCCGCATCCGTAGTTCCGATGCGCGGCATCGATAGCCGATTTCCCCGAAGGGAAAGTAGGGGTATACACACGTTTTTTCGAGTTCGCGAGTCAACGTGTGCCCATATCCTTATTCTTGTGCGACGTGCTAAATTATTATCGTCTGCACATATCTCAGCTGCACTGTATAGGTGCGGAAAAAATAATTAACTTTGAAATCAACTGCCATTTATTGGCAATAAACCCTACAATCTACCTTTTCCGCGCATTCTACCACACAACGTGGTCAAATGGGTGGGTGGGTGTCGTTCGCTAAGCGTGCAGGGAGGCTACAATGTTATACTGATAAATTGGACGCGCTTAGGAACTGGAGGGAAAAAATTTTCTGGGTCGATGAAGCGTTTTTCCTGTGGCATTTCGCCTTTTACACCCAAAGTTCACGACATACAAACTTTACCACTTCATTTTCCCACCAAACTTAAACCAACATCATTAATATAACATATTAAACTTATTCCATAAACAAATAACCCGTTTACACCCCAAAATGGGTATGTTTACACATAATCCAAACACCCCTTTAACTTGACCATAAACACATAAACGTACTTTGACAAACACCGTTGACAACGCTTTTACTTCAACGACTACACCATATACTTTGACACTTGAAATTATGTCTACAAAACTATTAAAGACTCTCGGGGGTACAACATTGACTTGAGCTCGATATCTATCTAAGCTCCTACTTTCTTACCAATCTTATAACTTCCTTCTAGTAATCCATAAGCCTTAATCCAATGCTTACCATCACCTTCACATATGGACCTACAAAACATTAACATCTTAACCATAAGCATGAAGCGTAGTAAGTAAAGCGATCATAACATAACATTATAATAATCCATACATTACACATCATAACTCATAAAACTATTACAATCATTAAACATAACACATACCTTCAATCACTTAAGGTCTTACTAGTCTATCTCATCCACGCCAAAGAAACTTAACTAACACATTAACTAACACATCTCTTGCAAGCTATGCCACGCTAGCCTTAACTTCACTTTCAGTTAAGCACAACATTCCATAACCTTAACATACAATCACATAACATATAATATATAAAATCATCATAACACAATATTATAACCTGTTTACTTACCTTGATCCCAAGCTAATGAAACCAAGGACATCATCATCTCCATTCTTGCAATCTAAGCCAATATCACTATAGGCACAAACACATAATCAAATTACTATACTATGATTACCACAATCATAGCTCTTCCTTAACCACCTCTAATTATTTTATAACCACATAATGATTATATGATAATTAGTCCCATTAAATTATTAGCTTAAATCCAATAATACTTAACCCATATTCATTATAACTTCTTAATTAACTTATAGACATCATTTACCCATTTCCCCCAATTAGGGCTCATAGAACCTTAACTTTCAATTCTCCAATTAACTATAATTAAGATACTTATTTGGGTAGAAAACATTGCTAAGGCTTCATCTACTTGAATGGAAGTACTTAACACCATGAATTACAATCAAGGCTTGGTCTTCTTCTTCCATCCCTTTTTTACTTCACGACACACACACCCACAACTTTTTGGAACTCAAATGAAGAATAGAGAAGTATCCAGATTATTGTAGGTGGCAAGTTTGCCCAATTGGCACAAAGGGTCCTTGATAACATCAAATAGTCCTGAATATTAAGTGTCAATTTCCCCCGATAATGCATGTAATTTATATCATTTATATGGATTTACGCTTGTTTTCCATTGTTTTCCATTTTCAGGTAAATTAGGAGCATTGGAGCTAAAGAGATGCGGAACTGGAGAAATATCTAAAGATTTATCACAGTATGCTACTTTGAAGAAGTTACGGCGTAACTCATCTCTCACATTACGCCGTAACTATTGCGTGACTCAGAAAACCAACTTATCAGAAGGTTACGGCGTAACTCTTCCCAAAGGCTACGACGTAACTATATTAGGTCAAATGAGGTTCCACGCCACTGATACTTACGCCGTAACTATCCCATCAACTACGGCGTAACCAAGTTTATTGAAGACTACGACGTAACCACTTATAAGGTTACGCCGTAACTAGCAGATCAAGTGCAAATTACGACGAAATTGAAGGTTACGGCATAACTCTTGTTATGGTTACGCCGTAACCCAGATCTGGCCTATAAATACCCCACGAATTCCAGCATTTCTAATCATCCCATTCCACACACAACACTCGGAGAACGTGGGAAAAAGCTCAAGGCAGGTCTAGAAGAGCATACGGAGCTGTCTCCAAGGGAGAAATCACTCCCCTATGATAAGCATTAGCATTTTATATTTTTTTTTACTTTCAGTTCATGTATTTCATACCTTTGAATATTGAATTGGTTTGTATGATTAATATGATCGGCTAAGCACCTCTTGGTGCTGGCCTAGTTATGATTCCTTAATTGTTTTGTTTGCGTTTACTTTACTTCCGTACAATTATTTCTAAGTGTATGCATGCATAGTTTATTGGTAGCCACCCTTGGTTCGGTAGTTTTGAATGGCGGTAGAGGCCAATTGCCTAGGAGATATGACCAACTGACCCTAGGTGAGCGGACTGTGACGGGAAGGGTAAGATATGACCAACCGACGACCCTTTCTACTTGTGCGATTTGACCAACTGATCACCTATCATTTGGATGAACTTAAGAATTAGGGGGTGAGTGTATAAGTTCCTAACGGCCGGGCACTCACTATTATAAATCTAGCATGTAGCGGTACTTAATGACTTGTCTTAGGGGACCAGGAACAACATGACTTATGAGGGGACACCTGACTTCTCCTGTGGTGGCATCTTTGCTGATAGGTTAGGGCGAATTGACCAAATGCTTTGACCCCACCTGAAGTAATTGGAAGTAAGTAGATGTAGACATAACTAGCTAGGAGGATTAATTAGGTTAGCACCACTCTCCTCTATTGATTTTCCTTTACCTTTTATTTGTTTTATTTGCTTTATTTTGTTTTAGTAGTTTAATTAATTAATTCCCTATCGAAACCTTTATTAATCTGTGACACCTAGACTTAGTAATAATCCAACACAAATAGCTCTTGGGACGACCTTGGCTTTACCGATTACTACACTACACGCGACCGGGTACACTGCCCGTTAGTGCACTAGGGTAGACCATAGGTATAACGAGACTTAATAAATATTAAAACCTGGTCAGTAAAACCTGCATCAGTCCCTTAGGTTCCTTTCTTTCTATTTTGGCCACAACCACTTAATAATATATTTAGCACTTGGAAACTTGGGTCCCTTAAGTTCATTTCTTTCAGTTTTGGCCACAATAACTTTATAACACCTTTACTACATGACAATACTAATCCTTTAAGTATATGTATCATGTTTCTATAACCACATTACACATTATTTCACTATTAGTTTGACTATCGGGATGACTACAATTTAACTTTCTTTGACTAACCAATCATATCAAGTCCTCCAACTCATAAAAGTCTTAGTCAAACTATTTCAATTGCATTCTCATTTAATACTTAAAAACTTGGTTTTGAGTGTAACAATTTGTTAAAGTTACGTTTTCCCTATTTAAATCCTTGAGTGCTTGGCATTCATTAAAAAAGGACTTGATCAACTAAAATAAAAGAAATTATGGCGTAAATCACTGTTTACTTTGTTTCTTAAGAATGTACAAGAAGAAATCAAATAAGCAAATGAAGGATCATTATTTTTATTGTGTTGATGATTCGGGTGGTCTTGGAAGATCAAAATACATGTTTGCCATAGTTAGAGAGTTAGTAGAGAGAGAGGGTGTTCTTGCTAGAGGTTTACTCAAATGTTGAATGTTAGATTATGAGAAGCACCACCCCTTCCATGGATGGAAGGGGTATTTATAGTTACAAATACACGACCTCCTATCGGCCTGTGGATCAGGTATACAGTGGGTAAAGACCTGTCCTTCCTCCACGATGAAACACTACGCTAAACTAAACTAATAACTAACTAATAAACTCATAAATAACGTAACTAACGACAAGTCTACGAGCTAACTTAAGCTAGATAACATTTGGGGTGACCGACTCTTCACTAAGGAATTTTCTAATTCCTAACAATCTCCCCCTAAGGGAGGTCACCCCATGTTTTACATTTCGAATCCTAGCATTCTATTCTTGACTTTGTTCTTGAGCTCGTAGACTTCAATTCTTCAAATCCGCAATCTTTGTGCTTTTGTAGTGCAACTTCAAAGTCCGTGTGCTTTGTACTTTCAGTGGAGGCCTTTAACTGATCCACATCTTTGATGATCTTCGAGCTTTCATTGAGATCATCACCCACAGTAAATCTCTGGATCACCCTTTATTATGTTGCCATCATGTGAAGTTGTGACTTTTGAACCGACATGCTCACACTTTTGAATCATGACATCTTACCAACAGAGTAGCGGAAGCCTTACTGGTTCAAGATATTTGCAGCAGCCAAAAGACGAACATAGTATAGAAATATCTGAGCAAGGTTATGTAGATATGCACCAGTCATGATTTCTTCAAATTAAGTGTGGATGCTGTGAGCATGCGCCTTTGGAATGACTCCTCAATTCGATCACCGCAACCGCCCAAATGTACCGCAAACAACAAGTTAACAATAAAACACACGAAAGTGTCTTTGACCACTTTCGTTGAATTGAGGTACACGCCCACGGTTCCTCGCTTGATCAAGACAAGTACTGCCTGCGTGATCGTAGGATTCAAGAATCTCCTTGACAGGGTTTCGCAAATGTTCTAGCCGTTCTCAAACCGGAACGTCTCAAAGAAGACAACACGGAGTGAGTGAACCAAAGAATTGAGATTCACTGATTGATGAAAAATGATTTGAAAACAATCGCGTATTGCTTAGAAGAAAGAGTTTTGCAATACAACGAAGGTTTTATGAGAAAGATCAATTTTCAATCAAAAATACTTTTTGTATTTGAAAAGAGTACACATTCGACGTGCTAGAGAAAAGAAGAATTTTGCACATCGAACGGTTTTTCCAAAAGTATTTTTTTTTTCAATCAGAGATACTTTTTGAATTTGAAAACATAAGTACACATTCGACGTGCTAGAGAAAAGAAAATATTTGCACATCGAACGGTTTTTCCAAAAGCATCCGTCAATCCATTTCCTGGACCAAGGTTGATTCAAGTTTGAATCTCCCCATCGTTTCTATCCAGTTGTCACAAGCTTAATCTTTTGCAAAATCTCACATGTCACCCACCAAGAGCTTGTTTGATGTTGGCTCTAGAAGGATTTCCATCTTCATCGTGAATACTTACATACCACTCAGATGTTCTGGCAATACCACAAGGATAATGCGTAGGACTCTTAATATATATACTTACTTTCCACATTGTGTGAAAAAGCAAGTCTTCAAGAATTTAGTGTCCTAACGAGATATTGTGGATGATCTCTTGGCTCTAGACTTAATAGTGCACATTTGGTTCCTATGCCGGAGACTAGGGAGAGGGTCTCCTTCTTCAATATCAACAATCTCTAAGAGAAAGTCGATAGATAATGTCGGTTCCCCGTGAGAATGAAACAAGCCCTTTTAAGAGGAACTTGAGTAGCTTGGGAAGTTAGGTGCAGTGCGTCACTGGGTCCATGACGTCTTGTCTTCAATACCGCTGTTACCTTAGTAACCACCAGTAGCATATGTATTGAACCCGGTTCCTGCCCTAAGGTTGAATTGATGGAGGGCTATTTCTTTACACCCTTTTTCACATTCAGTTCTTTTTCATTCTTCAACCCCTTCATTGCTTACCGAGACTTCATAACTAGAACCTTGTTGGGTTTATTCCAAGACTAGCTCTGCCTCACCAGCACTCTTCCCATTTTTCAATTTTCTCCTTTTTTCATCATACCTAAGGACTCTACACTATCTAGTGGATTGTCCCCGGGTAGATCCCTCCGGCTCTGGCGAGATCGTGGGAACAAATACCTAACCTAACCATCCTTGTAACATCATGCATAAAGTAAATTTGGTCGGTCTTTTGGTATTGTTCATTCCTTCTCGAAACCAATTGAAAATCATTTGGAAAATCAATCAAGGTACTTGTGATACGAGATCAAAGCATTTTGTACCTTAATAGTTTTGATCATTTAGAAAACCTCCCCCTCAACATGTGCGTATGATTAGAAATTGTTTAGCACAAGGAGGCAAGAGGACTTTGAAATATTTTCTTTGATCACAATTTTCATATGAAAAAGCCATTTGATTTTCATGGTAAAATTCTCCCCCTCAATATGTGCATAGGATATTTGAAATCATTTTTATCACATAGAGGCAAGAGTTCTTTTGAAGTACATCCACGATCACAAAAGCCATTAAGAAACCATTTGAAAACTCAATCAAGGTACTTTATATTAAATCATAAAAGCATTTGCACCTTGATAGTTTCTTTTCTTTTAAAAATGCTCCCCCTCAATATATGCTTCGAGATTCGAAAGCTTTTAGCACATATGAGCGAGCAGCGTGCACAATTAAATCAAAACGATCACCTTTTATCAAATTTCGTTATTAAATCACAAATTCTCCCCCGATCAAAAATATCAAACCCTTTGAGATTTTGGATCCCAAGTGATTCAATTAGGTTTAGAAAACATGGGAGAAAATGTGGCCTTGTTTAAACACTCATCTGGTTTTTGGATAAATCCTCCTCCTCAACATGTGCATTGTATATTTGAAATCGTTTGACACATGGAGGCAGGAGTGCCTATAAAGGACTAAAACCAATTCCATTAAAACAGATTTGAGATTTAAATCACGATCTCTCCCTTGATCAAAAATTTCAAACCAATTAGGGTTAGTGATCCCAAAAGATTTAAATAATTTAGAAAATTTTGGGGAAAGACGTGGCAAGATTTAATTTTGAAAAATGACAGATAAGGACCATTTTAAGACATTAAAGATTGTTAGTGTCAGGTATGATTGTTTTAAAAGACCTTTAAGTAAAATAAAACAATTTCACAATCAAACAAGAACAGAAAAAGTTTCATTTTGACAGATCTTTGAGTTTTAAAGAAAATCATACCATAACATAACATTAAATCTTTAGATCACCACATTTTAACGTACAAAGCGGAACTTTTGTGAAGAAATATCGTTTGAAAATATTTTATTTTAAATCACTCTCCCCCTCAAACCATGACAGAAGTCAATAGTTGAGTGACATAGGTTTTGATAAAAAGAAGTCCAGTGATTTTCAAAATTTAGTCCAATATATTTTCAAAACGATATTTTTCCATTTTCAAAAACAATTTAATCAAATTATTTAAAATTGTTTAAAAATGGTATCCTGCACAAAGATACGTTAGGTGGTTGAGAAGCTTCAGTTGATGTTGCTGTTGTAGGGTTTGGAAGAAAAACCATCTGCTGATGCAGTGAGACTTCTTCTTACGTTGCATTTTGAATGCCAACCGAGGTCAAATTAAGCTCCGTTTCTTCAATCACTTAGAAGAAAACCATCTGCAGATGCAGTGAGACCTCTTACGTTGCATTTATGCCAACTCTCCATAGAAGTCCAATTAAGCTCCGTTTCTTCATTTGTCAACCCAAGATATAGTTACCCTTTCCTTGCGGCATCCAATCATGTTCATTTGTGGGATCCGGATCGGGAACACTCTTATATACCAATATACCTGCATATGTTAGTGAACACACATACAAATATATGGTGGTCGACATCACCCATAACAACAATAGACTAATTAAAGTCAATTCAACCTAACAATCAGATCATATAAGGCATGGGGTTTAGGTGTTAATCAAACTCTAATCATCTAAACCTAACAATCATATCCTAGGCACCTAGTCCTTCAACATAGGTTAACATCATTTTTCAATTAAGCATATAGGATAATTAAGAAAGCCCGTTAGATGATATAGATTTGAAAACATTCTCCCCCTCAATCAATGACTCAATTTATAAAAGATTTTAAAAGTGCTGAAGTCATTGATTGAGTTTTTGCAAATTAATACGAAAACTCTGATCCTGATTGATTTTTTCAAGCAACTCATTTACCACCATTTTAGAAAACAACAAATATTTTTCTGAAGAATTTATAGACGGAAAAATATTTGAGTAGGAACAGCAGTCCTTCGACATACTTTCCTCATTTGTTTTTAGGATAAGTGCACGAAATATTTGAAAAATTGGTTTAAGCGTAGCACTTTCCTTTCTTTAAAAGAGCGGGTTGCTATCTGAAATAATAGCAAACCATGGTTTAAGCGGGTTACGTAATCGCAAGCCATTTTTAAGCACGGGTTACAAAATAATCGTAAGCCATTTTGAGAAGTCCGGTTACAAATAATCAGAAGCCATTATTTGAAGCCTGGTTACAATGCGAAATAATCAGAAGCCATGGTTTGTGACATGTATAGAAAAGAATATTTACACCTCCGCCGAACTTCATCTAAACTCTCGTACCATTATTGAATGACATTTCTAAGACCGTAGATGTTATCGATACCAGAAGACATGTCAAGAGAAAACATATTTTTGGAATTTTTGAAATTTTCTGATTTTTATGGGTTTTGGAAGATTTTATATTTTTCTATTTTGTTTTGTTGGTTTTATATTTTTGTATTTTGTTTTCTGATAAATATATACAAGGATAGAGTAGATGATATAGTTAAAGAAGATGATGATACGAGTACCGAGATAAGGATATCGAGCGGCACGTCGTAGAAGATAGAAGTCATCAACTCTTAAACATTCACCACCAAAGCTTCCGGGCTCTTGAATCGAAGAAAGAAATTGAACCATCTGAAAGTGAGACTTTGGCAGCTTCCCCCAAACCGAAAATCCTTTAGCTGAAAGCATTCAAGCTTTATTTCAAGTTTGCCTTAGCCAGGTGCACAGAGAAGCACACCATTATCATAAATCCCGCCGCTCCATTTAAGAATGATGATCGAGGATCTCCATTTGGGGTTATATCATCAAGAAGAACAAAGAACGTATCATCCCACACATAAAATAATCTTCTCAAATTTCTTTTCATCGACGTCTCAAGCAATCCATTCAAAAAGGTGTCAAGAGACCACTTCCCCACGTAGTTGAATTGATGCGCAAGCTCTTAGACTAGAGCTCACGAACCCAATACACATACCCGATAACAAAGAAACTTATACCATCGAAGTAGCAGATTAAGTCCAATAGCCAAAGAATAACCCCGATGTATACTTTTCTCCTCAAGAAAGTGTATGAAGCTTAAGAACCCGGCACCAATGCCCAAAGAGAGAAAACCGATAACATTGAAGAAGCAGCCGAATCATCGATTATCTCAAGGGTGACAATCTCTGCGGATGTCAACTCCGAATAAGTGATTATATCTCTGAATCACGATTAAGCCCTCAAGTGAGACAAATTGAGTGTCCCCAATGTACACCATCTCTCTCCTCTGATGAATGCGATAGCATCATCACACACTTGTGTACCTCTTTTATCATCAGAAACTAACTCTTCCATCTCTTCCCCAACATAGTTGGAATAAAAACACGAACGCCATGAGTCAAATCTTGAGTTTCTCTGCGGTAATGACGATAGTCTTCCTGGGATATCTTCAATCACTTAGAAGTATTAAGCTCGTCAAGATTACTCGCGTATAGATGTGTGTCTCCTTCCCCTTGCTGGTTTAGACACTTCAGAGTCAGCAAATCATTATAAGCCCGTATACTAGAAATTTGTTGAGAAGATCGCTTGAAGTCTTTGTGAGAATCAACATGTTGAATAATAACGTGAGCAAGTCTAATTAGAGATTATATTTGGCATTTCAATCTCCCCCAATTAGTGCTCTCCCTAAACCCACAACTGCTTTGGTAAATGCCTGAATAAGAAGAAGTCTTTGATAATCACATGCAACTCGCCTTTTAGTCTTCTAACATATAGCGTAAAATGTAGAACCGATCGTAGACTCGACCTTCTTTTAGATTGTCCAGTTGGGGAATAGATAGTTAACATCTTCTTTACACCAAAGGCATTCCCGTTAACTTGTAAATAGCAAATCCCCTTAATTAAAATCCCTTCCAATCAAACAAGAATAGAAAGATGTTCATCAAAGAAATCAGCCAAAGAACTAGAAGCACTTTGTCATTTAATCATATCATCCCGTGTGAAGATGTCAACCAACAGCTCTTAGAAGAAACTACATGTGAAGATGATCCGATAAGAAGAATCTCGTTCTTACATGAGTTTAGGAGCCGTTTGACCATATATTCTCAAATTTCAATCAACAATGCAAAAAATTCACACTTCTTCTCTCCCCTCAAGAATTGCATACGTAGTTGCCATTCTTGATTAAACAAGTGAACTCATCCATGTGTAGTCTATTTCCACTTCTCCCCGCAAAAATTGCATATGATGTCGCCATCGCCATTTTAATTGAGCTATTGAAAAATAGAAAAACCATCAACAAGGAAGTAGATCACCATTGAGAAAAACATGAGAAGAAGATCCACTTGATGACCGCTGCATGGAAAAGCATGAAGCATGTTGATGAGAATGGTCATAATAAGAAGATTTCTCTTCTTCGAAGATAAAGCGCACTGACACGTACACTTTTCTTTTCTTTAGAGAACGAGGCTTGAACTGATATGTTCAAACGTCATAAGAAGATTTCTCTTCTTTGGAAGATAAAGCGCGACCAAACGTACACTTTTCTTTTCTTTAGAGAACGAGGCATGAACTCGCTGTGTTCATACGCCATAATCTCTCTTTCATCTCTCTTAGCAAAACATGAAATCAACCCATTATCATTCAAGAGGCTCTTTGTCGTGACGGTGATGGAGAAAACCAATATGATGAATTTGACCCTGAATTAAACTAACCCGAACTCGTGACTTAAACTTGCACATATGTAACAAAGAGCGTTGCCGAGACTTCATCCTCCATTGAATCTCTAAGTACTCTATACTCTTCAACCAACCAACCATCGAAGTATAAGACGATATCACCTCTTGAAACTCCACAATTGAATGTGACACTGAGCACTACAACGTAACTCCTTTAAGTGATAGTTATGTTGAGGTGATAAGAGCCCAATTCCCCCAAGTGGTAAAAGAAAAGGTAAAATACACCCAACAATAACTAGATTTCCAAGTCTTCGTTTTTGATAATAAGCTAGAACAAGGATCTCGAAGAATCTTCATCCATCCATCCCCGATACCTTCAGATACTAAGTACACTCGCCCGTGATAATTCACTTCAACCTCAAATAAATAATAGTGAATTAACTCCGTTGTCACATCTTCTGATTAACAGCTCAAATCTAGCCTTCTTTGAAGATTTAAGTGAACTCTGATAATGGTTTCATCCCGACCATGGTTAAGTGCACATATCCCCGTAAAACCAAGTAATAACCAAACTGCCATGACGAATATCCAAACACACATCCAATATATGAAGTACACCCTTTTATCCCTTCTTTGAAACAGAAACCATAACACCAACATCAGAAGACCTCAAAATACGCTTTCCTCAAAATACGCTTTCCTTTCTCCAAGATGGTTCCATCATCACGGGATTTTACAATTCTATAGTTTAAACCGAGAAATAGTTTCTTTCGCGGGATTTTACAAAACCAAGAATAAACCGTATGATTGATCTAGAAATGCACTTTACAATTACCAGGATGTTTCCATTGTCACGGGATTTTACAAGTCTATGATTTAAACCGAGAAATAGTTTCTTTCGCGGGATTTTACAAAATCAAGACAAAACCGTAAACAATGTCAGCTTGAATGTGTTATGACAACTTTGGTTTTGGTGAATATCTGTTTTAGGGGAACATGCAGTGGTTTATCAATGGTTTATTATCCAGCATCAACACCATCATCAACCATCCAATCAATACTTTGGTAAACACATCATTCACGCAATCTGTCGGTTATTGTAGTGACCTGATCCGTGCTGAACTACAGTCAAGCTACCTCACACAAGCCAGCCACTTGTGAATGACTGACCGTAAGAAGCTTAAAACCGCCGCATAACAAATACAATGAAGATCAGGGAATACAATGAATTCCCGGGTCGTTATGTCCCACGGAGACTCAATGGTGTGCAAACACTATTTCAGACGATAGAATGATCACTAATGATAGTGATCCGCAGGATTGATAGATAATTACACTATTGAAAAAGTTTATAAATAACAAATGACTTAAATACAAATTTAAAAAAATTAAAAAGATAAAAGATATTAAATAAACGCTATCACTATATTTAAAGTGATGAACGTTTAAAACCTAAAACTTACGCTTTAAATTAAAACTACGTTAACGCATAAAAATAAAAAAGTGAAAGTAAAGAAGGAAAGTACCTACGGATATGAAAAATACATTTTTACAATCCTAATTATATAAGAAATTTATTAGAAAAGGAAAATTATTTTTAAAACTATTTAATTACTTTTTGTTAATTAAAAAAAACTATTTTAAACTATTTAATAATACTCTAAAATAAAAGAAAATATGAAATAAGACTAGAAAAATAAAATTAAAACTTAGAAAAATCTAAAATATGATAAAACTAATTTTAAAACTGAAAATATATTTTTTAGACTTTTTATATATTTATTATTAATTAAAAACTATTTAAAACTAATTAAAATGCTAGAAAATACTATTTAAGCTAAGAAAATTATGGAAAAATACTTTTTATGACTTTTACATTTATCTAAACTTAAGAAAAATGAAAAATTATTTTTTTGAACCTTTTCTTAATTTTTTGTATTAAATGCTAATTAAAATTGCTTAAAAACTAATTTAAATCAAGAAAAATAGCAAAACAACTTAGAAAAATCTGAAAATTTCAGGAAAACTCTAAAATAATATGAGGAATAAAGGAAAAATATAAAAACCAGTGCTTATGTGTGGAATTATGGAACTGATGTGTAAGTGCTTATTGAAATAAGCACTTAAATAAGCAAATGGAGAAAACAAGCTACCAACTGTTGACAGAAGCTTAGATATGCTAAAGGAACTCAAAAGCAACAAGTAACAACAATCTATAACCTCTGGAATGCTGAATATCAAGATTTGATGAATTGAGATTTAAGCTAAAAACAGTTGATAGGGTGGCTACTTTGAGCTGAATAATAAGCACATGAATAAGCTAGAAACAACAAAATGGAAATGGGATCCTGCACTAGACCTGGGTGGGATCAAGTGCACCAAAAATCAGACTATGATAAGCTCTCATGAGCCCTGTGCCACTCTAGACAAAACTGAGAAAACTCAGTTCATAAAGAGATCAGTGGAGCAGGGCATTTTTGCCTAAAAGAAGAGCTGATTTGAAGCCTCTACAAAATTCACAAAAATATGCTAAAATGGAGATAAGGAAATAGAACAGTAGGACTTTTAAAAGCCACTAGTTTCATGGAAATTGATTCAGAAATGAGCTCATGAAAAATCTTCCTAGTTGAGCTAAAAACCGATTTTGCAATTTGACTTTTGATACATAAGTGAAAAGTTGACTTTTTCCAACTTTGATTCAAATTTTTGGACTGGAAATGATATATATGGATGAAATTAAGCTAATGTAATCTAACTTTGTGGATTTTGAACACAAAATGAACTTTTGATTTAGCAAAACCACAACAGTTAAGGATATAAGACAGTTGAGAGTGGATTTTGACTATAGGTGTTTTGCAGGCACAAAGTATGACTAGAATGAGTCTAATAGGACTAAACAAGCATGACCCAACAAATATCTATCACAGAATGACCTAACGACGATAGCACAGAATTCCAAACACCCCTTAATACATTGATTAAGACTCAAAACTGATCTAAACTCTAAACTAACCCATGATATCGATCCAAATAAGTGCAAATACTCTAAATACAACTATTTAAAGAGATTAAAACTGGTTACAACTACAAAGACAGATTATGCATATGAAATTTTAAAAATGACTTACAAGTGGTCCTAGGCCACAATGGCTTGAATCCAAGTAACCAGAGAACTACTACCCTAAATATCAACCCACAGGAACATAAATCAACCCATTTGAATGCTGCATCAACCCATTTCCAACTTAAGCCCCGCTTGACTTTCTGTTGACCAAGTACCAAGATGAATGAAACTTGAACTTAGGCTTATACAAAGCTATAAGAAGCTCATATAAGCTTATTGGAGCGTAAAATAAAGCTAGTTGAAGCTTTTGTATTAGAATTTGAACTCGAAAAATTCAACAAGAATGCATAAATATGAAATTAGATAAAACCTTGAAGTTACTGATTAAAACTTGATTACACTGCAATTATAACTTGAGTTTAACAATTGGAAAACACAAAATTACAGTTTTGGAATTAAACTAATACATTAATGAGAAAAACGACATAAGAAAATTTTAAGCTAACAATCTACTACCCATCTTGCTTCTTTTCTCTGTCTTTTATAATCCAAAGCCATTCTCTCTCTCTTCTGAATCTTTCCCACCATTCTAAGCCATTGGATTGCTAAAAAATGATCTCAACCGTTTAAACAGATTTTTGGCGCCAAATTCCTTGTCTGCCAATTGGGGGTTGAGTAAAGGGGTGAGGATGCATTAAATGAGTTTGGAAGGAGGTGGAGGTGGAGGGAACAAGAAGAGGATAAGGTGAGGAGGGGGTATGGGATAGCCTGAGTTGCAGAGAAGCAAGTGGAGAGGGAAGAAAAAACGCGCCAAGGGTGGTTTGGTTTTATTAATAAAACGTGGGTGGGTCAAAAGGGGTTAGTGACAGGGGGTCCAAAATGTATTGTGACAGGGGGTCACTTGGGGATCAAGGTCCATAAAGGTGTAAAAGGGTTAATAACTTAGGGACCATTGTTGTAAAATCTGAAAATCAAGGGACTTAAACTGCCAATTCATCAAACTTGTTTCAAGGGACCAAAAGTGACACTCTCAAAAAGTATAAGGACCAAAATTGCCACTTGCAATTTTCAGGGCCATTTCTGCCAATTTTCAAAGTTGAAGGACTAAACTTGTAATTTTCTCAAACTTTTTATATTTTTCACCAAAGGACTAAATTTGACAACTTATGATTTAAAAAGGACCTTTGGTGATTTTTCTTTTAAAATAAATGCTCAGGGACTATTTTTGACAACTTTTGAAACTTGGGGGACCGAAACTGCCAATTATGCAAACTTTGCTCATTTTTCATTTGTTTTTGAACATTTTGCATCCAAACATATAAAATGCATTTTTGGAATATTTTCAGTATTTTGATGCATTTCTGAGCATTTTTAGACGTTTTGCAGTTCAGATTTGACTAAAAATGATGAGTATTTACACACTCATCATGACCACATGGAGAAGTAAGTCCGATATACCAAACTCGATCATGAAGTAGAATTCCCCAGAGAGTTTTTACTTAACCTTGTACTAATCCTTGTGATGAAGAAACGGTGTACCCAATGTACAAAACCTCTTGACATATCCTCAACTGCGTGAGACACCGAAGTGATAGCTACGTTGTGGGTTAATCGAGAAAGAATCACAACCGTAACTAAATAGCCAAGTCTTTATCACCCTCTATAAACGCCCAAACAAGTCATCTTCGCGGAAGGGTAGAAAGAAAGAAGACGAAATAAGTAAACGTGCCCGAAAAACCTCACTTCAAATCCAAATAAGAAATACCGTATAATCAACCCCGTAGCCAACCAAGTTTCAGTTACAATTCAAGCCGTGACATACTATTTTCCGTGAAGATGTATAAGTCAACGTATCTCATCATCACCCCAAATCAAAACTCATAATCAAGCCTTATAACACAAATAATCTTAGCATCATACCACATCTCATGATCACAAATCTCTATAATAACACTCATTCTCAAATCATATTATCACAAATTATTGTTTTGAGAAGCTCAACCACATCATGGAACCCGATCCAATATAATGACTTAACCGATCAATTTAGGCTTTAGAAGTCCCATGCACAATCATGCTAATATTCCGGTCCATAGCCCATAATCAATATAAACACCCGATCCAAAGCAAAATAACTCACATCCAATAATAAATAAACACATTCCGAACAAGTTAATCACAACCAATTAACCGATCCAGTATATCCAATATTAACACAAGACCATAAAACATCTTGGCTAAGTTCATTATCTGATCAAAGTAAAGTCTCAAAGGCCATCTCCAATCTCGTCAAATCCTCTAATCTCGTCAGCCCATAAAACATATGCATACCCCCATCACGTTAGCCCATAAAACATATGCATACCCTAAAAATGTGGAGTATATAAAACGCTCACCTCACACATAACAGGTTAATCAAACCCTAATAATTCTCACATATAATATATCCGCCTCCCTCTCAAGTCAGTACTCTTCCAAATCACATCTAACCCATATAATTCGTTATTCAAACCCTCTGGTTCATGTCCTCTTAGCAACACACCAGTGAAGACTTCGTAGTCCTCAGATCAAGGGTGCCACAGGGATGGCTATACCCTTGCATAAACGCCACAGGGATGGTCTTGATGCAAGGACAGGTCGAATTTAATCCAAGGCATAAGGTAGGTTTATCTTTGAGTGGTTTTTTTTCAAATTAGTTGTCTTTCTTTTCCATTTTACGAAACAAAGAAATGATTCAACAAACTTGTTGAAATCATCTCCTTTATGTTCGAAAATCAACACATGAATTAGATCAATGATGATGAGTTTTTGATTCGTGATAATGACTATATAGTCATGATGTTTCATTAGGGAACCACGAATTAAAAAAAATCAGAGATCTTTTTGACTTTACATTTCGTTGTATGCTATAGTCGAATGGATCTGTGATGTATGAGTTTGTGAGAAAGCCTTCAATGGTTTAGTCTTGACACAAGGAAAACTGAGATCTTTATGTTGTAAAAAAATCCATTCTTTCTCAGTCCGAGTGAAAGAGAAAGATGATTTCAATGTTAGTAAAAGTCTTGATTTACTGATGGATCGATGATGGTGATATGTTTAACTAAGTGTCTTGTAATCGATTGCAAGTTACTTTGAACACACTGAGATCTTGTTTTTGTATGAGTCTAAGATGTTGTTGTTGTGATAGACGGATGATGTTTAAGCAGTTGTAGTCTTGGTGTTTTGGTTGAGGTCGAGACATGGTGTATGAAATATGGTCATAGTGGTTGAGTCTTGTTGGCAACACTGGTATAGAAGCTGAGGTCGTTTGAGTCTTGTGGTCATGAGTCTTGTTATCGCTTGTGTATCGCTTGTAGAGGTCGTGGTCATATCATCTTCTTCATCTTTTTCGCTTAAGTCGCTAGGTCTCATATATGAGCCAAGTCGCTAGCCAATTCGCTAAGCCAATTCGCTAGCCAATTCGCTAAGCCAAGTCGCTAGCCAAGTCGCTAAGCCAACTCGCTACGTCTTGTTCAATAACAAGTCGCTACCGTTATAAAGAGTCAAGTCGCTAGCAGTTTTCCAATATAACTCGCTGTTGACTTTCAAAAAAGTCAACGATATCCAAGTCGCTACAGAGAACCAGTGAATCTGGACATATATTAGGACACGTCGCTAGATTATCCGGCGAGTTTTCCGACCAAGTTTCCGACCATGTTCAAGTTTACCCAGAAAACTGCACAATGGATGCACCTTTTGACCCATTAAGACCACAAAGATAATACCAAATGACCACTTATAATGACTATTTGACCACTTTTCCGACCACTTGTAATATCACTTTTGGTACCAAAACAAATCACATAAAAGTGATGCAACTAATCTGTTTGGACCATTGAGATGCAAGACATTGTAACCATGAAAGCACAAGACACTTTTGAACAAAGAAAAAGGTATACAAATACTAGTTAAAACCAGTTAACCCAAACTAAATCGAAAAACATATTTCCGACCAACAAATAGTTCAAAAACAGTTTCAACCAAATATCAAAACCACAAAAAATCATCAAAACACAACAACCTTGGCTCTGGTACCAATTGAAGGATCATTATTTTTATTGTGTTGATGATTCGGGTGGTCTTGGAAGATCAAAATACATGTTTGCCATAGTTAGAGAGTTAGTAGAGAGAGAGGGTGTTCTTGCTAGAGGTTTACTCAAATGTTGAATGTTAGATTATGAGAAGCACCACCCCTTCCATGGATGGAAGGGGTATTTATAGTTACAAATACACGACCTCCTATCGGCCTGTGGATCAGGTATACAGTGGGTAAAGACCCGTCCTTCCTCCACGATGAAACACTACGCTAAACTAAACTAATAACTAACTAATAAACTCATAAATAACGTAACTAACGACAAGTCTACGAGCTAACTTAAGCTAGATAACATTTGGGGTGACCGACTCTTCACTAAGGAATTTTCTAATTCCTAACAGCAAATATGAATACCATGATTTTTGGTTACATGCAAATATATTATATTCTTCTTTTTTTATCTTCTATAAATCAACTCTGGAAAATGTAATTCAAGAATAAGAAAATGTAAAGGAGCAATGGTTGGGAATTATTCTTAAACCCACGTCCCTACACACGTTTAAGGGATGCCCATATATAGGGGTTTCATTCCAAATTCTATACTTATAAACCAAACAATAGTATTGATACCTATACCCATTCCCTAGTTTTTAAACCCTCCAATCAAACATCAAAGATTTTTGTTTTATTAGCATGGTATCCGCGTGATGCAATGGTAGTGATGGCAGAAAAAAATACATAAAGCAAGAGTAATTAACACCGATATATAATAATAGTAAGGAAGAAAAAGTCAATATTGGTTGTTGGGAGTGATAATTGTTGAATTTAGTTATAAAGAGAAGATACATGTGTTGTTTATGAAGTAAAAGTGAATGAATATAACTGATTGTATTACGTAAATTTTTATGAAGATAGATTTATGTAATCTAATAACTAAAAATATGAGATGTAACTTGACACAAAATATGTATTAAAATCACCAACCATAGTAATAGTTTCTCATAAATTACGTGAATTTAGTCCACCAAGTTTAATGTTTATAATATATATGTGGCTACGTAACTGTCCATGAGAATAAGTTGCAAAGTTTCTAATCCTTTTAGTTTAAGATTATTGTATTGATAATTATACAAATATTTAGTTACAAAATTGAATTTTAAAGAATGAATGCTCATTGTACATATATGTAGTTAAGAACACAATGACCATTACAATAACCTTGTGTAGTTACAAAACTGCATTTATATTGTTTTAACTTAAATTTTAATGTTCAAATTAATGTGTATAGTTAAAAATAACAGATAATTATAAGGAAGAATTATTAATTGTATTATATTGATATTTTTCTTTGAAACAAATAATTTCTAATAATAGCAAGTTCTAATTTTTAAGACTTTTTTAAAAATAAAAATCCTAAATGGTTTATATATACAAATATACAATAGAGTTCACTTGTTGAGGGTTGAAGGGTAGTGTTGCTTTGCTATGGCCCTTGGACGTTTACTTGCCCAAATCTATTCTACCAGTTTTAGTCTTTACTTTGACATTCCTTATCTTTATATTTGCGAAAATTAGAGAAAATTTCTTAAATGAATTCTTTATGATACTATAATCCAAAACTAATTGCGACTTTTATTTTACCGTAATGGACCTTTGGCGATTATCTCTGTTAGATGTAGGACACCTGGAAGAATCAAAGACTCATAATTAGTCTCGTTTCCACTATTATGTTCGCCTGTCAAAAACCATAAACAATGCATGCATCCGAAACCGACAAATCCAAGCGCACTACATATGGATGATTATGTGCGCCTGGATGTCATATCTTATAACGGGCTTGGGGTGGTAACGCCCCAACGCCGTTCAGGCCGATGTGGCTTGCGTTTGGGCTACGTTACCATAGTGGGTCCTCCGGCGTTGCCCCCGCATTGTGTTTTGCGTTGCTACACTAACTCAAGTTGAAACGTGGGTAGCGACAAAAATTAACTTACACAAACACCCCTGACAAAGGCTAGTTTAAAAAAAATCAAAACCTACCCCTACATTTGAATGTAACGACTAGATATTAAAAAATGGCTAGTTAAAAAAAAATCAAAACCTTATAAATACCCATCTTCACATATTATTTTTACACACTTCCTGTACTCAAACTCAATCTCATATACATTCATTCTAACTCAAAAAAGAAAAAAAAAATGTCGGGAGGTCGTGACGAGAGTTTTTTGAACTTACTCGGTTTTGGAAAACCGAACGCCGGATCTTCTTCAAACCTGAACCCAAACGCGTCTTCATCTGGTATACCTAACCCACTTGGCTTTACACCCGAGCAACTTTATCAACAACAACAAATGTATATGATGTGGAAAAATGTCGGTTTCCCAAATTTTCCACAAAACCCACTATAATTCGAACAACAAACCCAATCTTCATAATCTCATATCGTTCCTGAAGCTACATCTCCCCAAAAGCCCAAAAGTCGAGTTAAACGTATTTAAAAAATACAGATAATCCGATGCCTATGATGAAAGAAATCCCGACGTGAGCAAGACTACATTACGTTGGACACCGAAAGAGGAAATACTACTTGACTCATGTTACGTGGCCATTTTCGAGGATCCGAATGTCGGAGTATCACAAAAGTGCACCACGTTTTGGTATCGGGTTATGAATGTGTTCAACAAGAAAAAATTTCAACCACACAACAAGGATATGCTAACAAGCAAGTGGCATACGGTTAATGGAAATTGCCAAAAGTTCAACGCGGTTTTCAAACGTGCTAAACGTTTAGCAAAAAGTGATGAAAATGAAATGGATAACATGAAACAGGCTAGACGATGTATCATGACGATCATAAAGGTGTTTCATTTGCTCAAGAGGACGCGTGGGAAATTTTGAAGTCCCATGCAATTCGGGACGTGCCAGAACTGGTTGACCTAACTGGAGACATCCTTGGAGAAAGCCACCAAGAGCTATTTGGTGATGATGCACGACCACTTATGGCCAGAAAACCACGCGCCGGAAAAAAATCCCATACCACAACGAGCACCGGGGGAAGTTTGTCAAGCCAATTAGAAGCTATGTCATCCGAGCTTCGACTTAGACGGGAAGCGGCCCAAGAGGCGTACGAGGCGGCTAGAGAGAAAGACCGGACGGTAATGCGTTTACAAGAATTTTAATTTCTCGGTATTAACACGAAGGAGATGGATCTGACCGCTGCGTATTGGATCGAAATGGAAAAGAAAAAATCATAGAAAAATATAATTTGCCAACCCCACCCGAGTAGTTTTACTTTAATTCCTTATTGTATTTTTATATCGTAACTTTTTTTAGGCGTAATTTTTTCGTTTGTAACGTTTTTATTTCGTATTGTATGTTTTAATTTATTAATGAAGTATTAGAATGTTTAATGAATGAAATTGTTGAGGGTATAATTGGTAAATTGTATTTTAAAATGTGGTTACTAAAAATGTGGTGTTATGTGGTGTTATGATAACGGGTGTTTTTTTGTGTTAAATGTTTTGGTGTTGAAATGATGTAGCGTTGATGTGGCGGTACTTTTTATTGAAAGGTTGTAGAGATTAATACTTTTTCCTTGTTAACATGTTATGGTACCTTAAGCTCTTATGTGCGTCGTCAAAAACCAAAAACAACATAAAAATCTGAAAGAGGGCCATGGAAACTTATGCCTAGAATACAAAAAGGACGATGGAACCTTATGTGCGCCTCAAAAAGACAATTTATTGTTTGAAAGAAAAGGTTGAAAAACACACAGGCGATGTATCTTGTGGAGGTAGATATGGATGTGGTGTTTGCACAGTGAAAAAGAAAACATTGAAAAAGTAAGTTAACAAGGATAAGGGAGGTGGAGGTAGGTAAGTTGTTTTGTTTTATTAAATTCTAGAAACTTAAAAATTGTATTGAAGTCAAAAAAATATCAAGAAACCCAAGGGAGGCACACATGAAAGCTGGGAGGGGGTGAAAACTTGTGCGCCGTGGTTCATTTTGGTAAAATGAATAAAATTGGTTCAAATTGGTAAAAGAGGTATGTGACTAGTCTTATTTGGTAATTTATTTATAAAATTAAGTGTTGGGATATGAAAGTGCTGAAGATTGACAAAGTACTGACAAAGTCAAAGTACTGAAGAGTCAAAGTACTGCTAAGTAAAAAGTCAAAGTACTGCAAAGCTAAAAAACTGCTATATTCGTTTATGGAAAGCTTTATGTATTCTAGAATATTCTTTGTTTAGATTACTTATTGTACAAGGATACAAATTGTAAACCGACTAGGGTTATCCTTAAGCCTATAAAAGGACCCCTAGATTGGCATTAGAGACACGAGTTCACGAGTTTTATATGTTTTAGAGAATCCTAAAGTACGATCATTATTTAGAGTTTTAGAGTTGTTAAAGAATCTGCATAATAAGCAGTTTTAGAGTTATTAATAAAGTTAAATCTTCTTAGCTTTGTTAAGTAAATTCCGCATACTTAATAGAGTTTGCTCAGTGTTTCATTGTTAATAACTTAGGATTTATCCGAGGTTATTAAACCCTTAACAAGCTATTTAAGTTAGTTTGGTTAGAGTACATCGATCCAACAAGTGGTATCGGAGCTTGTGTGGAAACTCTGACTAAGAAGAAACCTTAAAACCTAGTTAACAACAAAAACCTAAAGATGTCGATAAGTCGCTCCACCCCATCCATCACCTCACTAAGAATACCAATCATTAAGAAGGGCGAATACGATCTATGGAGCATGAAGATGAGGTAAAGATATTGCAATCACGCACCATGCATCGTGGAATGTGATTGTCAATGGTAACGGTTGTGGAAGAACCTCAGAGACATTCCCCGACAACCCAAAGCACCTAAACCCATCTTACCACCATGCTACAATAAGGAACCAAGAGAAGGCTCTCAACATACTTGTCTGCGCCATTCCTGATGGTCATCTACTCAAGTTCCATGATGCTAAAGATGCAAAGCAACTCTGGGCTGCTCTCAAGACTAGATTTGGAGGCAATGATGCTTCCAAGAAGATGCAATGAATCTGTTGAAGCAGCAGCTTGAAATCTTTATCGTTGGAGAAAGAGAAAGCCTTGATGCTGCCTATGACAGATTCCAAAATCTTCTGAGCATGCTGGAGCTGTACAAAGCAAAGGTCTCAGTTGAAGATGCTAACCTCAAGTTCTTAAGGAGTTTGCCATCTACATGGCATGTGATTGCTACAATGATCAGAGGACAACCTGGATTGGACACTATGGACTTTGATGATCTCTACAACCATCTAAAGGTGTATGAGCATGAGATGAATGGTCAAACTAGCTCAAAGTCTCACATTATTGCTTTTGTGTCATCTGAAAAGAGAGGCAGTACTTCTACTAAAAGTACTGCTTCCCCTACTCAAAGTACTGTTACTTACACTACCCCCACCTTTGCTCAGCAACCCACACCAACAAATACCATCCACTCGGATGAAGTTGTGTGCTCTTTCTTTTACCGCGACAAGCTACTCTACCTGTTACTTATGAAGAAGAACTCTCACAGATTGAAGAGGATGCTCTTGAAGAAATTGATATCAGGTGGCAAGTTGCTATGATCACTGCAAGGATCAAGAAGTTTATGAAGAAGACAGGAAGAGGCATTGACTTTGTTAATACAAATAAACCGTAAAAACGTTTATTAATATTTTGCGATCTCTTTGTGTTTTGTTGATAACAAATGTAATGTTATCTTAAGTGAAATTATAAGGATACATGTTATTTTTGTAAAGCATTTACATATAGCCATTTAAATACAAAAATGTAATAATTAAGCATTTGTTGTAATAGTTTATTAGGATGGGTAAAAACCATAACCCATGGATCTTGAACCCATACCAAAGAAGACTTGATACAATGTATACTTAGATACATTGAATCTAAAGAAAACCCATGGACCAACCCATAACCCATGACCCATAACCAAAAACCCATGGGCAAAGAGGAGCGCACCACGGATCCCTAGGATTACACTAGCCGGATCCCAAGTGGAAGGGATCCGTGGGATTCGTGGAACAGAGGAGAAATTTGCCTATAAATAGAGAGCCATTTCTTCATTCTAACTCACCCCTCTTCTTACTAAATCTCTCATACACTCTCATTCTCTTCTAACATATATATCACTTGATCTAGAGAGTTGTTCTTCTTTCTTTCTATTTGTGATCCTCATATAGGTCCTTCTCTAAGGCGAGATCACGAGCATTCTACAAGTCATCCAAGCAAGGGGTCCTTGATTGATTTGTCACTCCGCAAGATTTCTGAGCTTAAGATCTTGTATTTGATATTTCACATATTTGTTGTGTAATAGTTGTGTTGGTTTGGTCCACCGCTACTGACTCGTATCTAGCTTTGTACCGGAAAAAGTGTAAGCAACGCTATGAAGGCTTCTCCGCCAAGTGAAGGAGTTTGTTGACATAGTGCTTGAACTCGAAAGGTGACTCGGGAGTGGAGTAGGGCAAGGAAGGTGACCTTGTAGTCGAACCACTATAAATCGGTTGTGTCATTTCTATCCCTTAACTTTATCTATTTGCTTGCATTATCATTAGATCTATACGCTCTCAACATCCATACGATTTCACATAATATCGAATCTAAAAGTTTTTGAAATCAACTTAAAATCGGCAAAATTATTCAACCCCCCCTTCTAGTTTTCCACAATTGGCATCAAGAGCTAAGTTTATAAAAGTTTTAAAATAAAATTGTATTTTAAAACTTTTCGATCACTATGGGTTCTGAAAATTATAAGGAAGGGCAATCTATGCAACCACCACCACTACTTGAAACTAATGGTTTTATATATTGGAAAAATAGATTCAAAACATATGTGAAGTCTAAAGATATTGATCTTTGGTACATTATTGTTGAAGGTGATTTTGAGGCTACCTCAAATGATGATAAAGGAAATTTAGTTCACATACCTCATGATAAACTAAATGATGAAATGAAGAAAAAGCTTTCTAAAAATAGTGAAGCAAAATGGTTTTATATAATGCTTTACCTAAAAAGGAATTTGAAAGAATTTCTATGCTTAAAACCTCTAAAGAAATTTGGAATTCTTTAGTTGTAACTCATCAAGGCAACCAACAAGTTAAAAATAATAAAATTGATTTATTTGTTCAACAATATGAACAATTTTCAATATCGGATGAGGAAACTATAGATCATTCATTTGCTAACTTTAATACTATTATCACATCTTTACAAGCACTTGATGAATCTTTTTCTAGCCGTAACCATGTTAGGAGATATGAAAGGGCACTTCCATCGAAGTGGAGATCCAAGGTAACGGCGATCGAAGAGTCAAAAGATTTGACAATCCTCACCCTCGATGAACTCATAGGCAACCTAAAAGTCTATGAGCTTGTCCTCGCTAAAGATTCCGAAGCTACAAAGGTGAAAGAGAAACACAAATCTCTTGCCCTTAAAGCCAAAAAGGCTTCGCGATGAGGAGAACTCTCTCGGTAGTGACGACGAAGAGTACGCTATGGCGGTAATGGACTTTAAAAAGTTCTTTAGAAGAAAGGAAGATACGTCAAACAACCGTATGACGATAAGAAAGGCTTTCGGAAAAAGCAAAGAGGACGAGAAGCCAAGGATGATCGTGCTTGCTTTAAATGTGGGGACCCAAACCACTTTATTAGTAAGTGTCCCAAACGGGATGATCAAAAGCGCTCGTGGAGCGCACATGGGGAATGAGCGACAAAGAGGACGAAGAAATTTGTCTCATGGCAAATGACGAGGTATGTCACGAATACTATAGTAGTTCATCACTTGATGAGCGACTCATTGCATAATGAATATGACAAACTATGCAATATTAGCTTAAAACTAATTAATAAAAACAAGCTTTTAAAGAGTCAAAATCAACGCTTAGATAAAGAAGTCATAGAATTAAAAGCAAAACTAAAACGCTTAGAAAAGGGTAAAATAGCAAGTGGTGAATGTGAACTTTATGCTCAACTTCAAACACTTGTGGATCACTTAGATTCTAAAATTGCTAGAATGAGCACAAACACTTTAGATACAATACTCGATAGCGTTAAAACCGATAACAATCAAAAGGGTCTAGGTAGTCAACAACTTGATCCATCAACTAGTGAAAAAAAAGAAACAAAATTTGTTAAAGAACTAGAAAACCAGCCATGTGGGGATCCCACGGATCCCAAAAAGGAACCGGCTAGTGTAAAAAAAGGTCCGTGGATCTCAGAGCAAACATTAGCAATAACGTAGCTTCTTCATCTAGAACTGAGTTTGTTATAGTTAATAGGAAGAAACCAAATCATGTCACCACTAGACAACCACCTCCAAAATATAATCCTACTTTTGCAAGAAACAAAGCTCCATCTTTTTCAAAACCTAACTCATTTAGGAGACCTAATAACGCTTTACCGAAAAGTAACCATTAAATGGGATGGAATCAAAACATGCAAAACGGTTTTCCTTTTCAAAACTTTGCTCCATGGAATGCATACTCATCTTATCCATACATGTCTAACATGAATGGAATGTTTAACACTAATGGACCCATGAACAAATGGGGACCAAACTTTTGAGTTTATTATTGTTTTAGGTGTGCTTAAAGGTCGACCTAGACCCCGATGAATTGGTCAAGGATAGCGGGTGCACAAGGCACATGACCGGAAATAGGGATCTATTCTCCACATATGAATCCATTAATGGAGGTAATGTGGTGTTTGGAAATAGCAAAGTAGAATCATCGGTAAAGGTATGATTTCTAACAAATCTCTAACCATTAACGATGTGTGTCATGTAGAAAACCTAAACTTTAATCTCTTAAGTATAGGACAAATATGTGATAAAAAGTGCAATGTACTTTTTACCTAAACCGGTAGTAAGATACTTAAAATGGCATAACCATAGGAAGAGGAATTAGGAAACATGGAGTCTATGTCATTAAAATCGGTAATGAACCTAAAGACAAACTATGTCTTACCTCTATGGATGATACTGCGACCTTATGGCATCGAATATTGGGTCACGCCAACATGCGACTTCTTCAATTGCTATCATCCAAAGATCTAGTAAGAGATCTACCTAAGTTAAAATATGAACATCATTTTGTGATGCTTGTAATGTAGGAAAACAAGCTCATTCGAGTCATAAAGCTAAAAACATGGTGTCCACAACTAGGTGTCTAGAATTACTACATATGGATTTATTTGGTCCATCCGCTATCCAAAGTTATGGAGGCAACTACTACACTTTGGTAATAGTGGATGACTACTCTAGGTATACATGGACAAAATTTTTAAAGAACAAAACGGAAACCTTTAACTATTTTGAAATATTAAGCAAAAAGATCCAAAGACAACTAGGAAGTCCCATAGTGTCTATTAGGACGGATCATGGTAGGGAATTCGATAATGAAGTGCAATTCGAGCTTTTGTGACCTTATGGTATTACTCACAACTTATCAGCTCCACGCACTCCACAATCGAATGGGGTAGTAGAAAGAAAGAATAGAACTCTACAAGAAATGAGTCGAACCATGCTTAATGAACAATCCATACCTCAAAAATTTTGGTGTAATGCCGTTGATACTTCAACGTATATACTCAATCGAATCTTGATTAGACCAATCTTAGGAAAAACTCCATATGAGTTACTTCGAGGCAAAAAGCCTACGCTAAATCACTTTAGAGTCTTTGGTAGTAAATGTTTTATTCTTAACACTAAAGATTACCTTACAAAATTTGATCCTAAATCAACCGAAGGTATCTTTTTAGGTTATTCGCCAAATAGCAAAGCTTACGCCATATTAAACAAAGAAACAATGAAGGTAGAAGAGTCATTAAATATAAAATTTGATGAAAGTCCACCCAAACCCTCTCCTCTTGTCGATGGAGATTATAGAAAGTGAAACCATAGTAATAAAAAAAAGATAAGTGAAGAAGAAGAACCTCTAAGTGATGAAATAATAAACATTAAAGAGTCCAAAGATCACCCCGTAGATAAAGTCATAGGAAAACTAAGCAAGACGAACATTAAGATCTCTAGTTCAAAACCAAAGTAGCTTGTTTTGTTTCGTTTCAACCTTAGAACCTAAGAATACACAAGAAGCCATAAAAGATGAAAGTTGGGTAATGGCTATGCAAGAAGAACTAAATCAATTTGTTTCTAATGATGTTTGGACACTTGTCCCTCCACCTAGTAATCAAACCATAATAGGAACCAAATGGGTTTATAAAACAAATTAGATGCAAACGGAGTAGTGTCTAGGAACAAGGCTAGACTTGTTGCTCAAGGGTATAACCAACAAGAGGGAATTTGACTGATGAGACCTCGCCCCGTGGCTAGATTAAATTCTATAAGAATACTTCTTGCGTATGCTTGTGCTAATGATCTAAAGCTTTATCAAATGGATGTCAAAAGCGCTTTTCTAAATGGTGTCATAAATGAAGAAGTATATGTAGCTCAACCTCCGGGCTTCATTGATTTTGAAAAACCCAAACATGTGTATAAATTAAAAGAAAGCCCTTTACGGTCTTAAACAAGCTCCAAAAGCTTGGTATGATAGACTCAAGTCATTTCTAGTTAAACACAACTATACCATGGGGTTAGTTGACAACACACTTTTTACTAAGAAAGAGAGTCACATATAATCATAGTACAAATATATATGTAGATGATATTATATTCGGATCCACTTGTCAAGACATGTGTGATGATTTCTCTAAAATCATGCATGACGAGTTCGAGATGAGTATGATGGGAGAACTTAGTTTCTTTCTTGGTCTACAAATAAAACAAGTAGAAGATGGTATCTTCTTTAATCAATCTAAATACATCAAGGAGATGTTAAAGAAATTCGGTCTAGAAGAGTCAAAACCAATTAGGACTCCAATGTCATCCGACACCAAACTCACAAAAGAAGAGGACGGAGAATCCGTAGATAATACTAAATATCGTGGCATGATAGGTAGCCTTCTCTACCTCACGCGGCAAGTAGGCGGATATCATGTTTAGTGTTTTGCTTATGTGCTAGGTTTCAAGAAGACCCTAAAATATCACACCTAGAAGCCGTAAAAGGATATTTAGATATATTAAGGGTACAACACAATTAGGATTATGGTATCCTAAGAACGCGAGGAGTAGAAACAATTGTATATGCAGATTATGCGGTGATTACGTTGATAGAAAAAGTACAAGTGGTGTATGTACTTTTATGGGATGTTGTTTAACATCATGGTTTTCTAAGAAACAAACGGCACTTGCAATATCAACAACGGCGGTTATACGTCTCCGCCGGCAAAAGCATGCCAACAAGCACTATGGATGAAACAAGCGTTAGTAGACTACGACATCCATCTAAGCGACATAGCCATCCTATGTGACAACAAAGGTGCCAATCGACTTAAGCAAGAATCGGTATTGCATTCGCGCACAAAGCATATAGAGATTCGTCATCACTTCTTAAGAGACAATGTTCAAAGGGGAACATCTCTATTGAGAAGGTAGCAAAGAGACAACATAGCCGGCGTCACCACCAAACCGTTGAAGTAGGAACAATTCAACCTACTTCGTCTTGGTCTTGGTCTAATGGAACAAACGTCGTAAATTAATTGACTCTACAAGGTATGTAAACACTAGCCTTCTTCTTTCTGAGTCTAGGATTTCTATTTCACGCAAAACTCACAAACAATACGGGAATTTTCAAAACCCAAGATGAGTTTTTACACTTATAGTTTTCTTATTTTTAAGCCTACTTTCACAATGTTTTCTAAAAGGATGATACCTTCATTGATCAATTTTCACAAAAGCAATTTCTCCGCGTCTAGGACAAATCGTTTTTTCATTATTAATACAAAGTAATTTTCATTGCATCTCATGTCTTTTGAATGCTAAAGGGGACACATAACTAATATGTGTTTTCGGGTACATTCATTTAAGCAACAATGAATTAGGAGCATTGATAACACAAAAGTGCATACTCATGTACTAAATATGTGTTTTCGGTTATCAAATAGGATTTTTACACTTCTAGTTTATTTTCTATTTCTTTTTAGGGGTTGAGATAACCGAAACTCCAAATAGTTTGCATATAGGCACACACTAGGAAAAATGTTTCCAAAAGAAAATTTTGTCTTTACGAAACACTGACCACGGATCCGGCCTTTATCTTCCGGGCCGGATCCCAAGGAAGGATCCGTGGGATCCGTGTAACAAAAGTTGTTTTCAACTTCTATTTTTTTCACTTTGGATGAAAAATCCACATTTGTTTCATTTTTGAGAGTATGCTCTTTAATGCTTGTGTTCTCATGATCACATGCCTTGAATTCATATCTAATCCCATTTTTGGGTCAAGCATTCATTACAATGCTTTGTTTTTATATATAACTCCCAAAATGCTTGCATACTCCATCTCCTTCTCACAAACACACTTCATCATGTCAAAACCCTTTAGATGAATCACCTAGTACACAAACAATCATGATATCCAAACCTTTGTACTTCCACCATCCAAAATACCAAAATCAAATGCTAGGATATCCGCACGGATTAGTATCCGATCTTGTTGTTTAGCAAAACCAACCTCAAATGGTTCATCCTCAACAAATAACTCACCACAAAATGCTTCCATTATAGCACCTCCCTCATCACCAACAAGTACACCAACTTCATCACCACCTAAAAAATAACTCTTTTAGACTCCTTAAGATCTCCAACAAGGATTTCAGCTTTCCCAACCTAAAAGAAATAGGTGAGTCTTTTCAACACCCCACATTCTCTAAATACTATCTTTCAAGATCTTGAAACATCACTCACCATTGGCTCCATCATTACAAGGAAGGAACATCCACAGGTTCTTT
>OU343222.1:71614578-71725007 GCA_910596185.1 Chrysanthemum makinoi | reverse complement strand
AACGAAGCGAAAGAAAGCATATCGGATGATGTCACTCGCCGCATGAATGCCCGGCGCCCGTAAACGATTGGGAGGGTGGCAAGCCAACTGCCAGTCACCAAAACTGGCGGGAGGCGTAATAATCTTCTCCAAGGAAGCACGTAACATATGATCAAACTAGACTTGGGCTTCTCATGCGATACAAAGGGAACATGTCCGCAGAGCATAAGATAATTTCGCAAACCCGCATTACGAGAAGAAAGGAGCTGCATTGGGGGTAATTAAAGTTTAAGGATAGCTTCCATTAGCAAGATAGTTTTAGAGACCACTTTTAAAGCCAACTCCGACAAAACTTTCATCCAATAAGCGAACCACTAAGTAGTTTGACACCTTATTTGGTAGAGATATTTATAGGAAAAACACCCTCCACCCCTTGGGATCCTTCAGTAGGCAGAAGAGTTCATCTTATCGACATTCAAAAACAACCGAGCGGTCCATCGTCATAATAATGTCGATCGCCTTGGCAACCATAAGAGTGTCTCCTACAATAGTACCATCGTCAAAATACCAAGCCTGAAGTGTGAGCTCGCATGACCTATTAATAGCATGGACTAGGGGTGTAAGCGAGGCGAACAACATGGACCTAGCGGGTCCCCTTGTTACACCCCTGACAAGACCAAAGGATAGAATCATCGTGAATAAAGTCTAGCAGGCGGCATAGCAAACTCAACCCAATAAGCAATAGAAGGGCATCGATCCTCGGTCTCCTGGAGAAGGACACTCTATCCACAGTTGAAAGCGTTATGAAAATCCACCAGCAACATGGAAAACCCAACATTGTGACCTTTAGCCTCAACAAGCGATTCAGAATGAAGGATGACCTACAACCACTCGGAACGCCGACCCCAAATTGAAAGTCCTGCAAATAGGTATTCATAGAGTTACTAATAGAAGAAGAAGCAACCTTCGATACAATTATTATTATTATTATTATTATTATTTTTTTATTATAACATCACTTTATTAAAAACTCAAAGGATTTACAAGAAATTAGTGGGAAGCCGAGAAACCAACTGGGCCCCCACTCAAATTATTATTATTATTATTATTATTATTATTATTATTATTATTATTATTATACTTTATTATTTTTTTTATGTGATCATTTTCTGCTTATCTGCTCTGTATGCTTGTATGCTTGTTTTTATCCTTTCTATTCTATGGGTTTCTTGCAGCATTTGCTTTTTTATGTTCGTTTGATGGTCTTCGGCCAATCTGCTTTGTATGTTTGTTTTTATCCGTTTGCCGTTTGTCGTTTGTCTGTTTATCCTTGTTATTTCTCACTTTCACACATGCACTTTTTTTTTTGATCACTCTCACAGCACACACTTGCATGGACGGACCCACATGTATGTCGGGTGTGGCACGGGCTACACCGATTTTATCTCACGAAGTGCAAAAAGATTTCAAAACTACCGTTTTTGTGTTATGTGCAACCGCCATTTTTTTTGCTACTTTTGTTTCTTACGGTGTAACTTTAGTTAACCCAACATTTCTCTCCCTCTTAAAAATACTGGTCCGTCCGTGTGACACTAGCTGGAGGTCTTCCTGGAAGCGGTCTTGTTATACTCTCTCTTTTATCCTGGTAAGGGGTAGGATCTGTCTACATTCTACCTCCCCCATACCCCGCTCCGGCGGGATTGGGTATGTTGTTGTTTTAAAGTGAAAGAAAGTTTTATTCGAGATTACATAGACTCGAGTTTAATGTAATATTATGTGTATTTGTTTTTTCGTAACTAATTCTAAAAAACATTAATGGAATCATTTATTGTTTCTTTATAAATACCGCATTTGCAGGGTCATGTTTGCTTCAACCTTGCTATTTTCTTCAATAACGATCATCTGTAATGTTCCCCTCTCTTTACTCTTACTATTTTCTTCTGAATTTTAATCAGTTGCTACAAATTACCTCCTTGTGTTAACTGTAGATATGATTACTCACTCTTGCTGATAATCTGTGTTTCTTTTGATTTCCAGTCACATCTGCTTCACCCCGTAGGTGCATTTGTTGTAAGTTGTTTATATGCCCGTAGTTTATTCTTTTTTTTGTTTGTCGTTTATCTTTTAATTTGAATGCTGTTGAAGTCATGTTTACTTAACTTTGCATACCGTAAACTTTTATTTTGTTCCTTCATTGTTTCAATCTTTTGGTGTTTATAACATTTGGTTTCATATGCAAAATGGATAAATTTACAATCTGGTGGTGAATCCCATGCAGACTATGCCGTAAAGAGTTAGTTGGGTGAAGTTACTTTACAAAATACATGGTAATCTGATGACCTATATTAAATAATGTCTTTGAGTTTCTTTTGGATAATTTTCAACCAACTGAATTTGTGTGAAATGGAAAGAAACTCGTCACTTTTTTTCTGTTTGTAGAGAGAGTCTTTGCTGTTATGGAAGGAACTATAATAAGGGAATCCAAGTATAAATTCAATCGCGTGTGTCAGGCATGCTTTTCTAATGATGATTTAACCGGGTTCTTTAGTCTTTAGCGTAAAGGTCATAAAATAGTGGATTAGTGTCATATTTTTGAAAGGGCTAACGGCGCAGCTTGTTACCCGTTTGACTTCCACCTCTATGTAAATCCAAATATTTTTGAAATAAAAAGTCCAATCGTTACCTGTCATATTTAAAATTTACTTTTGACAATTAACCGTTTTAGTAATTAAACTTTTTTTAACCGATTTTGTTATTATGTGTACCTTTAATATGGTGGACTAAAATGGTTATTGTTTATTTTCCCAATCTCTTACCCCGGGATTGGCATAACCGGTCAAGTTGTCTAACGTGGCATAAGTTACACTCGAATTTTGATGTGTTTTAACGTTTGTTGCTAATTTGTTAAGGAAATGGGGCGAAAAGGACATGCGAGAACGTAATGTTTTACCCTTTTCCTTAATGGTCAACAAAAACATAGTAGGGCTGATCATGGTCTGTAAACCGGACCATACTAGACCGAAAACCAAGTTTGCCAAAACACTGGACCAAGGACTAGACCGAAATGTGTTCGGTCCGGTTTAGTCGGCCCGGTTTGTCAGTCCGGTCTGGTCCAACAAAGCATCTTAGTTGTGCGTAAGACCGAATTGAACCGGATCAAGGACTAAAGTCCAGACTTCTATATAATGATATTCCTTTATTTATTAGTGTGAAGTGTGAAAATTCAGATATAATTTGCCCGAGCTCATTTATTCACTCAAATTCATAATTCATTACACATTGAAATCAGTGATGCCCAAACAAAAAAGTTATTAAATGAGTTATTTGTCGTATAGATTTTATTATGCTCAATTTTGATTTGAATAATGTTCAAGCTGTTGGATTTTGCGAACTGTTAAGTATTTCATTTTTCCATTTGTGAAGACTTTTATCCAGGATGGAAGGAAAAGTATAATAAAGATTTGGAACATACGCTCCATCGCGTGAGTTAGTCATGCTTTTTGATAATTTTGATGCTACAGTAAAAACCGGTTTTATCTTACTAACTTTAAGGCCAGAACGCGGATTGTAACAGAAGGACTGAAATATTTAAACATGATTCTGTTGGCTTATATGCCATCCTGCCATCCCGCCATCCCATTTTGTTACTAGCCTATTAATAGTGCTCTGAAGTTCTATTGATTAATTGCACACTGATTACTTTTCTGGTTGTTTGCTGTTTGAATTCGTTACAGCTACTCAGTTTATCAAGTTTATTTCTTCATGGGACCTGCTAGTAACTACCATGAAAGCTGTTTTTGGCTCCTACTTGGAGCCATCCTTAATCTAACTGGTTTGTCTAAAAAGAGAAACTACCCTGAAGGGTTTCGTTCAGGTAATACTTAATAGTACATTGGTGGTTTTAAGTTCACTGCATGCCTTTATGGTGATGTATTCCCGAATACATCTTGATCCAGAGTTTATTTTTGTTGGATGTTAATGAATAATACTTAGTTACATTAAGTAGACAGTGATCTGTGCATAGGTTTGATTTTGTTTACTATCTATAGGTGTCTTGGGAATCGAAATTCGCATTCAGTAGATAACATAAATACCAAATTCACCAAGGAAAGTAAACATAAAATACCCAATTTTCCATTTCTCACTCATCAAAATAAGCTCATTATTTTACCAACAGTGGATGTTTAAATGTTTGACAGATAAAGGAGTGAAAGTTATATTTTTGGCAATTAAAAAGGACACATTTTTATTTTTCTTTTCAAAATTGTTCAGAATTTGACCCAAATTATTTTCTTTTCAAAATGTTAGTGGTGTGTTATGAGGGAGAGGGTGTTTTAGTTATTGGTGTATTATTGGGAGATGTATGATGTGGCGCTGAGGTGGCATACTAATAACGTGTTATTGGTAGCTTGCATACCTTTTCTTTTTTCATAGCAAGTTCTTTCTAACTAAAAGGATTTTCTTTGATTTTTCACCTCTAAGTCCTCTTTAGGAGTGAGAAAGTAGCGGATACTTTTGGTATCATCTGTTACCTTTATTTTGACAATTTTCCTTATTATAACCACCGCGGATTTTGAATACGATCTTTTAGACTTCTAGTGCAGTTCAGTATGCTTAGGGGATGTTTACTTGAAGAAAATATGGCTCAGTTTTTCATCTCTAGTTTTGTATGGAAACTGGAGTTTATCTACATAGGCTAGTTGATAATTTAGAGAACCTTGTTTGAATGGTGTTTTAGTTTGATTCCTCGGTGTCAATAAATTGAATAATCATTGTTGTTAGTTTCATTTTTTTTCCATGTTTTCACCTATGTTGATTATAAGATTTTATGTTTTTCAGTATTCTCAAGTGAAACACCATATAAACAAATATGGCACGAATGTGACGGCCCTCATGCATATGTCCCCCGTGAAGGGGAAAACGTTTTGTACTTCCCACAGGGTCACTTACAACAGGTTTGTTATTTAGCTTATGTGTTGCTTTCTGAAATAGATTTTCTGCAGAAATGATAGTGTTTCCCCTCCCAATGGTAATTGCTAGTCTAATAGTATCAGTTCATATAATATTCTTGCTATGCGTTGATTATGCGTTTAATAGAATCTTAAATGACAGTCGATTGTCTTTTTTCTTATAGATAGAGGACTCTAACCAGCAGCTCCCAGCTATTTTATTACCACCAAAAATCTTTTGCAAGGTGGTAAATGTTCAACTGTGGGTAAGTTTGTTGTTATTACCAAGGATCTCACGTCTTGTCCATGTTGAAGATATCTTTATTTGTTAGTTTGTCTGCATATCTTACTTATTAACCTAGTCATGGTTGTAACTTGGTCCTTGTGGACTAAATTATATAGGGTCACTGCCTCCTATTAGGAACCACTATATCCTGATATATTCTTTTGGGTAAAAGGTCAAAGACCCGTTAAATATATTCCATTTAGCTTTATAAGATTTTAAACAAACAAATAGTAATTAGCGGTTTCAGTAATTGCGTTATTTATTTACTTGTTCAACGGAAAATATTTGAGTTATATGGTGAAACATCAAACTGCCATGCCTTCAGTTTATCTTGCAAGTAGTAATTAGGAGTTATATGGTGATGTACGTTAAGACTGACTAATGAATCTGGATACATTTTTTCAGGTTGAAAATGAGCAGGTTTATGCTCAAATAACTTTACTGCCCCATCAAGATGTGAGCACATTGATTATACTAATTCAAAGATAACATATTTGACCTTTGAAAATTCTACACTCCCCAGCGTTTGGTCTCTTATGTTTATATTCTTTTATTAACCAGCAAAGTGAAGTAGCAATCCCTGATCTTCCTGTGCCGGAGCCTCCTTGTTGCAATGTCTGCTCGTTTTACAAGACACCAACTGCCTGTGATACAAGCGCACCTGGTGGATTAAGGAAGCATACTTATCTATCCGTACTTGCCACTACCCACCATGCAATCACTGCAGGAACTCTTTTCAATGTTATCTACAAACCAAGGTATTCATTAGCCTTATCTAATTTGTTAATGCGGCTTTACTAATAGTCAAAAACTGATATTTATATGTTAAGCTCTTATTCTTTTTATTTTCAAATTTGCACGAGCTTAATGTGTTGGGTTCTTAACCCGGGGGAAGAGTGAGATCACAATCGTGTTTTTTTACATCACTGAATCTGGCATAATTTTTAAACAGGGAAACCCAATCTGCGTTCATCATCAGTGTCAATAGATACCTCAAAGCACAAAATCCCAGGCCTTGTGTAGGAATGAAGTTCACGATGGGATTTGAGAGTGAAAGGGTTCCTGAAGAAAGGTATCTACTGTTGATGTCACATTATTTATAAAGTTGGTGCCTAAGAAATGTCATTTATATGCTATGTAAATTGTTGATGCAGGTTTGGTGGGACGATTGTTGCTGTTGGAGATGATGCATCTTCAACGTGGCCAGAGTCGGAATGGAAATCTGTAAAGGTGATTCCTTTCCTCTATAGCTCCTTCGGGCTAGAGTTATTCCAAGAATATTCTACGTAATTCATGAATCTATTATGATAAAATAAGTACATGCTTAAGCTAAAGCCTCATTCTTCTTTTACTTTACCTTGCTGCCTCCCTTTTAGCCCTGTCTTTTTAACTTCATAGTTTGTAGATGAAGAACTGTAAATGCAAGAACCTAAGACAGGAATTAAACTAGAGGCATTCACATTTTTTCTTGAGGTCACAAAGCTTGTTAGAGCATCCACAGCCTATCACACCAGTATCTGGATCTTAACCTGTCACATCTCACTTAAACTACAATCTCATTTTCTATCACTAACGTCACTCCCACCTCTAAGTTCCTGGGCTTCATATCACCCCACCTATGTTTTAATTACTTTATATAAATACATACAATTTATTAAATCGTGAACCAAAGGGCTTGTGTCCCAATGGATGTTGTGTGAGAAGCTCCCCAACCAAATGGTTGTGGGTTTAAGTCGTGCTTAGGACATGCGAGATAGATTTGTGATTTTTACATTGTGAGATGGTTAGTTGCCGTTCACAAAATAAAAAAAACAAAAAATATTAAATCCTGACATTTTTTCACTGCTGTTCCAGAATGGCTCCGATGAGTGGGGCTCGACCCGGTATGGTTCTTTCAAGTACCTACTCCTAGTGCTCTATTTGTTCCAATAAATGATTAGATCTACAGTCAAATTGCTTGTTTTTCATTGTAACTTGAATTTTAGCAATTTTAGTTGATAAGTTATTTTTAGTTTCAAATTAATTTTTTTTGAGCTTGCATGTTGCTATTATGGGAGATAATCCACCTAGATTCATGTGTTTAACTTGGTGTTTATTCAAACTATTTCAGGTTCAATGGGATAAGCCATTAACAATACTCCCTTACAAGGTTTCACCGTGGGAAATTGAAATGAAACCTTCACAGAGGTTCAAGTGGAGTTGTTGCTTAGGACTAAAAAGACTTTTCTGCTGGGGACAGAACGTCGCTTACTAGTCTGCTTGTGGCTGGGCTTGTTTATGGGTATGGGAGTGGTTATCGGTGGAATGGGAATGGGTATGAATGCTTGAAAACTGTTGTTTGGTTTACTACCTTTGGTATCACCAAGGTTCATGTTTTATTTTTATTTGAAAGGAATGCCAATAACATTTCATCTTTATCATTACTAGTTTATGATATGACTGGATAATAGGAGTACCAATCCAATATGACTACAACCGCAAAGATATATATGAAGAGGGAAAAAAAGCAACAATGAACACCGTTTGTGTTACGCCCCTTGACCGATTTGACTAAAAATTTAAAATTTTTGGCTAAAACGACATGACCCGAAACTTACCTCTTATTACTCTTTGACCATTGGCAAAAGTCCTTAGACATATATGTGGAAAACTAGAAGGGGGTTGAATAGTTTTGCCGATTTTAAGTTAGTTTCCAAAAACTTTAGATTCGATGTTGTGTGAAATCGTATGGATGAAGAGAGAGTATAGATGTAAGAGTAATGCAAATAAAGAAAGTAAAGTAAGGGATAGAAATGACACAACCGATTTATAGTGGTTCGTCTACAAGGACACCTTCCTGCTACTACTCCACTCCCGAGTCACCTACTCGAGAGTTCAAGAACTATGTCAACAAACTCCTTCAACTTAGCGAAGAAGCCTTCACAACGTTGCTTACACATTTTCCTGCTAAAGCTAAATACCGAGTTTGTAACACGGAGGACCAAACTAACACGACTATTACACAACAAATATGTGAAATATCAGGTATAAGATATTTGCTACAGAAATCTTGTGGAGGAACAAATCAATCAAGGACCCCTTGCTTGGATGACTTGTAGAATGCTCGTGATCTCGCCTTAGAGAAGGACCTATATGAGAATCACAATAAAAGAAAGAAGAACAACTCTCTAGATCAAGTGATCTTTTGTTAGAAGAGTGTAAGAATATATGAGAGAGTTATTAAAAAGAGGGGTAAGTAAAAATGAAGAAATGACTCTCTATTTATAGGCAAAAACTTACCACTGTTGCACGGATCCCACGGATCCCTTGCTTAAGGGATCCGTCTAGTGTAACTTCAGGGATCCGTGGGACGCTCCTCTTTGCCCATGGGTTTTTGGGTTATGGGTCATGGGTCATGGGTTGGTCCATGGTTATTTCTTTAGATACAATGTATCTAATAGATGCAATGTATCTAGTCAATGGATCATGGGTTAATACCATGGGTCATGGATATGCTCCATGGGTATGGTTCATGGGTTGTGGTTTTTACCCATCCTAATAAACTATTACAATAAATGATTTATTACAACAATATATATTAAATGATTATATGTAGATGCTTTACAAAAATAACATGTATCCTTATAATTTTACTTATGATAACATTATATTTGTTATCAACAAAACACAAAGAGATCGCTAAATATTAATAGAGTAGAGTTATTTTACATACCAAACTTTTCTCACATACCAAGGGACTCATCTCCACCATCCATTTAAAAAGAAATCAATGGCTGAGATTAAAAGCATTTTATTATTTCACATATTTTTTATAATTTAAATATCTTTTAAACCGTTAATCGTTAAGTGAAAATATTTACACCGTCGCGACGAACATTTAATTATCTTTCTATAGACGGGCACTTTGATATAATTTAAAAAAGAAAAAATTCGTTTTTTTCACGTTTTTTGGTATTTTTTTCGTTTTATTACATTACTGAAATTTGCATGAAAAAAATCATATATGATAAAACACTAAGTTGAATATCAAATGTGATATTAGTGTTAAATTATATATGATATGTAATATCATATGTGATATTACACTAATATCACATGTGATATTATATATCATATATGATATTACACTAATATCACATGTGATATTACACTAGTATCACATATGATATTACATATCATATATGATTTAACACTAATATCACATGTGATATTCAAATTAGTATTTTATCATATATGATTTTTTTAATGCAAATTTCAGTAACGTAAAAAAACGAAAAAACTTTAAAAAAAACGAGAAAAATACGATTTTTTTTCCGAAAGTATATCAAACTACCTATCTATAGAAAGATAATTAAATGCTCGTCGCAATGATATATTAACGGTTTGAAAGATATTAATATTTGAAAAAAAATGATGAAAGTGGGTTTTTTAAATTGTTGGGATTAATCTCATCCATTAGATCAAATAAAAATGGATGGTGGAGATTGATCCCTTGGTATGTAAAGAATCTTTTATCCTCAAATGATCTTAAATCATATTAATAAACGTTTTTACGGTTTATTTGTATTAACAATCTCCCCCTTTTTGTTGATGACAAAACATAATGTTATGATGAGTAAAACTTAAGATTAGATGTATGTTTTGAAAGCCTAAGTTTTACTTCTTCTCCCCCTTTTTGTCGAAACAAAAAGTTACCCTAACGAAAAAATAAAGAGTGGAAAAATAGTCCACGTATCTCAAACTCCCCCTTGACGGTAGCTCCCCCTAGAATGGGGCGTCAAGTGAGAAAAATAAAAAATCCTACAAAGAAAGGGTTAGTAGTAACATGCATAATCTTGTGATTGACGAGAATCAAGATTGGGAGCCAAGGTATGTAAACAAGGCCTTGTAATAAAACAACAAATGTAGTGGTATTTATGCCACATACAAGCATGTAAAAGTAAGAACAAGACTTGTTCTTAAAAATGACTCAAAAGAAAAATACTAAAAGTAATAAAGATGACTCCTTCAATGCTTGCATAAGGTTATGGATGGAAGGTTTGGTGAGTAATGATGTTGATGCGATCAAGGATGAGGTTAAGTATGACTCGCATTTCTTCCCTAATTTCTATTGCAATATCCCTAGTGGATTGGCAATGTTCACAATGTAAGTGATGTGGGTAATGAGTGAAGATGTTTTCCGGGTTACTTTGATTTGTGAGATGCGGAAGTTGTGGTGGAAAAGTTGGAAAATACGGATCAAAGTCCGGAATGTTAGGAAGTGGTGGTGGAGAAGAACCTAGATGTCCTTGTAACACAATGGGAGCTAAAAGTGGTGAGGTTTCAAGGTCTTTGAAAATTGTGTTTGGAGAAGTTGGAGGTGTCAAAAAGACTAGTTCTTTTTGCTTGGTTTGTTGAGATCTTGTTGGAGTCTTAAGGAGTTCCAAAAGAGTGACCTTTGGTGGGGATTTGATGGGTGATGAAGTTGGTGTACTTGTTGGTGATGAAGGAGGTGCTATAATGGAAGCATCTTGTGGTGAATGAGTGGTTGGTGATGAACCATTTGAAGATGGTTTTGCTAAGCAACAAGGCCGGATGCTAATCCGTGCGGTTTTTCTAGATTTGGGTGGTGGTACTTTGGAAGGTGGGAGGACAAAATTTTGGATTTCTTGAAAGGGATTGTTTGCACTAGGTGATTCATCTATGTTGGAAGATCTTTTGGATGACACGATGATGTTTTGTTTATGAGGTTGAGAGTGATGAATATGCAAACATTTGGGGAATCCTATTTATAGAAAAATAATGCATTGTAATGAATGCTTGACCCAAAATGTGGATTAAAATCTAATGATTAGATATGAATTTAAGGCATGTGATCATGAGAACACAAGCATTAAGTAACATACTCCAAAAAAAAAATGATAAAAAATGATGAAAATATTGAAGTTTTCATCCAAAGTGAGAAAAATAGAAGATAAAATTAGCTTCTGTCTCACGGATCCCACGGATCCTTCCCTTGAGGGATCCATCCAACATTAAGGCTGGGATCCGTGGTACTGGTGATTCAGGCAGCTCAAAAATTTTCTTATGGAAACATTTATGCCTAGTGTGTGCCTATATGCAAACCATTTGGAGTTGCGGTTATCTCGACTCCTAAAAAGAAAAGGAAAACAAACTAGAATTGAAAAAGCACATTATTATGTGAGATAACCCGAGTGCTCCTAATTTATTGTTGCTTAAATGAATGTACCAGAAAACACATATTAGTTATGTGTTCTCTTTAGCATTCAAAAGACATGAGATGCAATGAAAACGGGTTTTTACTTTGTATTAATAATGAAAAAGTGATTTATCCTAGACGTGAGAAATGGCTTTTACGAAAGTGATACGGGAAGAGGTATCCTTTTAGAAAACACTTTGAAAAGAGATTTCTTTGTGTGAATAAAACGTTTATCCCAAAAAAAAAAAAAATAGGTATGCAATTACGTGTTTGCAAGAGGTACTTGTCTTGAAAAATAAGAGAAGACTATGAAAGTACGAGTTATAAGTAAAGACTTATCTTGGGTTATGAAATTACGTGTTTGCGTATACAATTGTTTCTATCCCCGTACCCTTGGGATACCATAATCCTAATTGAGTCGTACACTTAATGTACCTAAAAATTCTTTTGACGGCTTCTAGATGTGATGTTTTAGGATCTTCTTGAAACCTAGCACATAGACAAACACTAAACATGATATCCGGCCGACTAGCCGTGAGGTAGAGAAGACTACCAATCATGCCACGATATTTTGTGTTATCAACGAATTCGCCGTCTTCATCTTTTGTGAGTTTAGTGTCGGATGACATTGGTGTCCTAATGGGTTTTGACTCTTCTAAACCGAATTTCTTTAACATCTCCTTAATGTATTTATATTGGTTAAAGAAGATATCATCTTCTACTTGTTTGATTTGTAGACCAAGAAAGAGGCTAAGTTCTCCCATCATACTCATCTCGAACTCGTCATGCATGATTTTAGAGAAATCATCACACATGTCTTGACAAGTAGATCCGAATATAATATCATATATATATATTTGAACAATGATTATATGTGACTCTCTTTTCTTAGTAAAAAGTGTGTTATCAACTAACCCCATGGTGTAGTTGTGTTTGATTAAGAATGATTTGAGTCTATCATACCAAGCTTTTGGAGCTTGTTTAAGACCGTAAAGGGATTTTTTTAACTTATACACATGTTTAGGTTTTTCAAAATCGATGAAGCCCGGAGGTTGAGCTACATATACTTCTTCATTAATAAAACCATTTAGGAAAGCACTTTTGACATCCATTTGATAAAGCTTAAGATCATTAGCACAAACATAAGCAAGAAGTATTCTTATAGACTCTAATCTAGCCATGGGGGCATAGGTCTCATCAAAGTCTATTCCTTCTTGTTGATTATACCCTTGGGCAACGAGTCTAGCTTTGTTTCTAGATGCTACACCGTTTGAATCTAACTTGTTTTTATATACCCATTTGGTTCCTATTATGGTTTGATTACTAGGTGGAGGGACAAGTGTCCAAACATCGTTAGAAACAAATTGATTTAACTCTTCTTGCATAGCCATTATCCAACTTTCATCTTTTATGGCTTCTTGTGTATTCTTAGGTTCTGTGGTTGAGATAAAACAAAATAGGCTACTTTGGTTTTGTACTTGAGACCTTAAGATTCTTTCGTTTAACTTTCCTATGACCTTATCTACGGGGTGATCTTTAATCTCTTTAATATTTATGATTTCATCATTTAAAGTTTCTTCTTCTTCGTTTATCTTTTTCTTTATTACAATGGCTTCACTCTCGACAATCTGGTCATCGACAAGAGGTAGAGTAGGTTTGGGTGGACTCTCATCAAATTTTACGTTTAATGACTCTTCAACCTTCATTGTTTCTTTATTTAATATGACGTAAGCTTTGCTATTAGGAGAGTAACCTAAAAAGATACCTTCGGTTGATTTAGGATCAAATTTTGTAAGGTAATCTTTAGTGTTAAGAAGAAAACATTTGCTACCAAAGACTCTAAAGTGGTCTAACGTAGGCTTTTTGTCTCGAAGTAACTCGTATGGAGTTTTACCTAAAAATGGTCTAATTAAGACTCGATTAAGTATGTAAGTTGAGGTATCAACGGCATTGCACCAAAACTTTTGAGGTATGGATTGCTCATTTAGCATGGTGCGACTCATTTCTTGTAGGGTTCTATTCTTTCTTTCAACTACTCCATTCGATTGTGGAGTGCGAGGAGTGGAGAAGTTGTGAGTAATACCATTAGCGTCACAAAAGGCTCCAAATTGCACTTCATTATCGAATTCCCTACCATGATCCGTTCTAATAGACACTATAGGACTTCCTAATTGTCTTTGGATTTTCTTACTTAATATTTCAAAGTTATTGAACGTTTCAGTTTTGTTCTTTAAGAATTTAGTCCATGTATACCTAGAGTAATCATCCACTATAACCAAAGTGTAGTAGTTACCTCCATAACTTTGGATAGCGGATGGACCAAATAAATCCATGTGTAGTAATTCTAGACACTTAGTTGTAGATACTATATTTTTAGCTTTGTGACTAGCATGAACTTGTTTTCCTACATTACAAGCATCACAAAAGTGATGTTCATATTTTAGTTTTGGTTGATCTCTTACTAGATCTTTGGATGATAGCGATTGAAGAAGTCGCATATTGGCATGACCCAATCTTCGATGCCATAAGGTCGAAGTATCATCCATAGAAGTAAGACATAGTTTGTCTTTAGCTTCATTACCAATTTTATTGACATAGACTCCATGTTTCCTAATTCCTCTACCTATGGTGATACCGTTTTTCAATATCTTACTACCGGTTTCGTTAAAAATTACGTTGCACTTTTTATCACATATTTGACCTATACTTAAGAGGTTATAGTTTAGGTTTTCTACGTGACACACATCGTTAATGGTTAGAGATTTGTTAGAAATCGTACCTTTACCGATGATTTTGCTTTTGCTATTTCCAAATACCACATTTCCTCCATTGAAGGATTCATATGTGGAGAATAAATCTTTATTGCCGGTCATGTGCCTCATGCACCCGCTATCCTTGATCCACTCATCAGGATCTAGGTTGACCTTTAAGCACACCTAAGAAAACAATTAACTCAAAAGTTTGGTCCCCATTTGTTCGTGGGTCTATTAGTGTTAAACATTCCAAATCATGTTAGACATATATGGATAAGGTGAGTATGCATTCCATGGTGCAAAGTTTTGAAATGGAAAGCCATTTTGCATATTTGGATTCCATCCCATTTGATGGTTACTTCTCGGATAAGCATTATTAGGTCTCCTAGATGTGTTCGGTTTTGAAAATGATGGATCTTTGTTTCTTCTAAAACTTTGATTATATCTTGGAGGTGGTTGTCTAATGGTAACATGAGTTGGTTTCTTCTTATTAACAATAACAAAATCAGTTCTAGATGAGGAAGCTAAAATATTACCACTGTTTGCTTCAGCAGACCCACGGATCCCTGGACGTACACTAGCGGTTCCCTTTTTGGGATCCGTGGGATCCGACAACATGGTTTGTTTTCTAGTGCCTTTACGAATTGTGTTTCTTTGTTTTCACTAGTTGACGCATTAAGTTCCTGAAAACCTAGACCTTTTTGGTTGTTTCCTGTTTTAACACTATCCAATATCATATCTAATGTATCAGTGTTCATTCTAGCAATCTTAGAGTCTAGATGATCAACTAGTGTTTGAAGTTGAACGCAAAGTTCACATTCGCCACTTGCTATCTTCCCATTTTCTAGCCATTTTAATTTTGTCTTTAACTCTATGACTTTCTTTTCTAAACGTTGGTTTTGGTTTTTCAAAAACTTGTTTTTGTTGATTACTTTTAAACTAATTTTGAAAAGTTTATCATATTCATTTTGCAAAGAGTCATCATCTAGTGATGAACTACTATATTATTCGTGACATACCTCGTCATTTGCCATGAGACAAATTTCCTCGTCCTCCTCCTCGCTCATCCCCAATGAACCGCTCACGAATGCCTTTTGATCATCGCGTTTGGGATACTTACTAATAAAGTGGTTTGGGTCCCCACATTTAAAGCAAGCACGATCATCCCTTGCCTTCTCGTCCTCTTTGCTTTTCCGGAATCCTTTCTTGTCGTCATATGGTTGTTTGACGTATCTTCCCTTCCTTCTAAAGAACTTTTTGAAGTCCCTTACCGCCATGGCATACTCCTCGTCATCACTATCCGAAGAGGAGTCATCTTCATCGCTTGAGACCTTCTTGGCTTTAAGGGCAAGAGATTTGTGCTTCTCTTTCACTTTTGAAGCTTCAGAATCTTTAGCAAGGACAAGCTCATAGACCTTTAAGTTGCCTATGAGTTCATCAAGGGTGAGGATTGTCAAGTCTTTTCATTCTTCGATTGCCGTCACCTTAGATCTCCACTTAGATGGAAATGCCCTTAGATATTACCTAACATGATTACGGCTAGAAAAAGATTCATCAAGTTCTTGTAAAGATGTAATTATAGTATTAAAATTAGCAAAAAAATGATCTATAGTTTCCTCATCCGATATTGAAAATTGTTCATATTGTTGAACAAATAAATCTATTTTATTGTTTTTCACTTGTTGATTACCTTGATGAGTTACAACTAAATAATTTCAAATTTCTTTAGAGATTTTAAGCATGGAGATTCTTTCGAATTCCTTTTTAGGTAAAGAATTATATAAAACCATTTTAGCTTCACTATTTTTGGAAAGCTTTTTCTTAATCTCATCGGTGAGTTTATCATGAGGTATGTTAACTAAGTTTCCATTTTCATCTTTTGCAGTGGCTTCAAAATCACCTTCAACAATGATGTACCAAAGATTAATATCTTTAGACTTCATATACGTTTCGAATCTATTTTTCCAATATATAAAACCATTAGTTTCAAGTAGTGGAGGTCGTTGCATGGATTGCCCTTCCATGTAATTTTCAGAACCCATAGTGATTGAAAAGTTTTTAAAATACGGTTTACTTTAAAACTTTTATAAACTTATCTCTTGATGCCAATTGTGGAAAACTAGAAGGGGGGGGGGGTTGAATAGTTTTGCCAATTTTAAGTTAGTTTCCAAAAACTTTAGCTTCGATGTTGTGTGAAATCGTATGGATGAAGAGAGAGTATAGATCTAAGAGTAATGAATATAAAGAAAGTAAAGTAAGGGATAGAAATGACACAACTGATTTATAGTGGTTCGGCTACAAGGGCACCTTCCTTGCCCTACTCCACTCCCCGAGTCACCTACTCGAGAGTTCAAGCACTATGTCAACAAAATCCTTCAACTTGGCGGAGAAGCCTTCACCGCGTTGCTTACACCTTTTTCCGGTACAAAGCTAAATACCGAGTTCGTAACACGGAGGACCAAACCAACACGACTATTACACAACAAATATGTGAAATATCAAGTACAAGATCTTTGCTATAGAAATTTTGTGGAGGAACAAATCAATTAAGGACCCCTTGCTTGGATGACTTGTAGAATGCTCGTGATCTCGCCTTAGAGAAGGACCTATATGAGAATCACAATAGAAGAAAGAAGAACAACTCTCTAGATCAAGTGATCTTCTGTTAGAAGAGTGTAAGAATATATGAGAGAGTTAGTAAGAAGAGGGGTAACTAAAAATGAAGAAATGGCTCTCTATTTATAGGTAAAAACTTGTCACTGTTGCAAGGATCCCACGGATCCCTTGCTTAAGGGATCCGTCTAGTGTAACTTTAGGGATCCGTGGGACGCTCCTCTTTGCCCATGGGTTTATGGGTTATGGGTCATGGGTCATGGGTTGGTCCATGGTTATTTCTTTAGATATAATGTATCTAATAGATGCAATGCATCTAGTCAATGGATCATGGGTTAATACCATGGGTCATGGATATGCTCCATAGGTATGGTTCATGGGTTGTGGTTTTTACCCATCCTAATAAACTATTACAATAAATGATTTATTACAAAAATATGTATTAAATGACTATATGTAGATACTTTACAAAAATAACATGTATCGTTATAATTTTACTTATAATAACATTATATTTGTTATCAACAAAACACAAAGATATCGCTAAATATTAATAAATGCTTTTACGGTTTATTTGTATTAACAATATAGACCTAAGTGCACTATGACCCGTGGCACCCTAAAGTGCACTATAGACGTAAATGAATCTAGACTCAAGTACTTTTAAAATGACGAGTGGCACCCGAAAGTGCACTATGACCCGTCTTGTGCACTAAGGACCCCTAAAGTGCACTATAACCTCTCTTTTGCACTGAGGACCCTTAAAGTGCACTATAACCCATGTTATGCACTGAGGACCCCTAAAGTGCACTATAACCCATGTCATGCACTAAGGACACCTAAAGTGCACTATTTTCTCAAACGACCCATAACACATTTAAATATTAAATCAACACTTTAGACTTGTATTTAAACATATGTAATACTTAACTAAAAATATACAATTTACATTGTTTCATAGAATTCTTGACCCGTTTGACCCAAAATAGGTTAAAATAGACCTTGTCCAAAACACCCCCTTTTCTGCATAACCCTTTTGTGCAATTTTGACCCATTTTCCGAAAAACGACTTCTATAACATGACATAACATCAAAACTTCCAGAAATCATTAGGACATTATAAACATCAAATATATGTATAAACTTGGTCATAATGACCCGCGGGAACGTGCTTTACAAAGTAACGGGTATTATGTCAAAATACTCGTTTTGACCCATTTTCACGACATACAAACTTTACCACTTCATTTTCCCACCAAACTTAAACCAACATCATTAATATAACATATTAAACTTATTCCATGAACAAATAACCCGTTTACACCCCAAAATGGGTATGTTTACACCTAATCCAAACACCCCTTTAGCTTGACCATAAACACATAAACGTACTTTGACAAACACCGTTGACAACACTTTTACTTCAACGACTACACAATATACTTTGACACTTGACATTACGTCTACAAAACTATTAAATACTCTCGGGGGTACAACATTGACTTGAGCTCGATATCAACCTAAGCTCCTACTTTCTTACAAATCTTATAACTTCCTTCTAGTAATCCATAAGCCTTAATCCAATGCTTACCATCACCTTCACATATGGACCTACAAAACATTAACATCTTAACCATAAGCACGAAGCTTAGTAAGTAAAGCGATCATAACATAACATTCTAAAAATCCATACATTACACATCATAACTCATAAAACCATTACAATCATTAAACATAACACATACCTTCAATCACTTAAGGTCTTACTATTCTATCTCATCCACGCCTAAGACACTTAAATAACACATCTCTTTCAAGCTATGCCACGCTAGCCTTAACTTCACTTTCACTTAAGCACAACATTCCATAACCTTAACATACAATCACATAACATACAATGTATAAAATCATCATAACATAACATTATAACCGGTTTAGTTACCTTGATCCCAAGCTAGTGAAACCAAGGACATCATCATCTCCATTCTTGCAATCTAAGCCAATATCACTATAGGCACAAACACATAATCAAATTACTATACTATGATTACCACAATCACAGCTCTTCCTTAACCACCTCTAATTATCTTATAACCACATAATGATTATATGATAATTAGTCCAATTAAATTATTAGCTTAAATCCAATAATACATAACCCATATTCATTATAACTTCTTACTTAACTTATAGACATCATTTACCCATTTCCCCAATTAGGGCTCATAGAACCCTAACTTTCATTCTCCAATTAACTATAATTAAGATACTTACTTGGGTAAGAAACATTGCTAAGGCTTCATCTACTTGAATGGAAGTACTTAACACCATGAATTACCATCAAGGCTTGGTCTTCTTCTTCCCTCCCTTTTTTACTTCACGACATACACACCCCACAACTTTTTGGAACTCAAATGAAGAATAGAGAAGTATCCAGATTATTGTAGGAGACAAGTTTTCCTAATTGGCACAATAGGTCCTTAGGTTCCTTTCTTTCTATTTGGCCACAACCACTTAATAATATATTTAGCACTTGGCAACTTTAGGTCCCTTAAGTTCATTTCTTTCAATTTGGCCCACAACAACTTTATAACACCTTTACTACATGACAATACTAGTTCTTTAAGTATATGTATCATGTTTCTATAACCACATTACACCTTATTTCACTATTAGTTTGACTATCGGGTTTGACTACAACTTAACTTTCATTAACAAACCAATCATATCAAGTCCCCCGACTCATAAAAGTCTTAGTCAAACTATTTCAATGGCATTCTCATTATTTAATACACAAAAACTTGGTTTTGAGTGTAACAATTTGTTAAAGTTGCGTTTTCCATATTTAAATCCTTGAGTGCTTGGCATTCATTAAAAAAAGACTTGATCAACTAAAACAAAAGAAATTATGGCGTAAATCACTGTTTACTTTGTTGCTTAAGAATGTACAAGAAGAAATCAAATAAGCAAATGTAAATACCACGATTTTTGGTTACATGCAAATATATTACTCCATATTCTTCTTTTTTATCTTCTATAAATCAACTCTGGAAAATGTAATTCAAGAATAAGAAAATGTAAATGAGCAATGGTTGGGAATTATTCTTAAATCCACGTCCCTACACACGTTTAAGGGATACCCATATATAGGGGTTTCATTCCAAATTCTATACTTATAAACCAAATAATTGTATTGATACCTATACCCATTCCCTAGTTTTTAACCCTCCAACCAAACATCAAAGATTTTTGTTTTATTAGCATGGTATCCGCGTGATGCAATGGTGGTGATGGCAGAAAAAAATACATAAAGCAAGAGTAATTAATGCCGATATATAATAATACTAAGGAGGAAAAAGTCACCATTGGTTGTTGGGAGTGGTAATTGTTGAATTCAGTTATAAAGAGAAGATCCATGTGTTGTTTATGACGTAAAAGTGAATGAATATAACTGATTGTATTACGCAAATCGTTATGAAGATAGATTTATGTAATCTAATAATTAAAAAATATGAGATGTAACTCGACACGAAATATATATTAAAATCACCAACCATAGTAATAGTTTCTCATAAATTACGTGAACTTAATCCACGAAGTTCAATTTAATGTTTATAATATATACGTGGCTAGGTAACCGTCCATGAGAATAAGTTTCAAAGTTTCTAATCCTTTTAGTTTAAGATTATTGTATTGATAATTATATAAATATTTAGTTACAAAATTGAATTTTAAAGAATGAATGCTCATTATACATATATATAGTTAAGAACACAATGACCATTACAATAACCTTGCATAGTTACAAAACTGCATTTATATTGTTCTAACTTAAATTTTAATGTTCAAATTAATGTGTATAGTTACAAATAACCGATAATTATAAGGAAGAATTATTAATTGTATTATATTGACATTTTTCTTTGAAACAAATAATTTCTAATAATAGCAAGTTTAAATTTTTAAGGCTTTTTTAAAAATTAAAATCCTAAATGGTTTATATATATACAAATATACAATAGAGGTCACTTGTTGAGGGTTGAAGGGTAGTGTTGCTTTGCTATGGCCCTTGGACGTTTACTTGCCCAAATCTATTCTGCTAGTTTTAGTCTTTACTTTGACATTCCTTATCTTTATATTTGCGAAAACTAGAGAAAATTTCTTAAATGAAATCTTTATGATACTATAATACCAAAACGAATTATGCACTTTTATTTTACCAAAATGGACCTTTGGGCGATTATCTGTTAGATGTAGGACACCTGGAAGAATCAAGGACTCATAACTAGTATCGTTTCCACTATTATGTTCGCCTGTCAAAAACCATAAACAATGCATGCATCCGAAACTGACAAATCCAAGCGCACTACATATGATGCTTATGTGCGCCTAGATGTCATATCTTATTACGAGATTGGGTGTGGTAACGCCCGAACGCCGTTCAGGCTGACGTGGCTTGCGTTTGGGCTACGTTACCATACTGGGTCCTCTGGCGTTGCCCCCGCGTTGTGTTTTGCGTTGCTACACTAACTCAAGTTGAAACGTGGGTAGCGACAAAAAATAACTTACACAAACACCCCTGTCAAAGGCTAGTTTAAAAAAAAAATCAAAACCTACCCTTACATTTGAATGTAACGGCTAGATATTAAAAAAGAAATGGCTAGTTTAAAAAAAAATCAAAACCTTATAAATACACATCTTCACCTATTATTTTTACACACTTCATGTACTCAAACTCAATCTCATATACATTCATTCTAACTCAAAAAAAAATGTCGGGAGGTCGTGACGAGAGTTTTTTGAACTTACTCAGTTTTGGAAATCCGAACGCCGGTTCTTCTTCAAACCCGAACCCAAATGCGTCTTCATCCGGTATACTTAACCCACTTGGATTCACACCCGAGCAACTTTATAAACAACAACAAAAGTATATTATGTGGCAAAACGTCGGTTTCCTAAATTTTCCACAAAACCTAACACAATTCGAACAACAAACCCAATCTTCACAATCTCAAATCGTCCCTGAAGCTAAATCTCCCCAAAAGCCCAAAATTCGAGGTAAATCTATTTAAAAAATCCAAATAATCCGATGCATATGATGAAAGAAATCCCGACGTGAGCAAGACTACATTACGTTGGACACCGGAAGAGGAAATACTACTTGCCTCATGCTACGTGGCCGTTTTCGAGGATCCGAATGTCGGAGTATCACAAAGGTGCACCACGTTTTGGTATCGGGTTATGAACGTGCTCAAAAAGAAAAAATTTCAACCACACAACAAGGATATGCTAACAATCAAGTGCATACCACGTCCCTGGAGAAAGCCACCAAGAGCCATTCGGTGATGATGCACGACCACTTCCGGCCGGAAAACCACGCACCGGAAAAAAATTCCCATACCACAACGAGCACCGGGGGAAGTTTGTCAAGCCAATTCGAAGCTATGTCACCCGATCTTCGACTTAGACGGGAAGCGGCCCAAGAGGAGTACGAGGCGGCTAGAGAGAAAGACCGGACGATAATGTGTTTAGAAGAATTTAAATTTCTCGGTATTAACACGAAGGAGATGGATCTGACTGCTGCGTATTGGATCGAAATGGAAAAGAAAAAATCGTAGAAAAATATAATTTTCCAACCAACCCGAGTAGTTTTATTTTATTTCCTTATTGTATTTTTATATCGTAACTTTTTTTGGCGTATTTTTTCGTTTGTAACGTTTTTATTTTGTATTGTATGTTTTGATTTATTAATGAAGTGTTAGAATGTTTAATGAATGAAAATGTTGAGGGTATAATTATAAATTGTATTTTAAAATGTGGATCCTAAAAATGTGGTGTTATTTGGTGTTATGATAACGGGTGTTTTTTTGGTGTTAAATATTTTGATGTTGAAATGATGTGGCGCTAATGTGGCGGTACGTTTTCCTTGTTAACATGTTATGGTACCCTAAGCTCTTATGTGCGTCATCAAAAACCAAAAACAACATAAAGATCTGAAAGAGGGCCACGAAAACTTATGCCTAGAATACAAAAAGGACGATGGAACCTTATGTGCGCCTAAAAAAGACAAGGTTTAATGGTTGAAAGAAAAGGTTGAAAAACACACAGGCGATGGATCTTTTGGAGGTAGATATGGATGTGGTGTTTGCACAGTGAAAAAGAAAAAGTCAAAAAAGTAAGTTAACAAGGATAATGGAGGTGGAGGTAGGTAAGTTTTTTTGTTTTATTAAATGCTAGAAACTTAAAAACTGTATTGAAGTCAAAAAAACATCAAGAAACCCAAGGGAGGCACACATGAAAGCTAGGAGGGGGTGAAAAATTGTGCCCCGTGGTTCATTTTGGTAAAATGAATAAAATTGATTCAAATTGGTAAAAGAGGTATGTGACTAGTCTTATTTGGTAGTTTATTTATAAAATTAAGCTACCTACATCTTCTATGTAAATTTTAACGCTTTCTTTACCCACTCTTCTTATCACTATAACCTCTTTTAATAAATGACGAGTTGATAGTGAGCCACACTTCCCCTCCACCCACCCAGCCACCCTTGAATTCTTTGTCTATGTAACCCATTCTCGCACACCATAAACCATGTTTTTTCTTTTTCTTTTGCATGCTCTCTGTACCATCCCGTTTCACAAACAACAAACCTTCATTCTCTTTTTAAATCATGAATCGGCAGTGAAAATTCATTCATGAAATACCCAATATATATATATATATATATATATATATATATATATATATATATATATATATATATATATATATAGTGTAGGGTTATTTTCAGAACCACAAAAAGGTCGATGCGAAAACTGCCAAGGACCAATCAAAATAAAGATAATTAATTATCATTTAATTATTAAATCTATTTTATTTCAGGGGCATTTTCGGTAACATCTAATTGCTACATTTATTGAAAATAAATTAATATTCCTGTATTTTTGGAATTGGTTACAAGATAATCACTATCCCAGTTATTATCCTTAAATTAAACCGCTATCATCATCCCAAATCACACGTTAACCACCAGGTTTTTATCATTATATTCACCACAAAAAAAACCTGTAGAATCAACAATGGCTTCCACTAGTGAAAAAAATGTGAGTGGTGTTCATACTGGAATAGTTCCAGACGAAACTCAGCATGGTACTCCTTCACATGATGTTATTCAACCTGTAAACGTTGATGACTTGTGGTTTTTATTTTTAGGATTTAATAGAACAAATATATTCTAAAAAGTAATTAAAAGTTAAATGAAAGAGTTAAGATATAGAATTGATGTTACCATAATCCATAAAACGGCTAAAAGCAGGTAAGTGTTTTGATTTTTGGTTTTTATTTTTAGGATTTAGTTGAACAAATATATACTTAAAAGTAATTAAAAGTTAAATTGGGTATCTCAACAGATGATTCGTCTTCTGAAGAATCATCATCTTCGACTGCATAGCCGAGGCTGGACCGCTACTTGCTGTCCGTAGATAAGCTCTATTAGGAGGCGTTGAACTTCCAACCAATGATCTTGCTGAGCTGCAAACTTATTCCATCAGCTTTGCTTATTGTTACAAGTTTCTATATCATTTAGGACCGATAGAAAAATGTATGCATAATGGTGTAAAATGATAGTGCGGGTAAAATAAATACACATGTGAAATAGTAGTCCCCACGGTAAGATGAGGATTCTCTGTTGGCACTTCCTCCAGGGGCGTGATGGTATTCTAACCCAATGCTAATTTCATCTTTGCATATCACGCTTTGGTGTCCATGAAACTCTTCTAGGCTAATTGGACGGTCTGTGAATAAAATCTTTAGTAGTTTGTTGTCTTGCGCTTGTGTGGCATGTTGTTCCGTGTCAAGAGAAGAACTGTTTGTGGCATCCAATGAATCAAAACTTGTGTTTCTAGTGATTGAGTTCATATATGATGATGATTCTGTGCAGTTTGTGTATTCATGTTTAAGTTGAGTTTCAAGATTTTACGATTTTGGCACTTTTTTTTTCAGACAAGAATGCCAATCTTCATCTCGTTATTAGTCCGGCCAAGGTGTGATATAAAATACCACCTGGTTACATAATATATCAAATTAAATATTATTATTTTTTGGAAAAATGAGTTAATCATGCAAACTAATTAAAGTTGCTTACTTGTTGCCTAAAACGCCATGAAGCGTAGGATGGTTTCTTCTTCTTGAATAGAAAATGCTCATTTCTTTAATCCAGGCAAAAGATGGTTAATCCGTCTTAATCTGCAATTTTTTTCGTTTCTTTATAGACCTATGTTACATTACATAAAATAACATGATTGATATTCACAAGGATTAAGCTTAATAGTACACTTAATAATAACTCGAGCCTTGAATAGTACGCTTATTAAATTAAGACTATAATTGTAAGATAAATAGGTAAGACACAAATAAAACGTTGTCATTAACAGTCATAACTGATTTTCAATGTCCAAATCAGACTATCTATCCAACATAAGCAAGACAATGACGAAAGATCGTTAACTTATGTCATGTAGATATTTTTACCAAAGACATGGTCAATATTTTTTAAGTGAATGCTATCCTATTCGATATTAACATGGTTAAAGTCAACTAAAAAACCATAATAGTTAATATCAATACAAAAACATGGTTAAAGATTCATAAGAATATGGAAATCTTTCTAAAACTGAAATATTGGACATGTATGACGCAGTAAAAATAATAAATTACTCACTTGTTATGAGTATATAAAGACTGAAGAGCCAACTGCACTGGCAAGACGCAAGATCCTGATATAGTATTCATATTTAAATACAATCAACATTAGGAAGTATAAAAGCAAAAAAAAATGACACATTTTCTCTATATTAAATTGAAAGAATGTCATGTACCTTAAATAGTGTGATAACTACTGCATAGAAGGTTATGAATCCAGATACAAAAACGACATGTTTTGAAATTTTGTCTTTAACATCGTTTATCTTAGTTATATAGCTAATTAGCCATATATGTAGTCTTATTTGTTTAATTTCTGTCTACAAAAGTTTAGAACACACATAATCTAGGCTTAAGAACGAAAAGAAATAAACGGTTATCGAATATGAGAGAAAAAAAAGTTTCAAAGTGGTACGCTAAAATAAAGTATTAAAGCATAGCCCGTTCGATGGGCGAACAAACCTTATAAATATTGTTAAAAATCTTAAGTTAACGAAAAATAAGCTATAGGTATAACCAACACTAAAATAAGTCTTTCCAAGATGTGCATATCTAGCTATCTAAACGGGAACCATTCCTCCTGCCACTTGTTGCGTCTGCATCTCTTTGTTCTTCTGGTTCAAGATTTAATGTGATGTTTCTACTCTGCGCATTCAGACACATTTGTTATTACGGAGTAATAAATTAAAAACAAAAAAATGTAATTATAGGTCACCCCGTCCAATTTGACACCATTTATCCATGTTTAACTAATTAACTTACCCGCCCATTTTTCAACATCTAAGTATTCCTTAAAGTAAAAAAAGAGTAAATATATAATGACGACCTTGTTTAAGTAATATAAGCTTTTGATATACAGGCTCTTCGTACGAAACATTTCCCAGAGCTTTCTACCACAGAGTGATCAATCAAGCTCCTCACCGAAAGCTTATTTTTAGCTAGATCGACGGCCACAAATCCAGCAAATGATGGTTTATACTCATTCTTGTTCAGAGACGAACTTCATGCAAAAAATGAAAAAACAATTGGGGATGAAATTGATAATTTTATCTAACCCTTTTATGAGAAACTTGACAAGAGGAAAAAAGTTGTTAGGTGTGAATCTAATAGAGAAGAGGTCAAAAAGAGAATGAAATTATACATTGGAGCATCAGAACACATGAGAACTTTATGCTTGATGTCGACAGTTTTGAAAATACTAAAGAAAATAGGAGTCTATTCTTCGAGCTTTTCTGACGCCAACGTCAAAAGTCCAAAAGGCCCTAAACCTAATGCCATTGATATCTTCTTCAACCTTCAATTCATAAAATTTATCTATTGTGACCCATTACCATCCCGCCCGACCAATCGATACTCATTTTCCCACCTCTTAATAAAAATTCATTACCATAAAATATATATTAGTATTACTACCTTAAAATTTGAAGCTACCTTTGAAAGCTTTTTTATATTTATTCCTTTGCTAATCTGCGGTTCATTTCAACCATCTGAATAAGCATCCTTGCGGTTTCGACTATAGGCACGCTCATTCAAGTAATATAATGTATGTTTTGCTTAGCATTTTTGCAGTAGCGTTGCGGCGGGGTTTATTTGTAGCGGCCGTCTGTAACTTTTTTTACTGTAGCCTTTTTTTTTTCGTAATCTGATAAACATTAAAGAATAATGTATCAATATCTTTTCAAATAGTTGTTTTTAATATTCCGTAGCTTTTCATTGTACTCTAACCATTCTGAGATACATCAGTTTCCAAGCTTTTATTCAGTTTGCCACGTACCTAAATCGCAATCGTTGGTGTTCTACCCTTACTCGACCAACTCCGTTATTTGTTGTCCCCAGTTTTCTCATGTTCATCGCTTCATTTATTGATGTTCTTCACTTCATTTATCATTTTAGGCCCATTTTCATTTTCTGTCAAATTAAATAAAGGTGGTTGAAGTTATTTCTGCAGCACCAACATCGATTTTAACTCTTTAAGACCATGATAGAAGTGGACCTCACTGTAAACCTTTAACTCCTTTCCTTCCTGATTCATAAAAAAAAGGTTTAACATTTTTATGTATATGGGCTGCAATATGTGCATAACTATAATGCATCCCAAAATTCCCAAAATCAGTACATATATGTGAAACATAAAACTATAGAAGCTTATTTATCCCATTTCACAATGTTATCATTGCTTTTACGTGTTTTAAGGTATACCTTTTGTAAGCTTTAGTACATGTGCCGCAAACATAATAAATTGTGATTAGTCTCTCTTTGTATATCAATAAATATGCGCATTTATGAGCATGTAAATCTATGGCCATTCATTTTAACATGCAGCTGGTTAAGTACACCTGGACAGAAAAGCAACCAATAAAAGTAACATTTGGACCATTAGGAATGAATTTGTAATCCTTGCATATGAACTCGCGAATGTATTGTCACACTGTTATTAAATGTCCCAACAATCTGACTATTAAGCATGTGCTGCATAGATTACAGGAGGCAATTTCGACCAATTTTTGGTTATTTTCTATCCCAAATGGCCGACTTGGTCAAATAGGTTAATGGTCATCTGAAATGTTTTCAAATGCAAAAGAAAAGTTTATTATCATTGCAGTATAGCTTTGCACTCATTTACAGCAGAGACTTTTTATTAGAAGATTGTGTTTGTGGTGAGCTCAAATTTGTCTCATGTATTTGTTCCTGTACAGTTGTGCCAGAAGCTTATCTTTAAAAACACTACCTTCAGTTAAATAAGACGATAAAAATAAGCCTGCCCAACTTAGCTACAGGTGGTATTAAATCATATGGCCAGGTGTGATGATATACCTGGTCTTCCTACTGTGCAATAACTGAAGGAGGAAACACAATAGCGGGTCATCGAGGTACGTAACTTACATGTGGACATATCATTACCAGACGGTTCCAAAATTTTCACCTGCAAAACAGAATATTAGTCTCGTTTTTTTAGGAATATCACCAAGATTAATTTTCTAATTTCCTTAGCTACCAATTTAGGTGGACACACTACCTCTACCATCCAATCTGGCTCAAATAAATCTCTCTCAATCATGCACACTTTACGGCCTTCCCAATACATCTCCAATAACGAAATCTCCAACTAATGCCAGATACACATGTGTTTTCTCTATAAAGACCTGATCAAGTACAAAGAAATAAAAATGTAAAACTTAGAGCCAAGCCACAGTGAAACACAAATGAAGGTTGGGATTTGTAAATATAACTCATTCCATAAGTTCTTAACAATCTAGAACAAAACATTCCTAGTCTAAAATTATAGATAATATTTGAAAAACAAATGAAATGTTCTAATGTTTCGAAATGTACTGAACACAAACACCACAGGCATTTAGCTTAGTATCCACCTTTAAGATCGTTGACCACATCATAGGGAATGGGAGTAACGGTCTCTAGAGTTGTACCTTCGACCATAAATCCTGGTTTGTGTCCCAAAGGTTGTTTCTTGGTACTGATGATCTCACCCTTAGCCTTGGCTTGCCTTTAGTTGGCCGTTCTTATTAACTCTCTGCTTGAACTCCTCGGTGCACCTTGATGGCATGACATGCTCGATGCGTCGCCCACCTGCATAAACATTTTATTCTACATATCAACTTTTTATAGCTAGAAACAAATGATAATAATACAGTTAGACAAGCATACAATGCAAAATGAAATCTTGGTCAAATAAAGTAATTGGCGAACACATGTTTAGTATTGCATAGCCAAAAGATATTGCATAACCAAAAGAATACTACTTAGCTTCTTTCCTGCTGTTGGGTTCGGTACCTGAACTTCCTGCTTGGGTCAGTGCTTCTTCTGTCGTAACGGTCTCTGTTAGTGTAGGTTCGCCTGGTGTGGCTGCTGAAGGAATTTTATTGCCAGTTGGTATATCTGCAACTTGTATTCCGGTCTGTGGGGCTGCAGCCAGTAGCAGTGGTTGTCTGTTTTCAAAAGTGGTGTCTAGTACACAGTTTTTTTCTCTTTTGTACCGTCTGGAGCAAAGTTCAACTGAAATAGGTGTGTGGTCCCTTCCAGATCAGTCAATTCTTCAGGGGGCTTGTAGGGGTCCTTGTTTCTAAGATCTTTCATGAGTTCATTGCAGTCTTTTACTATACAGTTTGCTTCGTCGCTAAAGCATGTGAGGATTATCTCGCCGGTGTTGTCAAGGATATAGGCTTTAAAAGAGTAACTGTGATAGGTATAAGTCAAATATGTGTGAGTCAAGGAATGTGAGTGCCGTAATTTATAGCATTTGTAATATTCATTATCTGTTACCTGTATTCTGGTTCTGTTGAAGGATTTAATTCCTGGCAATGGGCGTGTGGATAGCGTTCATGTATTTTGGTATGGCATTTGGGGCACTTATTAAAGTACCAGGGTCTTTTTGTGTCAATTCGACCAATTGTTGCTATTACTGTAAAACGGACATTCTGGGATAATAGCGAAATGTACATTAGTCACGTTTACTTGTTAAAAATTATTGAAGGAGATCAAATAATACCTTTTGGTGTTGTGTACCTGTGAACTGGCAGTCGCTGTTGTCAATACAAAGATTTGGTAAACATGTAACGGCTACTAATAATGCACCTACAAAATACTTGATAATGGATATATAAATACAGTCACCTGTGTATTCCAGCGATCACATATACAAAAACAACACATTCGCATGTATGTGAAACATAAATATAGCAATTAATAAGTGATCTAGGTAACCGGCGCGACTACATTGGTTGACGTAAATCTCCCTAACGACTATTTCTTCTAGGTAGCAGCGAACAACTAACTTAAGCTTGTCAATGGTATTGATTTTCTTACTAAAGAACCGAACACCAGGTGCTCTTTTCAAATTTTTTATAATAAAACCTGGGTGCGAGTGATTCTTTGTAGGAAGTCTCTGTACACAATGTTTTTGGTTGTGTTCGGTGGTCGGTTAGGCTGGTCTTTGATAAGAATCTTTAGGCCTTCAGGAGACGTCGCTACTATGTGGTGGTATCCTTACAGGTGTTCCAATCTTTAGTTGCAACCTATGTGGTGGTATCCTTACAAAAGATAATGTATTCAGGTACTCGTTTGGATACAGCAACTATGTCGCCCCTACATCGTTTCCACATGGTATAGCTTCGTCGTTGCTTTGATATGTGTGACTGAGACCATGTAACATTTCCAGAACTTGAGAGTTTATTATATATGTTGTCTCATTCTTTGGACAGACTATTGCTCTTTCTTGTAAAGCTTGCGGTGTAGGTGTCTGTAGTATGGAATCATCATATATAAAACTTATTAGTTCTAGCATGGCGCTATCAGCATCACGGATACAATATATCACAGGTATTTGGACCCACGCTGTATTTTCAGGGTCTTTTTCGCCAGGATCACCCACGATGTTGTCCCTGATATCTAGAATCCATTATGAAAATGGCCGGACAGTTTCATATCTGCAAGTGTCATTAGCATTGGCATGCAGCCGCATATTTTGACGAAGGAAAAAAACTCTGAAATGGGTCCAAAGGTATGATTCAGTGACACAAGAACCTATGATCGACAAACCAAAATTATTGTAGTTCATTATACATGTCAAATGTGTAATTTAAACTCATGATCTCTTATCCCAAATAACTATTAACTCTCGTATTTGATCCAGTCAACTTTTACATTGCTCTCTCGGTATTATGCTTCTCTAATGCTAGACTAATATAGCACTAAAGTATGATTAATGGTAAGATTTTTACCTGTAATGTTTCCATATAAAAATCAATTGCACCATTTTTTATAATAGGCATTCGAGCCTGTCTGCATAATTGCTCTAAATCCGCCCTCTTTTTCAGGAACACTTCCATTATCTTGCTTGACTTCATCTGTTGCAGCCTAGAAATCTTTGTCTCAGTCTAGAAATAGAAACCACCATCATTGTATATCAGTCAAAACATATCATATAATTACTGTATATGCATAATATCAAAATTATTTGGTCATTTAATATACTTACGGATTTTTAGGACTCTAAAGAGAGAGAATCGGGTTCAGTGATTTCACTCTCTGAGGCGGCTATGTAACGTGTGACATTTTTAAATGGTTGTTGTTCCTCGTTTGGTATGTCCTTTCCATCTGTTAGAGCAGAGTCCCCCTCCATGATATTTCATTATTAACCAACTTACCATCTACAACACAAAGAGTCTAATGATTAACTAAGGCTAAAATAGCTTATCACCTGAAACGATAATCCATTATATTTTAGCAAAAAGTTCATTGTAGCTATGTAACCACCACCAAGGCAGCCTAGTGGTCAGGCGCCCTGATGTCCTCACAAGAGGTCTCAAGTTCAAAGGTACACATCTTGGGGTGGCTAGGGAAACGGTTAGAAACGTCATTGAAGTTACAGCGACAATGACTGGATCGGAGAACGTAAAGCTGCTACAACTTCCTTGTTGAATGAAATAGTATCATCATCCCAAATAGTTGCATCAATCACTGTTTCACTGACAGGTAAATATGGAAACTATTACACATGGGCAAAAAATAATGAGTAATAGTTTGCTGCGAGAGATAGGAATAACCTCAGATTTTCAATTTTAAGTTTCATGAAAGTAACACCTTTACACTTGATCACATGTGTAACATTCTCAAGCTTCCTACAAATCTCAATTCAGTATCTCTTAGTATATACGGAATCAATTTATGATTAAAGATTGATCCACTTATAGTTACAGCCTTTACCATTATGGTTCTCGAACTTGTGCACTTGCCGCTCATACTGAGATTCATAGTTGCAGCCTTTACCATTGTGGTTCTCGAACTTTAATTTGGCCTACGAATACATGAATTTTATCAAAATTAGAACTTCAAATTCAGTACTGAAGCACATATAATGGAACTTCATTAATTAATTTAGAAAATTTATCACCAAGATGAGTATAAATCACTACAAATTTGCATAAACGTAAAAACAACTATATTATGACATATTAGGGTTTAGAGAAAAAAGAGAGAAAGTCGACACTTTTTTTTTTTTTTTTTTCTGGTTCTCACATGTTTTTCTACAGGCCTCACATATTAAATGGAATTTAGGGTTAACTATATTTAAGGAAAAGTATACAGTTGGTTAAATAGTTTATAGATTTGGACTTGCAAAATTTAATTTAAAACATGTGTTAGGTCTAGTGGTTATCGTGTTTCTTTGTGGACTAAGAGACCCAAGTTCGATTCTTGTTAAGCTCATATTTTTTGAAAAAATAAATCCGAAATTTAAGAATTAATCCAAAAATGACATGGATTCAATGATGATGACATGGCTTAAACATAAACAATTTAAGATGACATCGCATAAAAATAAAGGTGGACATATCTTGATTAATTATCAAGTTTAATAATTGATATACGGAAAGCATGGGGCGTATTATAACCTTGGTTTAGGGTAGTTCACAGCCTTACTGCACGCATCACACCAAAGCTGTCCATCTTTGCGGGTGACCCCCTTTTTGCGTTTTCCATCACCACATGCGGGGTAGTACCAACTGTTCTTTGTGCGGAACCCCACAATCTTAGCTTCAGAATGGAAGGTAGCAGCCTAGGAAATAAAATCAGTGTTAAAATAAAGCAGGTAACATTGCATGACTCATAATAATGTGTATTTTAGTTTCAAAACAGAATACATCTTTTCTTCGATCATGTCCCAAAATAAGAGATTTTGCAAGTGTCCCATCTTTTGCTTTTTCTGCGAAATAGGCACAGCCGGCTCATTAGCATCAACATCTCTGGTTTTATGTACCTTTAGTTAGCCACAAATATTTTTAAACAACAAATATGGGTAAATGCACCACTATGCACACCTTATTTGGGCTTTGAATGTAACAATAGCGGGGATCTCATCATTATCTAGGATAACAGTAGATGAACAACTTGATATGGCCAATTGGCGTGTATGATAAGCTAGGTTAGAAGTGTAGTAATGGCACATAATTTATCATTATACAATCCATAAGGCTCAAGACTAAAACATGATTTTATCCAAACATTAAAATCTTATTATTGCCACCAAAGGGCAATTTCTATATACTAATTAAAACACTTCTCCGGGAATTTGGAACTGCCCTTGTTGACCTTCAAATTCAAACAATAAAATTTTTATCAACAAAACCAAGAGACCTATCATTATAGAATAAGTAAATCACTAAAATGGTTTATGTGATTTGCTCCAAGTCTCTTACATCGCTTGTCCTGGAATCTAATTGCATAAACGTTCCTGAGAGAGACCATTTATGCAACAAACATTCCCTCTTGAGGACTATGTACACAACTCGTTTCCAAGAGAGACGACTTTGAGATTGAGCAAACCACAATGACCATAATCTAATTACTCTCGTAGAATTTATAAAAGAAGAGAACCCACTTATTCGCCACTTTCTGTTGACTCTGCACTTTATGTAACTCCATATCCATAATATGCAAAGAATCCAAGTCCTATAGAACTGTGTAAACACAAAATGATGATATGAAAGAAGGTATCAGAAAAGCGATATATTTGATATAATCGTAAATATATAAGAACCCGTATAGATATGTAACTGGTCAAAAGACTCAGAAATCAATAGTTTAACGATGTCTTGAGTAAAGGGTAGAACCACATAGGCTAATTGGAAAAATGACACTTTCCAAAGCCTAAAGTTTATGTAGAATAAGATGCTTTCAGACCCACAAACAGGCTCACACATACTCTTTTCTAATTGATTTTTTTTAATTCATAGGACGCTGGATCAATAATTTATCAAATGTTAGCTTATAATATAATCTTATAGAACATTAACTAAGATGGAATACCTTGATTATTTGAGTTGCTGGAGTCATAATCTTCTCCCTTTGGAATTGATGAACTCCCTGCCATGACGCAAGGATTCAGCTAAAAGAACAAAACAAAAATTAACCTCTTGCACTGAAAATAGAAATTGGGCGACTTTCTGCATTCATAATATTATAAGACATTATGTAACAAACTACTACAACACATTATGTAACACGTTTAGCTAAAAATGTCACAATTATGTGTCGATTAGAATAAGTTATGTGCAAGTGTGTCAACATATTTAGCTAAAAAAATTGTGTGTGTGTCAATAATACGTCAATTATATGTCAATTACAATAAGTTTTGTGCAAGTGTGTCAACATATAGAGTTATGTGTCAAATGTGTCATTAATACCTCAATTTAATATCATTAATAAACCAAGTTAATCTCATAATCCTATGGCTATAATTTCTTCCTATACTTTTTACCATTAGTGACTTTTCACAATAACTATACTCTCTCTCTCTATATATATAGGGGTGCATTCATGTGAGAAGGCCAATTTTGGTGAGAACGCGAGAAGAGATCCTAGCCCTCTATCTAAGCCCCTCCTTTTTTTGATCTAATAGCTATAATAAATCCCAATATTTACACTAAAACTATACTAATTACATGTATTACCATCCTTTTACTTTCAAATATACAATATAAATAAAAAAACACACACACACCTCACTTTTAAAGTGTAAAACCTACAAAAACTCTCTCAAATTACACCATCACTGATCACCACCGGTCTTCATCCGTTCACCACCATCTACCACCGTAATCATCACCGATCACCACCATCTACAAGCGTAATCATCACCGATCACCACCGTCAACCTCAATCGTTGCCAATCACCTCCGTCCATGGCAGTAATCATCACCGATCACCACAGTCATCCATATATAATAATCATCATCATCATCTTATCACGATCATCATCATCATTAAAAAAAAATCACACAGTTAACCATTAAAGAATGAAAACTACTATCAAAGAATGTGTTATACAAAGGTATTGAGTAACTCTGAATTAATCTTTTGACTCATATATTTTTTTTTATTTAAATGATTATAGATAAGTTCTTTCTTGTGTTTGACGAAGAAAATGAAAGATGAACATGTGTGTTGTTGCTGATGGTTTGTCAATGTACATTATGTGTTTGATGAAATACTAGTTGTTTTCACAGATGAATATAAGGTATCAAATACCCTCACATGTGAAGATATAAGGTATTGAATACCTTCACATGTGAAGATATAAGGTATCGAATATCTTCACATGTGAAGATATAAAGTATCGAATACACTCATATGTGAAGATATAAGGTATTGAATACACTCACATTTGAAGAAATAAGGTATCGAATATCTTCACATGTGAAGATATAAGGTATCGAATATCTTCACATGGGAAACAGTGGGAAAGTGAATGTACACATTGTATACGGGTGCCTTAGGAATAGCCTTTTTGGTTTTTAAAGCTTATCAGGTTACTTAGGAACAACCTTTGGTATTTCTATTAGTAGGGGTAGATGTGGCTATTGTTGGAAAATTTAGTGCACTTGTGGGATTAGTTCACACCTGGTTTTGGGTTAGGAGGTACGGAGTGTACACCCATGAGGTCCCTGAACACCCTGACTCGACTCAATAGTGGTTTGTACTGCTAGTGTATTGGTTACTACTGATAGTGTAGTAACTGATGGTTCCTACTGGTAGTGTTATGGTTCCTGCTGCTAGTGTAATGGTTCCTGCTGGTATTGGTTCCTGCTGCTAGTGTAATGGTTCCTACTGGTAGTGTTGCAGTGATTAATTTGTAACAGCTTTGACTCATTCAATTGGCTGTTATGACTCCTTTATGACCACATTTAATTGGTCATGTAACCACTATTTCTATGATTATGGAGTTTATTATGGGTGATTAATTGGCCGTTAATCATACATAATGTCCATTGAATAGTGTTGAGTGTTCTCTACTATAAATAAAGAGTGACATCTTCAGCTTGAAGACACACTAAAAAGAACAATACTAGGAGAAACAAACTGAAAGCTTAAACACTTATAAGCGCAAGGGTTATTGATTGTGCCTAATTCAATAACTAACACTTGGTCTTATCCCAAGTAGATATTCATGTAACCCAGGCATTAGGGTCAAATAGTTTACTTTGGAAAGTGATTACACGATTCCAAGTGATATCCGGTAACCACCTAGTGGTATTTTTAGTTGCTACTGATTGTCTTAACCTTGTTCTGGGAGATACACACAACCAATCAAAGTAAACTATTTGTGATAATCAATGGCTGCTGCTGCAATGAAACACATGGCTTCAAACTTTGCCAAGCTAGACAAGTTTGAAGGGGTGGACTTTAGGAGATGGCAGAAGAAGATGCACTTCTTGCTTTCCAGCATGAGCGTGGTGTATGTGCTAACCACTCCTTTCCAGATGATGGGGATGATGCTACTGTGGAGCAGATCAGGAGGAGGAGCAAATGGGAGAATGATGACTACATTTGCAGAGGTCTAATTCTCAATGGTATGTCTGATTCTCTATTTGACATTTATCCGAACTTTGAATCTTCCAAAGAACTGTGGGATTCCTTGGATGCCAAATATATGGCTGAGGATGCATCAAGTAAGAAGTTTCTTGTAAGTAATTTCACAAATTACAAAATGACTGATTCAAGACCAGTCATGGAACAATACAATGAACTTATTGGAATACTTGGAAGGTTTACACAACACAATATGCACATGGATGAGGCTATTTCAGTCTCTTGTGTCATTGACAAACTCCCTCCTTCTTAGAAAGATTTCAAGCATACCTTGAAACATAAAAAGGAGGAATTGACTCTGGTTGAGTTGGGCAGTCATTTGCGCATTGAGGAATCTCTCAAGGATGCAGGATAATGACAAACCAAAGAGTAGCAATGCTGATGGTGCATCTGTTGTCAATATGGTGGAGCATAACAACTCCACCAGGTACAATGACAACAAAGGCAAACGCAATATCATGACAACACAAGGGCAGATCCTAACAAGAAGGCAACACCTACTTGTTGGAAATGTGGCAAATCTGGTCACATTAAAAGGGATTGCAAGGGTGTTAAGATTGGTGGTAAAGCCAATGGATCAGGCACTAATGGTTCAGGGAGTGGTGGTTCTACCAACTCACTGAAAGGTCAGAATATGTTTAATAAGTCTTTTCAGATTTATTATGTTACATATGTATCTGAATCTTATTATGTACAGGATGATGATGTTGCGTGGTGGGTTGACTCTGGTGCAACAGTTCATGTGTGCAAAGATAGAAGCTGGTTCAAGACTTATGAGTCACTGAATGATGGTTCTATTCTTCACATGGGAAATGAGTCAACAGCCTTAGTGCATGGTCGTGGTTGTGTAGATCTTAATTTTAGTTCTGGAAAGATTGTAACTTTGTTTAATGTTATTCATGTTCCTGATATAAGGAAGAACTTGGTTTCAAGTAGTGTTTTGAATAATCATGGATATAAACAAGTTATTGAGTCTGATAAATTTGTCTTGTCTAAAAGTGGTGTTTTTATTGGTTTTGGCTATTTGTGTAACCAAATGTTCAGGCTTAATATTGTCAATGATAGTGATGATTCAACTTTTGTGACCACCTCTGACCAGACTGACTCTACCCTTTGGCATGCTAGACTTGGCCATGTACACTATAAAGAATGCAAGATATGTCTAAGGATAGGTTAATCACAGCATTTGACATGGACACTGAAAAGTGTAAAACTTGCATGTTGACCAAGATAACCAAGAAACCTTTTCAGGGTGTTAGTCGTGAGACTAAGCTCTTGGAGCTAATTTACAGTGACCTGTGTGATTTGCATGCCACTCCCTCTTTGGGGAATAAGAAGTACTTTGTGACATTTATTGATGATGCTTCTAGATTTTGTTATGTCTATCTGTTACATACCAAGGATGAAGCATTAGATAAATTCAAAGTGTTTAAAACTGAAGTTGAATTACAACTTGGGTCTTTGATCGAAAGATTAAGGACTGATAGGGGAGGTGAGTACATGGATACTCTGTATTTTCAGTCTGTTGGTATAATCCATGAAACGATTGCTCCCTATAATCCTAAGCAAAATGGTATTTTTGAAAGGAAAAACAGGGTGCTGAAGGAGATGGTTAATTCCATGTTGTCCTATTCAGGACTGAGTCAAGGGTTCTGGGGTGAAGCTATGTTAACAGCTTGCTATTTATTAAATAGGGTTCCCAACAAAAGGAACAAGGTTACCCTTATGAACTCTGGACTAAAAGGAAACCCAACCTGAACTATCTCGGGGTTTGGGGTTGTAGGGCTGTTGTAAGACTCCCTGATCCAAAGTTGAAAACTTTAGGTGAAATAGGCATTGATTGCATCTTTGTTGGATATGCTGAGCATTCCAAGGCTTTTAGGTTCTATGTTATTGAACCTAATGAATATGTCTCAATTAACTCCATATTTGAATCAAGGGATGCAAACTTTGATGAGAATAGATTCTCATCAGTCCCTAGACCAAGTCAGAGGATTCCTAATAGAACTCTTGACACTGGTGTATCAGAGGTCCCTGATGAAGTATTATCAGAGGTCCCTGATGAAGTATCATCAGAGGTCCCTGATGAGGTTGTGGTTCAACAACCTGAACCTGTGCTCAGAAAGAGCAAAAGGTTCAGGACTCCAAAGTCATTTGGACCTGAGTTTCAATTATACTTAATTGAAAGAACAAGGGATGAGGTCTCTGACCAATACTCCTATTCCTTCATTGTTGAGGATGATCCCAAGACATTTGAAGAAGCAATGAAGTCCCAGGATATTGCTTTCTGGAAAGAAGCAATAAATGATGAGATGGATTCCATCATGGGCAACAACACTTGGGTGTTGGTTGATCTACCACCAGGTTGCAAACCTCTGGGTTTCAAATGGATTTTCAAAAAGAAAATGAAGGTAGATGGAACTATTGAAAAGTTCAAGGCTAGACTAGTCATTCAGGGCTTTAAACAAAAGTCAGGAATAGACTATTTTGATACTTATGCCCCTGTGGCTCGTATCAGTACCATAAGACTGCTGATTGCTTTGGCATCAATTTACAGTCTGATTATTCATCAGATGGATGTGAAGACAGCTTTCTTGAATGGTGAACTGGATGAGGAGGTTTATATTAACCAACCTCAGGGCTTCATCTTGCCTGGCAATGAAAACAAGGTGTGTAAACTGATTAAGTCTCTTTATGGACTTAAGCAGGCACCTAAGCAATGGCATCAAAAATTTGATGAAGTAGTTTTGTCTAGTGGTTATGTTCTTAACCAGTCTGACAAATGTGTATATAGCAAATTTGATGAATCTGGTAAAAGAGTCATCATTTGTCTATATGTTGATGACATGTTGATCTTTGGCACTGACCAAAATCAGGTTGACCTGACAAAGGAATTTTTGTCATCAAGGTTCTCCATGAAGGACATGGGGGAGGTTGATGTTATCCTTGGTATAAAGATTAAACATGAAAGTAAAAGAATTTCTATCTCTCAGTCTCATTATATTGAGAAGGTGTTGAGGAAATTCAATTACTTTGATTGTACTCCAGTGAGTACACCTATAGATACTTGTGAGAAGCTGATGCCTAATAATGGCAAGACTGTATCTCAACTTGAGTATTCTAGGGTAATTGGCTGCCTGATGTATGCCATGACTTGTATAAGACCTGATATTGCATTTGCAGTGGGTAAACTGAGCAGGTATACTAGTAATCCTAGTGCTCATCACTGGCAAGAAGTTCAAAGGGTATTGAAGTATCTGAAGAGAACTATGGATTATAGTCTCTCATATACTGGTTATCCATCAGTGTTGGAAGGTTACACTGATGCAAGCTGGATCAGTAACACTGAAGACAATTCGTCTACTAGTGGCTGGGTATTCCTACTTGGTGGAGGTGCAATTTCTTGGGCATCCAAGAAACAAACTTGCATCACTAGTTCAACAATAGAATATGAATTTGTGGCTTTAGCAGCTGCTGGTAAAGAAGCTGACTGGTTGAAAAACTTGCTTCTTGAGATTCCATTGTGGCCTAAACCTATAGCACCTATTTCTATCCGTTGTGATAGTGCAGCTACATTGGCTAAGGCTTATAGCCAGATGTACAATGGTAAGTCTAGAAACTTAGGTGTCAGACATAGCATGATTCGTGAGCTTATCATGAATGGGGTGGTATCTATAGAGTTTGTTAGATCTCAACAAAATTTAAATGATCACTTGATGAAGGGATTAGCTAGAGACTTGGTTATAAAGTCTGCTAAAGGGATGGGTTTAAGTCCAACTTAGTCACTGAATGCTAAGACACCCAACTCCCTCCTGAGGAAACTTGGGAGCTGAGTTCAATGTGGAAAGCTGAACATTCAGTGGACTGGAGCACATGTTTTATTTACATCCCAAGGTTGTGCTCAGAACCTGCTGAAAAGGAAGATGAAGTGTTTACTTCTTAATGGTTAATTTTCTTTGAAAAAGTGCTTGGCAGGAGCATGAATAAAGAGGAACCACCTATGTGAATGTTGAAGTTTTGCCGCTTCAGGGAGCTTTTGTACTTTTGGCTTTTACAACATTTATGAATTTGGATATGGACACATGGCTTGTATAGTGTCAGGAGCTTTTAAGTGTTTGAAAACTTGTGTGTATTTTATCTTCAGGTATTCAAATGGGTTGAAGGGTTCAATTCTTAGAATACCCTGATTCTCGAATATTTGAACGTATAATGTACTAAGATGAAAATTCAATCCTCAGGATATTTTCGTTCATGCACATGTTTTGTTTGATGTTTGTTTTTCTTGAAAAGGAAGTGAACTACATTTGGGGAGGATTGTTGGAAAATTTAGTGCACTTGTGGGATTAGTTCACACTTGGTTTTGGGTTAGGAGGTACGGAGTGTATACCCATGAGGTCCCTGAACACCCTGACTCGACTCAATAGTGGTTTGTACTGCTAGTGTATTGGTTACTACTAATAGTGTAGTAACTGATGGTTCCTACTGGTAGTGTTATGGTTCCTGCTGCTAGTGTATTGGTTCCTGCTGATGGTTCCTGCTGGTAGTGTATGGTTCCTGCTGCTAGTGTAATGGTTCCTACTGGTAGTGTTGCAGTGATTAATTTGTAACAGCTTTGACTCATTCAATTGGCTGTTATGACTGCTTTATGACCACGTTTAATTGGTCATGTAACCACTATTTCTATGATTATGGAGGTTTATTATGGGTGATTAATTGGCCGTTAATCATACATAATGTCCATTGATTAGTGTTGAGTGTTCTCTACTATAAATAGAGAGTGACATCTTCAGCTTGAAGACACACTGAAAAGAACAATACCAGGAGAAACAAACTGAAAGCTTAAACACTTATAAGCGCAAGGGTTATTGATTGTGCCTAATTCAATAACTAACATTTGGTATTATCCCAAGTAGATATTCGTGTAACCCAGGCATTAGGGTCGAATAGTTTACTTTGGAAAGTGATTACACGATTCCAAGTGATATCTGGTAACCACCTAGTGGTATTTTCAGTTGCTATTGATTGTTTTAACCCTGTTCTGGGAGATACACACCAACAACTTGTTCCTTCAACCAAGTATAGTTGAAACTCAGGTCCAAATGACTTTAGAATCCTGACCCTTTTGCTCTTCCTGAGCATAGGTTCAGGTTATTGACCACAACCTCATCAGGGACCTCTGATGGTAATTCATCAGGGACTTCTGATACACCAGTGTCATGAGTTCCATTAGGAATCCTCTGACTTGGTCTAGGGACTGATGAGAATCTATTCTCATCAAAGTTTGCATCCCTTGATTCAATTATAGAACCCATTTACATATGAATGGGTTGATATTGGTTGTGTTTTTATCTAACGTGTGTCAAATGGTAAAAGATCGAGCCAAACGGCTGAAAGTCTCCCGAAGCCTTTTTGATGGATACCGTCTCCTAAATGATTTTATAAAAGATTCAGCTTATTGATGTAATATTATTGTTTCTATTTCTATAATAATGTATCATATTAAACATAATAGCTATTTATATAAAGTTTAAAAAATAGACAAAAAAAGTGTTTCTGGGTCAACACAACTTGACACGACTCATCATAACCTAATTGAAACATGTTGGGTTTTTTCTTAGCATGTTTTGACTTGTTACCCAACCTATCCATCCAACACTATTTTTGACAATTTTTATATATACAGGAACGCCTGGAAAGAAGGCAGATGCCATACCACATGCACATCGACCTTGAACTTTTGGAGGCTGTACACCTGGTATGTGCTATGCTGCTTGAGGAAGGCAAATAGCCACGATGCAAGGCGCAAAGTCATAAGTAAGACACTAAGACGATTACTTGAAATAAGTGACAGACAAACCCTCACTGGGGCCCCCTGAAAGTGTGAGAGACCATGTTATGGCAGCAACTCAAGCCCTTAGCAAGGGTGACTTCCAAATATCCTTTGCGGTCATCAACTTACTAGACGTCTGGAAGCTTCTTAAAAATCGTGAATCGATCCTAGAAATGCTTAAAAACAAAATCAAAAAAGAAGCTTTAAGGAATTACCTTCTCACCTATTCTTCATCATACTCGACACTAAAACTGGACCAGCTTTCAAACATGTTTGACCTTTCGGAAAGCCAAACCCAATGTACTCTGAGCAAGATGATGATTAGTAAAGAGCTTTACAAAAGATTGGACTAACCTACAGACAACATCGTTTTCCATGAAGTTGAAAATAGTAGATTACAAACTCTGGCTTTCTAGTTAGCCGAAAAGCTGTCAATTCTAGCAGAGAGCAACGAGCGGGCTGTAGAGGCGAGGTTTCGTGGTAGTGGGTTGGAGTCATTACCCACCAGGCGTCGGGAGGGTCTGGATTATTCATCAGTTGGTATGCATTATAAAACTGAATGAACTATCTACAATGAAAGCGATAAAAGTATTACATTAACAAATATTACAAGCAATGGTCAAATTTAACACCGATTACAAACAAGTGAATAATGAAAGTGTAAGAACTTAACCTTTTGCAGAACCAATTTTAACATAATAACCTTCAAATTACAAAAGCAGACAACCATAAGCTCAAGGAGATGATCGAGAGTGGTGACAAGAAGGTGTTGCTATGGCGGCAATTGGTCGTCCAATGGGGGTTTGTGTTTTTGCCATCGTGGAGATTGGAGGCGATGGTGGTTGATGTGTCTGCATTTGGTGTGTTTTGTTTATGGAGAGAGAGAGAGAGAGAATAAAAGAGATACTTTTTTGGGGGGTTGGAAGGAAATGAGAATAATATAATCAGATCCCTCTAATTTTTGGCAAAAAGTTACAAAAATGCCACTCCGCCCAAATTGATATTAAGATGAGATTCACTTGATCTAACGGTCCAGATCTCTTCTCGCATTCTCACAAAAAAAGCCTTCTCATTTGAACGCTTCACTATATATATATATATATATATATATATATATATATAGAGAGAGAGAGAGAGAGAGAGAGAGTATGGATCAAGTGAGAAGTAAATTAAAATAAGAAGTGACCAAAACCACGCATTTGAGATGCAACGACTTGCACTAGATGCATTTCTATTCATATAGATGCAACATCTTGAGTTTCGAAAGTTAATTTGATGTATAGATGGTGCAAATTGATTTTCATGATTTTGGCACTTGCAGAGGAACAAAAAAACAAGAGAAATCATGAAATGCATCTAATATACGTATATGTATATGATTAAAAGCTAGAAAACAAACTATGGTGCGTTATAATGCATCTAAGATTATAGTGATGCATCTAATTTAGGTCGGTCGCTTTTCAAGTAGATCTTGGTTTTCTCAAGTTTGGTTTTATACACACCTTATAGATCCTCTTTCTTACCGAGACATCTTAAAAGAGATATCGATTCATGTTGATTATCTGTGGGTTCACCATAACCAGTTGGGCTAGCTCAGTTGGCCACCAAGGTTTCCTTAAGGTACCTTTGGGAGGGGGTGTTTGGCTAGGGGAGGTCGTAAGTTTGAGTCCCACCCGAGACTTTTACCCTTTCAGGCTATAAAAGACTAGTAGCCGGATCTCAGCAGCATACTGCCAATTAGATGTCACTACTGGACCTGAACCACTAACAAGCAGTTAAAAAAAATCTATGAGTTCACCATCAAATCTTCCTTCATATTTCATAGTGTAAGTAACTTTTAGTTTTCATCCTTTTTATTCCATTATTATAATACATGTTCTTAGTAAGTTTTTTTTCAAAATATAAACCGACTTAGATACTTGATTGGGATGTTATTAATTGTTAGATATAGTCCATGGGTTTGTCTATTTTCTGTTAATGGGTGTAGCCAATATTGTTTATGATTCCTTCAATGGATTTTCCTTTTCTTTCTTTGGGTTTTTGGGATTTCAGGACTTTGGAACGACATGGTAGAGGCGGGAACATGGCGGAAAATGGTGGTGGCATAAGTATGAACCAATAATATATCCGCGGTTCATTGGAGCTACATATACAAAGGTTGATAAATGCTCATTCTATTCAAAGATGTAGTAACATGAGTAACAAAGTAAGTACGTGGTAGGTAGTTGGGTCTAGCTAGAGCAACATACAAAGATGGTATTTTGAATGGGGTTAGTCATGAACAAGGTAATGTAATGTATGTGTATGACTGTATTCTGCATGGTAACTTTTTGAAACTAATTTATTCCATGATATTCAGGTAGATTTAGGGTCAAGTGTAATTTGGACATTTTAATGGCAAATGTGCTTTAGTAAGTTGTGTGTGATTCGGATGAAGGGATGAAGCATTTGATGTTTTTGTTTTACTAATTTCTATGGTAAATTTTTAGTTAGAATTATTTACCCAAAAAACTTTTTTTTCCCTAGATTTTATAAATGAGATTGTAATTAAATTATGAAAAGACTATTAGCATTCCATTATATCAAATGTGTTTTTAAGATTTTATGGGATTTACATATAAGATTATCTTTCTAATTTAAATATGAATATTGAGCTTTTGTTGATTAGTTAAATTATATAAGAAATGATCTCATATTGCATTATATATGAACTTAATTTTGTTTTGGTTGAATATTTGTAGCTAGCTAACACCGATGTATTATAATAATATTTGTATTGTATACTCAATTAATTATAGATGACAATAGTAGAATTTTAATTAAATTAAATAATCCACATAGAAAACTATCACTTATATATAAGAAAAGTGATTGATGAGATGTATTAGTTAACGAATAATAACATTTTTAGTTAGAAAATACCGGGAATTAGTTATAAACTATCACTTATGTTTTTTAGTTAGAATTATTTACCCAAAAATATTTTTTTTCTAGATTTTGTAAATGAGATTGTAATTAAATTATGAAAAGACTATTAGCATTCCATTATATCAAATGTATTTTTAAGATTTTATGGGATTTACATATAAGATTATCTTTGTAATTTAATTATGAATATTGAGCTTTTATTGATTAGTTAAATTACATAAGAAATGATCTCATATTGCATTACATATGAACTTAATTTCGTTTTGGCTGAATATTTGTAGCTAGCTAACACCGATGTATCATAATAATATTTGTATTGTATACTCAATTAATTATAGATGACAATAGTAGAATTTTACTTAAATTAAATAATCCACATAGAAAACTATCACTTATATATAAGAAAAGTGATTGATGAGATGTGGTAAGATAGAGATGTGGGTTGTGGAGTGTCACACTCGGTATTGTGTGATCAATTTATTTATTTATTTTTTTAATTATATATAAACCCACTCAAAATTGCATATTTGTATATCTACTCAAGACATGCTTAAATACTATGTACATTATGAATTCTAAACTTGTAGTTTAAAAAAAATATGTATATATAATGAGTATATTCGTCATTTTCATTTCTAATGTATACATGCATACATTTATTTAAATAGAAATATTATTTGAGGTGTCATGATGGACTCGTAAAAGGTCATAGATGTTGGGATTATACTAAGCGTGTCCATAATTTGGGTAACAACCAAAGGAATAAAAGATCGAAATCGAATTGAGCCGAATAAAACTGAACTGAATTTGTAACCGAACCAAAATTGCTAAAACTAAATCGAACCAAATTACATATTCGGTTTTTAGTTTGGATATGGTTAAGGGAAAATGAAAACCGAACCGAAAACCAAATTCAAACAAATATATCTATTCTTTATATATTTATATACAAAAAGACTTTAAAACTCTTTTAAGTATATATATAACATGTTTCAAGCTTAAATTTGTTTGGTTGCTAATTCTTTATAAATAAATTGAAAAAATATATAAATTATGTAATTCAACCTATTGAAATAAATAACTTTAACAAACTTATAAAACTTAAAGGGCTTAATGTGTAACTCTTCTTAGCTTGTTTTTGCTAACTTAACTTAGCTATATATAGGCTATTATTTAGATTAGGGTTTGATATTTCTCTCTCTCTCAAATTTACACACACTCTTGGTTTTCTCTCAAGACTACATTTGGGTTTCATCATCATTGTGATCTTGTTATTTTTTTGTAGTTTGGTTATAGTTTTTGGTATTGTTTCAAATCATCTTGATATGCTACTGTGGTAGTGTGTGAGTCTTTGTATCTGATAGCACTCTTTAGGAGGATTATCATCTTTCTCTTTGTATTGTATTGGCTTTCATCCGTGTTGGGGATAAGCCGGCTATGTATATTATTATAATAAAAGAATAAATCACCAAAGGGGTGGTTGGTTGGGTGATTAACTCATTGTTTAGTTGTTTTGGTACCATTTTTACATGGTAGCACAACCTAGGTTATGATTGATTGGCTTCTTGAGGATCTTGGGTAGAGTCGATCGATTCAAAACTTAAGTGTGTTTTTTGAACATACAACGCTTAGGTGTGTTGATTCTTAGTTTACTCGAAGGGTTTGAGTATCAAATGAAGATTTAGGGTTTTTTCTTGAAACCTAGATTTTCGGCGTTTTTTATTTCTGGTTCAATTGGAAGGATTTGGCATTGGTTTCTTGAAGAATTAACAGTTAATTGTTAAGTTCTTGGCTTGATTCTTGAAAAACATAATTTGGCATTTTGAGAGTTTTTTGGAATCTGGTGGATCTGTGGTTTCTGGGCTAAATCTTGGTTTAATTACTCTAGACTAAGAGAATCTAGAGTGATTGATAGTGTTTTCCCGTTGCATCTAGTTTATAGCACTATAAATGTCTTTTTATTTCTTTAGGGTTATCTGGTTCTAAGTTTACTGGGCGTAAACGGATTGGCTAACTTCTTGATCTACCACTTTGAGTTGTGTGAATATCCTCTCTGGCCAATCACAGTCTGCTGACTTGGGCTAAGTTAGTCCTGGGTGTGAGTTTTACTTTTACTGTTTTCAGTTTTGCTATTGAGTTTAGAGTGCAAGAGCTTAGGAATTTGGCAGTCTTGGAAGTTGAGTTGTTGTTTTGTTGGTGGTTTATTTGTGATTGTTGGTGGTTTGGTGTATCTGTTATTTTTCTGTTTAGCTGGTTATTTCTTGTCTGGTTTATTTGTTGTGATTGTTCATTTATATTCTTGATTTTCATTATAGCTATTATAATTAGTAGTTTGGATCAGAGTAATCATTTACATCTTTATGCAAATGATTCTAATTGTGCATCTATTGTGTCTGTTAAATTGTCTGGGTTGAGAATTATAGAATTTGGGCTAGTGATATAAAATTGGCTATTCAGATTAAAAATAAGACGAGGGTTTCTTGATGGTACTTGTCTTAGAAGTGATTATATTGCTAGTCCCTTGTAAGAAGCTCAATGGGATAGATGTAATGTTATTGTGTTAAGCTAGATTTTAACTTCTTTATCTCAAGATGTTTATCTTGGTCATGTGTTTTCTGGAAGTGTTGTTGTTGTTTGGAAAAATTTAGCAGACACCTATGATAGAATTGATGGGTATGTTTTGTTTAATTTGCTTCAGAAAATCAATAGTTTTAAATAAGGTGGTTTGCTTGTGTCTAAATATTTTCATAAGTTGAATTCTCTATGGAGGGAATTTGACATTCTTACCAAATTACCTTACTGTGTGTGTGAAGCTAGAACTGAATTAGTTGATCATGATAAGTTGTTGAGATTGATGCAATTCTTAATGGGTCTTGATGACATTTATCAGCCCATTAGGAGCAGTCTTTTGACCAGGTAAATCCTTTCTGACGTCAAAGATGCTTTTGTCATCATTTCTCGGGAAGAATCCCACACAGGGATTCCTACCACTTTTGTGAAAAATGAGAAGCCTCAAATATCTGCTTTTGTGTCTAGACCTAATGTGAATAACAGGAAAAAATTTAATAACAACTGTTCTAGTAACAATATGAATAATAACAGAGGAAATTATGATAGTTTGCTATGCAAGAATTGCGGTTTGAAAGGACATACCATTGACAAATGTTTTGAACTAATTGGATATCCTCCTAGTTTTAAGAAAAATCCTATTTTGAAACCTGCAACTGGTTTTAACAATAAAAGTAATAATGTTGGGTTAAGGGTATGTCTGGTGTTAACGATGATGTAAAAAATGGTGGTACATTGTGTTTTACCAATGAACAGGTTTTGAAGTTGATGAGCCTTTTGAATGACAAAACTTGCTCTGCTGCTCATGCCTATATGGCAGGTAGTGGTTCTTGTTCTTTTTTCAATTACAATGTCTTTTTTAATCAACATTTATATAATATTTTCTGTGCTAATATCAATTTTAATGGGATCTCTTATCATTTTGGTTGGATCATTGAGTCAGGGGCTAATCAACATTTGACTAATAATACTGAAAAAATGTTTGGTCTAACTGATATTTCTGATTTGAATTAACTGTTGGACACCCAAATGGTACATTGGCCAAAATTATTCATGTTGGTAATCTTAAACTTAATAAAAATGTGGTTTTGTTTGATGTCCTGATTGTTCCCGAGTATTGTGTTGGTTTGTTATCTGTTCATAAAATGATTAAAGATAACAAGTTAAGTGTTGGTTTTGATGAGACTAAATGATATATTTAGGATTTGAAAAATCAGAATGTTCTAGGGACTGGTAGTAAATTTGGGGGTTTGTACTTGTTTGATAGAGAATGTGTAAAGTGAGTTTTTTTATTGTCACGTGTCTAAAGAAGTTTGGCATAATAGGTTGGGACACCCTGCTAATCAGGTTTTAAAATTGTTAAAAAAGTCTCTGAATTTGTCTAATGTAGTCCTTGTGAGGTTTGTCATAAGGCAAAACAAACAAGGGACTCTTTTCCTCTAAGTGAAAATAAGTCTGCTATTTTTGGTCAACTTATTCACATTGATATTTAGGGTCTATATAAGGTGGTTAGCAGGGAGAGTTTTAGGTATTTCTTGACCATTGTGGATGATTATAGGTCTGTGTGGGTGTATACGCTTAAAACCAAAGATGAAGTTTTTGGAATGTTTTTGAGTTTTTATAATCTAGTTTTGACATAATTTAAGAAGAAAATCAAAGTTATTAGGTCAGATAATGGTACTGAGTTTATAAATAATAAAATGTATGATTTTTTAAATACTATAGGTATTATTCATCAAAAAACTTGTGCATATACACCTCAGCAAAATGGGATTGCTGAGAGGAAACACATACATCTGCTGAATGTTGCCAGAAGTCTTATGTTTTAGGGGGGAATTCCTCTTGTCTATTGGCCTGATTGTGTTTTAGGGGGGAATATCTTATTAACAGGCTTCTTTCCTATGTTTTAAAGGGTAAGTCACCCTTCTCTTTGGTGTATAATAAGGAACCTAGTTTGTCTCACCTTATAAGTTTTGGATGTTTATGTTTTGCTGCTATTATCAAAGGGTCTGAAAATTTTTTCTGAAAAATATAAAATATGTCTTTTAATTGGGTATGCTAGTGGAAAAAAAAAGCATACAAATTGTTAAGTCTTGAAAACAGAACTGTTTTGTACTCCAGAGATGTTAAGTTTTATGAAACCATTTTCCATATAAGATGAGTCAACAAAGTGATTCAGAATCTGAGTTTGAAGTATCAAACTTGAACTTTTTTGATTTTATTGAATCTGAGTCTATGTCAAAACCCAAAACTCCTGTCCCTACTCCCAATGATGATAATCTTAGTGAAAATAGAGAGGAAACAACATCTGTTGGTAGAGATGGTAGGATCCATCAACTAGATATGGCAGTAAACAGTGATAAGGCTGTAAATGATGAACATATACAACAACCTGATAGTTTACTACAATCTGGCCATGATGAGAATTCTGCAACTCCTTTAGATGAAAACATTAACTCTGAGGGAAATGTTGGTTCAAGTTCTTCTGATGGTCATAGGTTCCAAAATGTTTTTCCAAATCAAGTTGAGGAAGGGTCTGTTAGTCATAGAAGGTCTTCTAGGTCTTCTAAGTTTCCTGCTAAATTGAATGACTATGTGTTAAATACTAAAGTTAGGTATGGGTTGAACAGATATGCTAATCATGCTTTGTTAAGTGCGGAAAGTTACTGTTTTGTGTCTAATTTGAATAAAACTGCTGAACCTACTATAAGTAGAAGAGGCTAGTAAAGATACTAATTGGGTTAATGTTATGAATGATGCAATATATACTTTACATGAAAATGATACTTGGGAAGAAAATAATTTACCAGCTGGTAGAAAACCAATTGGTAGTAAGTGGGTTTGGAAAATAAAATATAAATCTACTGGTGAAGTAGAAAGGTATAAAGCCAGACTTGTGGCTAAAGGTTTTGGTCAAAAAGAAGGTGTTGGTTATGAAGAAACTTTTAGCCCTGTTTTTAAAATGGGAACTATCAGATGTTTGTTGAGCGTTGCCATTAAAAAAGATTAGAAATTTTTTCAAATGGATGTCAATAATTCTTTTTTATATGGTGACCTTAATGAGGAATTGTATATGCTTCTTCCACCTGGGTATTTGAAATAGGGAAGTAACAAAGTTTTTAGGTTGAAAAAGTCTTTGTATTGGCTTAAACAAGCTTCCAGACATTGAAATCACAAGTTGTCTAAAGCTTTGTTTGAAGCAGGGTTTATGCAGTCTAAAAATGATCATTCTCTTTTCATAAAAAAGAGTGGTCAGGTTGTGGTGTTCTTACTTGTTTATGTGGATGATTTAGTCATCACTAGTAGTTGTGAAGTTGAAATTGAAAAATTTAAACAGTTTTTGAAAACCAAATTTAAATTCAAAGACTAGGTAGAACTTTAGTTTTTCCTTGGAATTGAAGTTCAAAAAACTAAAACTGGTTTATGTTTGAACCACAGAAAGTATTGTCTTGAGCTTTTACATGAGTTTGGATTACTTGCTTGCAAACCTGTTATGACTCCTTTACCTGAGAATTATGGGTTGGCTCATAAAGAAACTGATGATGATAAGTATTTGAAAAATATTACTAGTTATCAGAAGTTTGTAGGAAAATTAATCTATCTTACTATGACCATAACTAATATCTCTTATGTTGTTCACTGTTTGAGTCAACATATGCATGCTCCTTTACAATCTCATTTTAATCATGGTATATGGGTTTTAAAGTATTTGAAACTTGCTCCTAAATGGTATTGGTTTTGATAGAACTAAAAATGAGTTTAATGTTGTTGCATATTCTGATTCTGATTGGGCTAAATGTCCTATGACAAGGAGGTCAGTTTTAGGATATTGTGTGTTTTTAATGGTAATCTTGTTTCTTGGAAAGCAAGAAGCATGCTACTCTTTCTAAGTCTTTTGCAGAAGCAGAATACAAAAGTATGGCATCTGCTACTTGTGAAGTGATGTAGATATTGAAAGTATTGGAGGATTTGGGAGAGACTAGGTTGGTTCCAGTTGATTTGTGTTGTGATAACAAGTATGCAATTTATATTGCAACAAATCCTGTTATGCATGAAAAGACCAAGCACTTTGATATTGATGTGCATTTGGTCAAGGAAAATGTTGCTTCAGGTTTGATTAAAACTGTGAATGTTGAGTCTAAAAATAAGTTTGCAGATATATTGACTAAAGGTCTTGGGTCTATGCAGCATACTTTTCTAGTTAAGAAACTTGGCATGTTAAACTTGTTTGTTACATAAGTTTAAGGAAGGGTATTGAAATAAATAACTTTAACAAACTTATGAAACTTAAAGGGCTTAATGTGTAACTTTTCTTAGCTTGTTTTCGCTAACTTAACTTTTGAGGTTTGTTGTGAGTGTTTTATTTGTGCAGGGTCTATATTAAAACTTAGCTCTATATAAGCTATTATCCGGATTAGGGTTTCATAATTCTCTCTCTCAAAGTTACACACACTCTTGGTTTTCTCTCAAGACTACAGTTGGGTTTCATCATCATTGTGATTCTGTTATTGTTTTATAGTTTGGTTATAGTTTCTGGTATTGTTTTAGATCATCTTGATTTGCTAGTGTGGTTTGTTTAGAATTTGTTAGTGTATGAGTCTTTGTATTTAATAGTACTTTTTAGGAGGACTACCATCTTTCTCTTTGTATTGTATTGGCTTGCATTTGTGTCGGGGACAAGCCGGCTGTGTATATTATTATAATAAAAGAATAAATCACTAAAGGGGGGTTGGTTGAGTGATTAACTCATTGTTTAGTTGTTTTGATACCATTTTTACACAACCCGAAAATCGAACCGAATTCAAATTTGGTTTTCGGTTCGGTTTTTAGTTTTATGTGAAATCTTTTTTAACCGAACTAACCGAACCGAATAAACTGAAATAACCGAATCGATTAACACCCCTAGATTATACAGGAAGGTCGTGGGTTGGTCTACTCCGTAATGTGCAAAGAAATCCATAAATTATACGGACAAGAATTAAGCTCCGTCATTTTTTTTTTAATAAATGTAGATTTTGAACATGGTCTTTCACTTTACAGGTTACCTGTATTCATACAAGTGAATAAAAACTTTTACTCCTGCTTTACCCGGAAATACATTGTGTCCTATTAAAGAATGTATATTTTCATTTCTTTATAACGCTTAGTCCAATACAATAGTATTATGATAGTACTATGATACTTTGATTGTATGATTACTATGTGACGATTTTGTTTTGGTAAGCCAAAATGTTTACTAAAATCTACCGTGTAGGGATCGGATGTTCACTAAACGGGTTAACTCAAATAAGCATAACTACCCACTCCAAATAGATTTAGGTTAGTCAGTTTTGAGTCGGGGTGTTTGGTGCTAACAAAAGTTTTAATAAGGTTTTCAGTTCGGATATCTCCAATCCCGAAAAGTTTATTAATGTACTACGTATATAAGATATTATATGACATCGACAATGGCTGCATGTATACGTTCTTCTGTACTTGTTAATTCATATTCATCAATTATATATTCGTAAATACTTGTACCAAAAGCCCTTAGACTTCATATTACTTATTTTAGTTCTAACAAAAACAACTTTTGCATTGACTTGAGACATTATTTTACTTTGTTTAGTCTTCTCTATACGTTACATGTAATAATTAACGACAATGGAACAATTTGGGGTAATTTAATATCGGTAAGGTTGGCAAGAGAACCAATTTTGGTTATTTAGCATTAAAATTGATTTTTTGGCATCTATAGATTTTATCAATTCTTCTTGTACTATTTTCACAATTTGGTTATACGTGCCTCAACCCGATTGAACTGAAGTTTAGCTCGGTTGGTTTAGATTGGCTCTATAAAGTTTAGTTTGGATATTGAGTGGTTCAAACATTTTCTCATAACTAAATATATAAAGCAAACCGATTAACCCCGTTAAATCCATAACTAACAATTTTGACACCCATAGGGTCGTGCTTAGCACAGCCTAAAACACTTTCTAGTTTTTATATATGCACAAGACAGATGCACACGACATATGGTTTTTGTATATGATGTAGCATTGAATCTCTTCTACGGCGTATTATTTCATTGCATGGTCTAGATCATTTAAACACAATTATTTATGTTTTGAGAACATAATAATCATATAATCAGTATGCAAATACAATCCCAAGCACATCGAATTCGTGTCATGAGGACTAAAGACGCCTCATCACATCCCAACACTCGCTCATCGCCCTTGTGGCATCCTCCTTCCTTGCTTTCACCACCTCCCTAACAAAGTTCCCTTCCTCCGACTCCATCAACTGCCTAATCCGCTTCTCAATCTCTGCCGCTGCCACTTTCCCACCCTTTTATCTAGAGGTGGCAATTTAAGACCCAATGGTTAAATTTGGGTCTAGTTGGGTAAATTTTTTTAATGAGATGGGTCTAAATGGGTTTAGTTATTTTAATAGATGGGTCTAGATGGGTTTAGTTTATTTTAATTAGTTTATACTACTTTATAATGCATTTATGCCTTCTAAAATTAGAAGGCTTAAAAATTCAGACTTTTTTTCTTGCTTATTATGGAAAGAGTTTTTCTAACCAAAAATTAAGATTAGGAGCTCCAATCATGAGATGACATGTGTCACTTCTAAACAAACTCCAAGCCTAACTTCTAACAAACTCCAAACCTAACTCCTAACCACTAAAAATTAAGATAAAGAGCTCCAATTATAAAATGACATGTGTCATTTCTCAACTAAAAATTCATCTTTATTTTTAAATTAAAATATCTTTTTATTTACTTATTTTTTTTATAATCTAATTTCACCATATTTTCTAAAATTTTATGCTCTTTAATTCAACATCCATTTTGATATATTTTTATGAGTTTTTAGTTTTTATATTTTTAATGGGTTTATTTTATTTTAATTCAAATTTTTACAACTTTAACCTTTATTTCAATCAATATAATCTTGATTCGTCAAAATCATATACTTTTGGGGTAGTGTTTGACGCGTAAGAGATTGCGAGGGTATTTCTATATGCGGGAATAATGATGTCGCGGGAAAGCTACGGAAAAGTTACGGGTAACCCAAACAAACACTTACAACTAACACATATACATTCGAAGTGTTGTGAAATGAATTCACTAAACGGGTAAGCAAACACATATAACTATACTTATCGCTGCCGCTGTGCGCGGGTACCCGGCTAGTTAATATTGATGGGTCTAGTTGGGTCTAATAATATACCCACATGGGTCTAATACAATATTTACATGGTTTAAGGTGGTTGTTAACTAAAATTATAAAAATTACTCACAATATATTTTTATACGTTTTCTTACGTTTCCATACATTTTTATCATTTTCGTCCGTTTTTATACGTTTTCGTCCGTTTTATACCGGTTTTTTACGTTTTTATCCGTTTTTGCACGTTTTCGTCTGTTTTTTTTACGTTTTTTTCCGTTTTACACGTTTTCGTCCGTTTTTGTCTATTTTCGTCAGTTTTTTTTACTTTTTCGCCCGTTTTTTCACGTTTTCGTCTGTTGTTTTATGCTTTTGTTCGTTTTTACGCGTTTTCGTCTTTTTTTTACGTTTTCGTCAGTTTTTTTGACAATTTTTACCCTTTTGCACGTTTTCGTCAGGTTTCTTTTACATTTTTGTCCGTTTTACACGTTTTCATACAGTTTTTTATGTTTTTATCCGTTTTTAAACGTTTTCGTCCGTTTTTTTACGTTTTTGTCCGTTTTTACACGTTTTCATCTTTTATATTACGTTTTTGCCCGTTTTCACACGTTTTCGTCTGTTTTTTTACGTTTTCACACGTTTTCGCCCGTTTTTTCACGTTTTCGTCTGTTTTTTTACGTTTTCGTTCGTTTTACACGTTTTCTTCTGTTTTTTTACGTTTTCGTCCGTTTTACACGTTTTCGTCCGTTTTTTTACGTTTTGTCCGTTTTTCTTACGTTTTCGCCCGTTTTTTCACGTTTTCATCTGTTTTTTTTACGTTTTCGTCCGTTTTTACACGTTTTTGTCCCTTTTTTTTTTGACAATTTTTACGTTTTTGCACGTTTTCGTCAGGTTTTTTTTACGCTTTTGTCCATTTTACATGTTTTCATCCAGTTTTTTTAATCTTTTTATCCGTTTTGCAATGACGTACCAAATTGGAACACTTATGAAAGTAGGACGTACCAAATTGGAACACTTATGGAAAGTACATTGCTATTCTACAACTTAAAAAAAGTACACGTACTAGAACGGGACACTTGTGGAAAGTACATTGCTATTCTACATCTTAAAAAAAGTACACGTACCAGAATGGGACACTTGGAAAAGTACGTTGCTATTCTACAACTCACCTTTATGCAATTAGTGTTTGTTGTTTTTGGGTGTTTTCTAGATGTAAACGTTAAGTTCATGGTTGTTTCAGGATTTGGTTTTTGCTAAAGTGACGCAGCCAACCGTACTTTTGGCGTGGCCAAAGCCGTATGGCATAAAATGTAACCATATTTTGTAGCCGAATTGATATCTGACCTAAGGTACTAGATTTTGGATTTCAATTACTGTAATAAAGCAAGTTACGTAAAAACTTAATGTGAAAGATTAGGACCATGAGACGTTGTGTTAGGTCACTTGATATGTCACTTATACCTGTTATTAGTAGAAATAGCAGGTATGAATGCCCTATCAACTGGTCTAACAAGCGTCTCATAGCTTTCTAGGTAATCCAATCTAGGTTTTTGCGTTTAGGTTTGAATTTTTTTTATGGATGTTGGTTGGGGTAATGAGTAGAATATTTGGGTACACTGGCTGTTTAAAATTTGGTTAGCATGTTGTGATTTTGCAGAACTTATTGCTAATATACTTGGTCATAATCAGCCATCGCGAATACATCTTTTTTTTCTTCACATGTTTACGAATGTGAATCTATGAAAAGATGAAGACCAATTACATGTAAACAAAGAATAGTATTGCCAATAATCTTGCTGACATTATTTTTTGTTTTCGTATAGTTGCTCTTCATCTTTTTATACATCCATATCCGAAAACACTTCGTAACTATTTAGGTTTTGCTCTCCATGTTTATCTTGCCTGTTTGAATTTGATGTGTACTTAATACCTTATACCCCATTTTAAGAAAATTAAATAGAGCTGCAAAAAATAATGTGCTTTCAAAGAGTTTTGTAAGGGCGCTGATGTGTTGTATCGAGCTTTAAATTTATAGTATATCGAATCCTTTAAACAATCACCAACACTTACGAGCAATGTAATTGATCAGTGTAATATTCGGTAAGATCGGATCGTTCGAAAGGAGCGAAAAAATTCCTACATGTCCAGAAGTTTTTAAGGGTTGTCATGTACATTTTAAATACCCGATTATGTTTTTAGTATAATTAATATAATAACAGAAAATGAAATAAATAAAATGAATAAAAAGATAGATTGGTTATGGTTAGTTAAGATCAAGAGATAAAGGCATGCTTGCCTTTCTATTATCCTAATTCATTAATGATCCAGTTCTAGTACATTTTTCATCTAATGTGCTTTGCTGAAATCAAATATGTAAAGAGTAACTTGGTTATCGATTTCACCCTACCTTCTTCCTAAAAGTCGGGCCCGCCTACCAGGTCTTGCTACCCAAACTGATATTCCAAGCATTAAGTTCATTCAACTCATCTATGTAACTTCTATTTATGTGTGGTTTGCCAAACCATTTTTTTCCCTCTTTTTACAAAGGAGAAAGTGACTGGTTTGGTCCAATAACTCTAGTGTCACTACTAAATCTTAAACCTTATAGTCTACCACTTTAAACAAGGTGAGTGCCTATTGATCCCACCTCACCACTAAAACCACATGCCAATAGTGTTAATAATGAATCTTACTATTGCCGACCACCTAGTTTGTACACCAGCCGACGTAAGATCGCAAGTTACAATGATAGACACAAAGACGTAAGTCTAAAACAGTACATAAACCATCCAAAACATACTTGGAATAAACCAAAGAACTTCAATCATTAAATAAATAAGGTTCATAACAATATGATGTGGGAGGCAATTTTTTGACGATAGCAACCAAATGCGTAAGAAAAAATTAGATTTGAAATGATAAATCGAGTATTGTTACTTAGAGATGAAGGATTTATAAGTTTTTAAAGTGTTGAATGTTGGGTTTTAGTATGTAAGTGGGGGCAATTTGAGTTTTGAGTAGGGAGCACTTTCGAAAAAATATCAAAATTAAAAATAAAAATAAAAAACACCAAAATCACTAACTTTTTCGGCTAGCCGGGGGGCACCGCCACCCCATACTACATACATAAGTCGCCCCTGATTGCATAAGTACAGTTATGAACTTTTGTAGTGTGTAGGAATCTATCGGTGACGGCGTGTAAAACTTTCAAATGCAAAAGTGAAGAGTGTTGCCCTAATAAAATCATTTTTTAGTTGAAATATACATGATTACCAACCGATTGTGTCTTCATTTTAGTTTTTGCGAAAGTTTCCGTACCAAAATTCATGTCTTTGTTGCTCTTTTCTAAACCATGGGCCAGAATGTAGATAAGGGTAAAACTAGGCAGGGCATATGGTGGCGGCGGGGTTTATAGTTAGATTATGAAACTGCGCCTTTGTTGTAATTTTTGTTTTTAGAATTTTTCTAAGATTTCTTAGGAAATGAATTCTTATGTGTAATAGGTTCTTTTTATTTGATCCTCTACCAATAGCAATGAACACCCCAACGTAACACTTGAAGAAAAAGAAATAATACATATACGTGCTTTATATATTCATTCGGTGTGATCAGTGGAATTTAGTCAATTTACGGCCACACGTTATTTTATTTCTGTTACAGTTTGCCATTAGTCCATTACCGAAGATATATTAATAAATGTTAGATTAGGCTAAATTCACAGTTAGGTGTTTTCTGACTCTCGCTCCGTGGCGGTGGTTAGGCAATTTTGGTGACTATCAGCCTTTACAACAAAACTCTCTGCAATGAAGACGATTCGCTTGGTAATGATCTCACATATTAATTAAGTCCATCATTAAGTTGAGGGGTTGAAAAACGTTTTATGGCCGGCCTCTCACATCTAGTAACAGGTTATGTGGAAACTTTAGATGATTTCAAATGATAACCAGGTCTTTGTTTGACTTTTTGAAACGTTTTAAGAAGACTTATAAACGTCTTCTTTTTTTATGTCACTTGCCTAGATAAAGAATGTGGGGAATTTGTAGTAATAACGAACACCAACGGATATGCTTAGTCTCTGAAAGGCGTGTGAACACTTTCAGATCGAATCAATTTGGCGGTTCTACCAAATTATTCAATCTGGATACAATTCGAGTTGAGAATTTTCAGATGTTTGTGTATGAGATATAATGAACCGTTCTCTGATAATGACCAAACAAACCGTATATAACATGTTACGGGATAACCGCCAATGGCAGTTTTAGGGTTTCCAAGTTGTCAAGTTTTGTCCCTCAATTTCCAAAATTAATCGAGAAACAACACTTCGCCAGAATCAATGACTTCAGCAGAATCCATTGCATTTCAGCAGAAATACAACTTCCGCACTCGACTGCCGTGGGCTCGCCCTTGACCCTGCCTGGTTGCCGCCTTGGACTCACAGGGCGCCAGCCTCGACTCCGTTCCTTGGGCTTCACTCTAAGATCATAATAAACTCAAGTAGATGTGCACTCCGCACCTCCAAACCTAAATGATGTATTATCATGATAAAATTGGTCAAACAAGTTAATCCAATTACACTAAAATATCCAACAAAGAAACCTTCAACTTTTTAATACCACAAGGAAACCCATGAATGAGTTAATTAAAAAAAAAAAAAAAAAACTCGCCAACATAAGTAATCTTCTTTGCAGGTAGATATATTTGGTTGAACAGTGTTGTTTGACTAATGATCTAGTGATCTTCACGAAACAACAATACCTGGAAAATTTTAACTAGGCAGCCGATTGTGGGCCGGTTCGGGTTACCGGTTATTAACTTTACCACCAAACTTGCAACCATGAAATTCTATAGGACCCATCTGATCACTCACTTACTTCTTGTCATAATTTCTTCAGCAGCTTCAGTTACATTCAATTTGACAAACATTGGTCCACGAAATCAGAATCGTGAAATCGTTACTGAAGGTGAAGGAGCTTATATTTCTGATGGTGGAATCCAAGTGACACCAGATGGGACTGGTTCGGATTGGAGCGAGAAAGCAGGAAGGGCCACCTACTTCAGACCACTCCATCTTTGGGACGGAGAATCTGGTGATCTAGCAAGCTTCGCTACGAATTTCACCTTTGTGATTGATTCAGACGGGGCTACACGTTATGCTGATGGCCTCACATTCTTTCTTGCTCAAAATAATTCTGAAATACATATAGGAGGATCGATGGGTCTGCCGATCAATAGTACAGCAGGTGTTAACAAGACAACCCAATTTGTTGCAGTGGAGTTTGATACTTATGGGAATCGTGGTTGGGATCCGTTAAACTCTAGCAATAACAAAGATCGGTGATCATGTGGGTATCAGTATTAGCTCTCTTCGTTCAGTTAGGACTCAAAAATGGCTGAGCAATGTAACTGGCGGAGGAGTTTGTCAAGCCTGGATTACATACGATTCTGCTTCGACGAATCTTAGTGTTTCGTTTACTGGTTTTCAAAATAATAATGTTATTCGTCAAGATGGACTTGAGTACACCATTGATCTGAGGCTTGTGTTGCCCGAATGGGTTATTTTCGGATTTTCAGCAGCGACTGGATCACTTTTCGAAAAAAATAATGTGAGATCTTGGAGTTTTAATAGTTCAGATTTAGAGGTTGATAAAAACAATGAGCCGCCACTGCTCCCACCAATCCCAAGCCCTGATCTAGAAAATGGAAATGATAGCAAGATCGGATTAATTGTTGGATTACCGGTTGTGATCACTTTTCTAGGTGTGGTAGTGTTTGTTTTATGGAGAAGGAAGAAGAAAACAAGGGAAGTATAAGCAGAAGAAACTGGATTCGATATTGAGATGGACAATGAATTTGAAATGGGTACCGGGCCTAAAAGATTCTCATACCATGAATTAGTTCAGGCAACTGGTGATTTTGCGGAGGATGAGAAGCTTGGAGAGGGCGGTTTTGGTGGTGTTTACAGAGGTTTCTTGAAAGATTCCAACACGCTTTGTTATGTGAAAAGGGTGTCAAAGAGTTCAAACAGGGGATCAAGAGTAATGATTCGAAGTTAGGATCACTAGTAGATTGAGACACAAAAATCTTGTGCAATTGATAGGTTGGTGTCACCAGAAAGGAGAACTCCTGCTTGTTTACGAATATATGGAAAATGGAAGCTTAGATTCACATCTTTTTAAGGCCAAGAGCTTGTTGACATGGGGCACAAAGTACAAAATTGCACATGGTCTTGCTTCTGCATTGCTGTATTTACATGAAGAATGGGAACAATGTGTTCTGCATAGAGACATTAAAGCTAGCAATGTGATGTTAGATTCGAATTTCAACGTGAAGCTTGGTGATTTTGGGTTAGCAAAGTTGGTTGACCATGCATGAAAAAGGCTCACAGACAACAATGTTGGCTGGGACCTTGGGTTACATGGCTCCTGAATGTGTAGTGACTGGAAAGGTAAGCAAAGAATCAGATGTATTTAGCTTCGGAGTTGTCGCTTTGGAAATAGCCCGGGGCTTAAAACCAATAGAGTATAAGGCTCAAAAAAATCAAATACGGTTAATTGAATGGGTTTGGGGGCTTTACGGTACTGGGACTCTTTTACAAGCTGTTGATCCACGTCTAGGGTTGGATTTTAAAGAAGAAGAAATCAAGCATTTGATGATGGTTGGGTTATGGTGCACGCTCCTTGACTCAGAACTTCGCCCATCAATGAGACAAGTGATTCAAGTTCTGAACTCTGAAGCCTACGTGCCTATACTCCCCTCAAAGGTGCCAGTGGCATCTTACTTGACGCCTTCCATTTCTTCTTTATCTGGGTTTACTTCGGTTATCCCTAACCTATCATCAAGCAACATCTCTGATACCAGTTCTTCGAATCAGAAAAAATCATCAACAACTTCGTCTTGTTCTCCATCTGAATCATTGTTACATTCAATGGAGTGACATGTATAAATTGAGTATTTTTTTCATTAATTTTTCCACAAACTTCCCTAATCATAATCTAGACCTTTTGAATAAATTTTATGGTAATTGGGGGAAAGAGCTTATATGAGTGTTGGAAGGAAAGTTATCGTGATGATCCCTTTGATGACGATCCTTATGATGATGAAGAACGCGAGGAGCTCTCTCAAGACCAACTTGCTTTCTGTGATGCATTTGATATAAGGATTCTTCATAAATCTAGACGTTAATTTATAGGGATTATCTATACTACTTTATAATGCATTTAGGCCTTTTAAAATTAGAAGGCTTAAAAATTCAGACTTTTTTTCTTGCTTATTATGGAAAGAGTTTTTCTAACCAAAAATTAAGATTAGGAGCTCCAATCATGAGATGACATGTGTCACTTCTAAACAAACTCCAAGCCTAACTTCTAACAAACTCCAAACCTAACTCCTAACCACTAAAAATTAAGATAAAGAGCTCCAATTATAAAATGACATGTGTCATTTCTCAACTAAAAATTCATCTTTATTTTTAAATTAAAATATCTTTTTATTTACTTATTTTTTTTATAATCTAATTTCACCATATTTTCTAAAATTTTATGCTCTTTAATTCAACATTCATTTTGATATATTTTTATGAGTTTTAGTTTTTATATTTTTAATGGGTTTATTTTATTTTAATTCAAATTTTACAACTTTAACCTTTATTTCATTTATTTCAATCAATATAATCTTGATTCGTCAAAATCATATATTTTAGGGTAGTGTTTGACGCTGCAAGAGATTGCAGTGGTATTTCTATATGCGGAATAATGATGTCGCGGAAAGCTACGTAACCCAAACAAACACTTACAACTAACACATATACATTCGAAGTGTTATGAAACGAATTCACTAAACGGATAAGCAAACACATATAACTATACTTATCGCCGCCGCTGTGCGCGGGTACCCGGCTAGTTGTCTAAAAATGTATGAAACTTAGACATTTTTTTTTGTGTGTACCCAACTATTAATTTCATATTGTAAGCATCAAACTTTTAATTTTTATATTGTTGTATGTATCATTCTTTTAATATTTATTATTGTATGTATTATTAGTGTTAAGTGTTGAATTTGTTAAAAGTTAACTACATTTTTGGTCCTTGTGGTTTTTCGGGTGTAACACTTTAGTCTATTAGTTTGGTCTTCAATACATAAACCTCAGTTAGTCCGAAATACATAACCCCCGCCCACAACCACCACCGCCACCCACCACCACGACTACCACCACCACCACCATCACCAATCACCACCACCACTCACCACCTCCACCCACTGCCACCACCACCAAACACCCACCACCACCACCACTACCACCTACCACCACCACCAATCACTACCACCACGCATCACCGCCACTCACTGCCACCACTACCCACCTCCACTACTTACCACCACCACCAGCCACTGCCACTACTACCACCTACTGATAAGGATTTAAAACATACGTTTTTAGGGGGTCATTTAAGCCCTAAAACGATACATTTTATATCCGTTACTACTTAAAATCGTTCCTTTTCACATTTTAGGTCTTTTGGAAGCAAAATGCTCGAATCAAGCACTTTTGGACAAAAAAAGAGCGAAAACCTGAAGAAAACGACAAGGTCAAGATTTCAAGGCTGAATTTCACACCTGACGGCGTCCCAACCCATAGGCGTATACTGCCGCCACAAGGTTTTCTAAAAGTCTCAAGTGACGGCTCAGGTCACTTTTTGGTTTTACAACATGACGACGTCACGCCTTAATTCAGGAGGGCGCCACCCTTTATTTTACACCAGACGACTGATGACGTATAGTCTGGAGTCGGGTCATAAACCCGACTACAGCCCAATACTCACAAGCCCGCAACGGGCCGACATCAATAAGCGTTTGGGCTCACGAAGCCCAAGCCCATATCTATTTACGGAATAGATATCCGATCTCTTCTAAAATAAGGGGATAATCATTCCTAACCGACTTAGGCGATACTGGTTGGGGAACACGGAACCAACAAGGATTCCGCGCGATATAAAGGGAACCATATCCCTCGTTTAAGGTACGATCTCATAACCCTAAAACTCCTAAAACCTTAAAACCGATTACTCACTCTCACGCCGGAGGATAATCGTGGGAGACAATCCCACGGTAAGCCTAACGGTGATTTTTGTCTCTTAGTGCCAGGTCTCAGCAAAGAATTTAATTGGTACGAGAACCGAGCTCCAAACCAGAACGCCTTCAATTTTGTATCAACAAGTGGCGCCATCCGGGGGACCCTACACTAAGAACCGACACTAGAATGACAAAGCACGGTAATCACGATCGCAAGCCGACCTCATGGGGAAAAGTCTCAAAGTGGGCTAACCCCTAAGGCACTCGACAACCAAATACGCTAAAAATAAGGGATCAGGCCAAGACTTGATCTTCCCTTTCGCGCACTCGGGAACAACCCAAGCCACCACAACCACCACGAGTGAGTAGACCCATCACAAGACCGCCTTTACTACTCCCTTCCAATCGGGAAACTAACTGACAAAGGTACCGGAGGCACCCCGAATAAGGGTATAGCGGTGAGAAACAAACGCCCACTCTTGAGGGGTCGCGCCGGAGTGAGCGTAAGTTTTCGTATCCCAAAACTACGTAAACATTAACCGCCTCATGCAAGAGGAAGAGAAGAAGAGATCAGCCCGGAACTTAAAGCCGACTCAATTTCGATTCTGAATACGGCTTCCCCACACGCATCGAAAGAGAAGCGCGGAAAAGAAAGCCACACCCCGAGATTCAATAGAATCGGGAGGAGAATCGAGGGTGATGAGACATCTCACTCGCAACACTTGAGGGATAGTGATGGAGAAGAACAACCACCGGTGTCTATGCCGACCGGTAGCCGTAAAGTACATGATGACCGGGACGAAAGCATTCCCCAGTGAGAGCCCCTCGATCCGGACTATAAGTCGGACTGAGGACACTCACAAAACGCCGTAGAAGGAAACTCATCTTCGATAACTCCTCGGACAACGAGGATAGCGTATACAGACATTGAAGTCTAGAAACAGACGCCGATGTACCAAGAGGAAGACATGTCTCCCATGGCGGCCGTCAAAGTGGATGCGCTCACCGATGCATTAGTGATTTCTCCGAAAACAAGAAGAGGCTAATGCCTACAAATGTCAAGACCTATGATGGAACAGGGATCCCGACGATCACCTAAAATCTTTGAATCACCGGCACCATTGAGAATTGGCCACAACCAGTGTTGTGCCACATGTTTAATTCCACGCTAGTGGGAAGCGCCAAGGAACCGTTCAACAAACTCCCACGAAGGAGCATAAATGGTTTTGAGGAGTTGAGAAAGGCGCCTAAATTTTACTCAACGAAAAAGTGCGCTAAAACCCCGCCGAACTCGCCAGGTAAAGCAAACACCAAGGAGAATCTACTGGCGCATTCATGGAACGCTTTAAGGATGAATGCATGCAAGTTAAAGCATGCCATGAGGTACTAAAGATCTCGGCTTCATGAACGGGATCAATAATCCGAACTCATCAAGAGATTGAACGACAAGATCCCCCGAGACCTTTGATGAACTCATGAAGCGCCTCGGCTTTTGTCCAGTGGAGAAGCCACCGCGCGGATAGCAAAAGGAACTACTCGAAGTTACGGTCACGTGAACAACCCGGGAGACAATCGAACAATCGAGGTAGTAACCGTAATAGGAGCTATCGCAGCCTGCAGGAGCGGCAGAGATAATGACAAGTACACTCCCCTGATCAAAACCCCAAAGGAAATACTCACAACGGAAGGTGCGAATTTTCCAAGACCGCCGCAGATGCGCATACACCGTAAGATCGGGCGACCGGGAATGGATATCGTGACTACCACGCGCTAAAAGGGTCACACCACTAACGAATGTGTCCAACGCTAACTCATCGACAAGATGGTCAAAGAGGGTAGACTAGACCACTTGGTTAAAAACATTAAAGAGGGAAGAGATAAACAAAAGAATGGAAACAAGAAGGAGACACCCAAAGATAAGGCCGACACAATCTACATGATACAAACGTGGCAACAAATCACTAGACAAAAGGTCACCAGAGTTTTCCGAAGAAGCGAAATCTCTTTCCCTACTCTAACCGCGGACAACGCAGAGAGAGCCACTCACCATTGAAATAAATGCGGGGGGTCACGATATACACCGCATGTACATTGATGGTGGGGCATCGGCAAATATCATGTATGAGCATTGATTTAAAAGACTACGACTGAATACGTGAGCCGCTAAACCCGGCCAAAGACAGGCTCACCGGTTTCACGGGTGAAAAGATATGGCCCATGGGGCAAATGCGATTACTAGTCAAGATTGGCAATGCGAGCACTCTACCACAACCCGGATGGATTTCATGGTGATCAATCCCCTCGCCATACAATGGCATCATTGGGAGACCCGGATATCACCGGCGCGCTAGCCATCGACAGCAAGACGGATGCTTAAATTCCCAGTAGAAGGGGGCATTGTTACTCTTTACAATGCCACGATACCAAACAGAGAATGTAACGCTGTTACATGAAATGGCACCGATTCCAAACAGGCGCCGCCAAAGTCCCCAATCAAGGTCGCGATTCACCCGTAATACCCTAACAGAAATAACCATCGGAGGGTCATTGTCGACAACGCAAAAGCTGTGGCGCTCTTTCAAAAGAACGTGGATATTTTCGCGGGAGCCAAAACATATGATCGGGTGCCACGCCGATCACAGAGCATAAACCGAGAATCCGACAAGGGTACTCACCGATACGCCGTAAGAAGCGCTGGCCAAGCCCCGAGCGCGTACGTGCAATTCGCAGAGGTACGTAAATTGGTAAATGCGAATTATGCGTGAAGTCTACTACCACGACCGGCTTTCTAACCCAAGAATGGTCAAAAAAGTTTAAGCGGCTTAATGTGTGCGAGACTTCACCGACCTTAACAAAGCATGCCTACAGGATCGCTATCCATTACGAGATAGACCGGAAAATAGAGTCCTTGTGCGGATACCCGTTAAAGTGTTTTCTTGACGCGCATAAGGATATCATCGTGATATGATGGCTAAGGAAGACGAGGAAAAACAGCCTTCCACAACGCTTCGCCATATATACAAAATGCCCTTTGGCTTGAAGAATGCGTGCCACCTATCACGCTTAGTAGACAATGCCTTTGAAAAATGTGGCCGCAACCCGAAGTCTATGTGGATGACCTGGTCATCAAACGCCATACCGAAGTTGAGCTTGTGCGCGACATAGAAGAGACATTCAAGACTCTATGAGAGGTCAACATGAAGTCAATCCTAAGAAATGCACCTTCGGCCATCAAGGCATGTTCCTAGGATACCGATAGAACTGACGGCATAAAACCTTGTCCGTAAAAAGACAAAGGCGGTAATAGAACTTCCCTCACCGCGACAAGGAAGTCCAATCTCTCAACGGAACTGGCCGACCTAAAAGTGTTCCCCGCCTAAGTCAGCAGAAGTCATTACCTCTTTCAAAACACTCAAGAGGTGTATGAAAAGAGTGATTTCCGTGACTACCGAGGAGAGAATTTGTTAGGAATTAGAAATTCCAGGTATTAAAGAGTCGGTCACCTCAAGTATATGTAATCGTTAGAAAGCTCGTAGTCGTAGTTATTTTAAGTTAAGTAGTATTTAGTTTAGTAACACCGTGGAGGACGGACGAGTCTTTACCCACTGTATGCCCGATCCACGCCGATGTGTGGCGTTTTATGTAAGACTATAAATACTCTCTACCTCCCAAGGTAGAGAGTTGGAGCTCATAATAATATCTTTCACTTTCTCTCACTAAGTTCCCTAAACCTCTAACTTTCTCTCTCTAGAATTCCATCTATATGCTACCTTGTGTTAATGTTATGATGTGTATGTGAAAAGTTATATTTTACAATTGGTATCAAGAGCCATGGTTAGATCATATCGTGCACATCTTTGGATTTATAGTGATTTTTAGGTGGTTTTTGAGTTTGAAAAAGTTTAGTGGTTTTTGCATCATTTGGTTGATTTCTTGTGTTAAAGTTTGAATTTTGTTGGTACTTTTATGTTTAGAATCATCAAAAGTGTTTAGGTTTTCATTTGGTAAGCTTGAATCATCTTGGTTGGGTTGTTTTTGGATTGAAAAGTGAGGTTTATATGGTTTTTCAAGCTAGCGACTTAGTTCACGGAATATTTTTCTTGGTAGCGACTTGCTTCACATTTTTGTAGCGACTTACCGTGTTGGAGCTAGCGAGTTAGATCTAGCGAGTTAAAGTACAAGTAGTGGATTCTCCACTACGGGTAGCGACTTGTGGTAGCGACTTGGTCAGTAGAGAGTTGCTCTTTAGCGACTTGTGTCTCTAGCGACTTGTGTAGCGAATTGCTGCAGAAAAATTTTGCTAGCTTAACTTGAGCCTTAGCGAGTTACTACTTAGCGACTTGCATTTGTCTGGCGACTTGGGACTCTAGTGACTTAGTGGTGTAGCTTAATTAGGTCCTAGCGACTTGGTCTTAGCGACTTGGTTCAAGAATTCTTAGCGACTTGTTGACTTTTCCCGACAAAACTTCAAACGAATATAACTTTTGATCCAGTAATCCGTTTTCAGCGTTCTACCCATCAAAACGACGCGGAGAACGAGGAGAATGTCACGCCGAATGAAGGGTCAACCTTCGAGGGCTAAATCCGCTCTGAACAGAAGTTATTGAGGTTTTTATGTTTTTAGACCTAAAATTCTCTGGAAAATCGTGCAACAACCAACCCAAATCACAACCAAACAACATCTCTCGCTTATCCCACAAACAATCATAAGTCCTAACACACAATTGTCTATCATTGTGTCGATCCATCAATCATCTTAACACATTCCATTGGTCATTGCTTAACGGTTTGGTCTTGATTTTAGTAAAATCCCGCAAAGATTCTATTTCTCGGTTTAAATCATAGACTTGTAAAATCCCGTGCATTCCACCACATCATGTTTTACTCTACTTACTCTCTTGCCGTTGATTTCGAAGTGCTTAAATTGTATGATGATGTGGACAATAATGTTAATGATTGCTACATTGAACGATTAAAGATGTTTGAATTAAACAATGAGGATGTGAAATCTTCATGTTCGAAAGTACAATGAGAATGAATTGCACTCGCTACGAATGCCATGCAAATGGAATGCGATTGAGCCCTATCGCCTACTTCATCGCACCTCATACAATTTGTTATCCATAGTCGGGGATCGAACATGTAGTGCTCTTTTCCGCCAGAACTTACCTACATTGACAAGAAGCTTGTTGTTGAACTTAGAACACTTAAAGCTGCAACTTACCAATAAAGAGGTTCACAAGGATGGTTCCAGTCACTCTTCAAGTAATCTACAAACAATTTCACCATTCATCGATTGGGGAATATTCAGATTACGATCAACACTTGACCGAATTTCCTTCAAAAACATACTGGAATGGAAATTCAGGAATTCATTGAGACATTTATCCAACTCATGGATAATGTGAAAAGTACATTGAAGAATCTGCTCAAAAGAATGAAGACGTGAATGAGTGTCAAGTGCAGTTGAAAGATTGTTGTGATAAGTTGGGTAATGTATCTGTTGAAGAATCGGGTGTTTTGAATGCGAATGTCGTGACAACAAAAAATGATGAGTCGGATAATGGAAAAATGGAATCTTCGTGCTCAAATTCACAAAAGAGAGAGGTGCACCGCACACAACCCTGTGCAAGTTAATGCAAAGGAACGCTCCATGGAAGCTTCGGATGTACCCAAGATAGAGATGCACCCGCCACAAATTGCATGTCAATGCTCATGTAAGTTGCATGGATGTTTCTGCTGTACCTAGTTGTGCATCTTCTACTCAAAATGATGATTATGAACTGCATGAGTACGCTGCATTTGTGCCCGATGATTCCCTTACCACTGAGCTTAACATATATAAGGATCAGGTTGCTATTTATGAACAGAGTGCTAAGTTTGAGTTGACCACCCGTGAGCAGGAAATGGATGTCCAAATACGCACAACTATTAGAAAAAGTAGGTTTAGAGAAGAAGTATTAAAACAAGAGTTAAACTCCTTACAAGAAAAGCTTTCTAAAAACGCTAAGCAAAAACACGAACTTCAAGAAAATGTTAAAATGCTTAAGCAAGAATTCAAGGCTAAGGAATCAAAACTTTTGAATGATTTTTCCAATCTAAAAACTTTGAAAAACATGCTTGAAAATAAGTTGTAATGCACAAGGGAATACCATTCAGATCGCTCACATGATCACTAAGCATAAAGTTCTAAGCGATAAGCATAGCATTCCCCTTGTTGAGGAACCTAATCCAGAGGTAATTAAAAGGCTAGAAATGCTCATAAGGTATGATGGTAATGAGATCCTTAAGCCTAGACAGAAACCTAGTTCTACTGAGTGCACGAGGAAGATAAGAAATCAGATGAAGTCACTAGGGAGAAAATGAATAAGAAGCTAGAAGATCCCGAGTGTAAAAAGAACAAGATAACGATAAAACCCCATGATTACACTAAGGAAAATTGGATATCCTTAAACATGTTTAAGCCTCGGACTCTATTGACCCCTGAACAAGTGTTCCGGAAAAAGGATATGGACTTGCAAAAAGCTGAAAATCTTGTTGAAAAGAATCCCCCTTGTAGGAAATTCCTAAAGCGATCGTGTATCCTCCAAATACACCAATGCATTTAGTTCCTAGAACTATTGCCACTAAGAGCAAGACCTTAATCAGTCAATATGTTATACTTCAACTATTTACCGATTTTGAGAAAACTTGTAAGAAAAGGATCACACCCATGGGATAATCAAGGGGAAAGGGTTTTGAGCAAATGAAAGAATGTTATTTAACCGAGGTCATGCCTTTCTTTAAACAACTAAAAGATCATTTTGAGAGTCTTTAAAAGGGGATAAAATCGATATTAAAGAAATGGAAAAGGAATTTGATGCAATGGTAGTTGAAGTTAGTGATTATGAGCGTGCACTAAAATATAATGAGATTGAGAGGAAGAACTTGCATACCTTAAATGAGACTCTTATTACTCAATGTGTTGCTCAAGATATCTTTTTCATCGCTTCAAATTTCTCTATTAATGCTTCCAAATTTCATGAACTATCAGGGCCTCGAAAGTCTCCCATGATCGTGTCATTGAGCTTGAAAAACTAATTCTAAACTAAACGAGAAAATTGAACTGGATGATCACGACAATTTGGTTAAACATTTTTCTAAACTAGAAGTTGAGCATTTTAATTTACAACTCAAATATCAACATCTCAAAGAAAATGTCAAAACTTCAAATATCAAGAAATCTTCAGATGCTCCGAGTTTGATGCGTTTTCAAATTAACAAAGCGTGATGAACGATTCAAGCTCATTGCAACACGATCAGAAAGTTGAAAGCCCAAATCTCTCAATTAAAGGGCCAAACGAACAATATGACAGGCTCCCAAATGCCTCCTCCTTTAGATTCTCAGAAGTCTCAAACTTTTCATCTTCAAAACTTAGTTAATGCCTTACAAAAGGAAAACGAGAGTTTTCTAGAAGAAAATGAAAAAGTTAAAAGACATTTTAAAGAGTTATATGATTCAACAAAAGTCACCCGTGACCAAAACAACGAAAAATAAACGTCTTTACAAAAGGAAATTGAGAATCGAGAAGTCGGAAATGGGAAACTACCACTTGTTTTCAATAAGAATGTTGTCTCAAAGTCACCCTTAAATTGCAAATACACTGATGACAGTTAAATATATTCCTCCTCATCTTAGGAATAATGAACATGCTTTTCATGAATCTGTGCTCACCTTAAGGATAGTCTAGAATGTCTCCGTGAGATTGTCGAAGAGGATTTCATTAACAAACCTCTTGATAGTGAAATTAGGTTTGCTTGCCTCCAGGCCAAACGATCTCAAGAGGTGCTTGAATGTGTAATTGCAACATGTCCAAAACCCTTAGGTGAAAAAGGCAAAGCTGTGAAGCCTTGTTCTATGCCTAGTGCCAAACAAGAAATCCGTTCTATGCCTAAAGCCAAGCATGTGACCCTTGATATGCCTTGTTCCATATCTAAATTCAAGCAAGCAACCCGTGATGTGCCTCCTAGAATTTCAGATCCCAGCACTTCTAGACCAAGAATGCAGAAAGTAGTGAAGCCATGTAATGTTCCCATCGTTACTTCTACAGATGTTAAGATTGACACTAAAGTTAGCGGGTCAAAACCTAGAAGCTGTGCAAAGAAGGATAGGATTACAAACTAAAGTGTTCATGATAAGGAAGTGAAAGAACACCATAGGGACAAGAAGTTTGATTTGAACCAAAAGAATCGTGTTAGTTCTAGTATTAGCTCTAAGCTTACTAAAATTAATTCGAGGCCTTATGCCGTCTGCAAAACATGCAAAAAATGTTTAATTTCTGGTAATCATGATAAATGTGATGTGTTATTTCGAGGTCTAAGATTCATAACCCAGTTAATAAAGTTTGGAGAGCGAAACAGTTAAGCAATCTCGAAACCTACAGGGAAGGTTTTACCAATGTAGGATTTCAAAGGAAGCCACAGTGTCGAATATTCACGAATGGCAAACCTTGCCCCTTAACTAGATCCACTATGCCTAGAGTAGTGCTTGTTAAGGTTTGGAAGCCAACTTGTAGAATAATCCCATTAAGCACAAAATGTCCCTCGACTAAGTCCGATGCTTCTACTAGTTTAGCTCCTAGTGACAATGACATTGCACCTAGGGTTTCTTCTGATTCAAAGATTGTTTGTGCTAACCAAAAGGACCCCATGAGCACGTGGGGATCCAATGTTTCCAATTCTATGTCTTCGTCAGTTATCCAAAGCAGGTCGTACAAGTCGTCCCTTGGTATTTGGATTCGGCGCTCTAAACATATAACGGGCTCTAAACAATGACGCTCTGTTCACATCGGCCAGCCTCGACTTCATCATTATGGCGTCTGCAGATAACACTTCAGGCCTCGTTCCTCAAAGAAAAGAAAAGTGTACACTTCAAGGCGCTTTATCTTCTGAAGAAGAGAAATCTTCATGTTTATGACCATTCTCATCGACATTCTTCATCAACAAGCTTCATGTTTCTCCCATGCTCATTCAGTCATCAAATGGATCTACATTCATTAATGTATATTCTTATCCACTCTTTGGTAGAAGAGTGAATATACTAAATGATGATGGATGTTTGAATAATGGTTATACGACTTAAAGTTTGATGACTCTCACTCACTAAGGATAAATGGGATTTATGAGAAGAGTGAATATACTAAATGATGATGGATGTTTGAATAATGGTTATACGACTTAAAGTTTGATGACTCTCCTCCAACGCCTAATGTTTCACTCACTAAGGATAAATGGGATTTATTGTTTGGGATTCATTGGTCCAAGATATGTTTGATGAGTATTTACAACCGCTAGCGAATATTTGATGATCATCAAAGAATATGTGATTCATGAGTTCAAGATATGTTTGATGATCATCAAAGAAGTACAACTCAGACTACTCAAAAAAAAAATCCCTATCTCCCGTTATTCCTCAAGGCGTTGATAATGATTATCATAATATTGCAGTTGCACTCATGAATAATGATCCGCTTTTGGTATTCCTTTGCCAAATCTTCACGGATTATTGTTCATGAATAATGATCCACTCTTTGGTATTCCTTTGCCAAATCTTCATGGATTATTATTTCTCTCATCGTGCATGCTATAAATCAACCACATGAACTTCAAGGAAAATGTCTACCTCATCCGCTCGAAGTTATTTGTTGTATCCTCCATATCGATCTCTACATGAATACTTTTAGGAAGAATACATTGATGTTGAGGCATCATTTGTTCTCGGTTCATTCAAGTGGGTGAATGTACATCCGGTTGTATGTTTATTCACATGTTGGGCATTTGACACAAGTTGATTACTTCGAAGTTACTCTTTTATCACTTATTTGAGGTTGAAGTTGACGCTCACAAAGGCGTGATCTTATTTGATAACTTGCTCGAGCTTAAGAATTAGAGTTGAAGTATTAGGTTATCTAGTTACCGGCAATCGAGATGGATGGTTGAAGACCTGGTTAACTATCACTATTAGGAGTTACTTTGTTTTACTCATTGTCACGCTGTGATATTACGTTGTGGATAATCGCAAGAGGTGTTAATGTCTCATACTTTAATTGAGTATTGAGTACTTAAGAGATTTGCTTGGTGCATAAATTCTCTACACCGTTCTTCCATCTTTAAGTGCAAGCTTAAGACACAAATACGGGGAATTCGACTTCAGTTTCAAGTTTGGTATATTGGGTTTTTCTTCAACAAGTGGTCACTTCAAATTGTCTACATATGGGTTGATAAAGATAGTCAGAGAGAGTTTATGTAGCAGTTGATTCTCACAAGATTCATTTGGGCTATTTGAGTTCTTCTCACAAGATTTCAAGTTTATGGATATATTATGTTTTTTGCGATTCGAGGTATCAAAACCATTTGGGGAAGGATATATTATTCCAACTATTTGGGGGAAGTGGTCTCTGGAGACCTTTGGTTTATATTACTGTTCATTGGAAGAAATGTGAGAAGAATATTTGGAACGTGAGATGATAATGCCTATCGACATCTTATATACGGTTTATGATAAAGTGCTTCCGGTTATATGCACAACATGTTCACTGGATCGAGCTAATTCAGCTTATTTGAGTTGACATCCACAGAGATGATTAGTAACTCAACATGTTACATGGATGTCATCGTCTCTACTCTTGTTGGGTACATGTGTACATTATGTGCTGATTGGTTATATGTTATATAACCGGAATGCACTTGGTAAAATGAAGATGTTGATATATTGTTCCCCTAAATAGAGAACCTGGTCAATCTTGAAGAGTAAGGTGTACATCGGGATGCACAAAGTTCATGTGATCGGTCGTAATCGTTAATCCGATTTGATAACCACCGAGATGATCAATGTTTCAACTTGTTACTTCGGTGTTCTCGTGTTCTTCAGGGTGCCGAGCTTCAATCAATGAGACCGCTTTGTATTCAACTCTACTTCTTAGGGAAATGGTCTTTATTCGATGTTTGTCGGTTTGGAGGGAAGGTACCAAAGATTCAAATTGAGAAGGCTCATGTCCCGACGATTTTCTTAGAAGCCTCGAATGCTTTGGTGGCGAAAGTTTAAGAGAAGTTGATTCCTTTCTTTACAACGTCTTGAATCGATATCTTTATCTCGGTACTCATTTCATCATTCTCTTAAACTAATTTATCTCTTGTAAATATTTATTTGAAAAACAAAATACAAAATTATAAAACCTTCAAAAAATCAAATAGAAAAATATAAAACTTTCAAAATCCATAAAAATCTGAAAAAAAAATTCGAAAAATCTTCAAAAATATTGTCAATTTGTCATGTTTTTCTCGATTCGATAATATCTACGGTCTTTGTGTTGTCATTCAAAGAATGAAACGGGACTTTAGATGTTGTTCGAATGTTTAAAAAAAAAAAAAAAATCAAAAAATCAAAAAAAATATGTTTGAGAGAAAGAGAAACTATGGTTTATTGTCATTTTCGTGCAATAACCCGTTTTAAAAGAAAGAACCGAGCCATGTTTTACCATGTTTTCAAATTCCATGCTCTGATTCTATAAACATTTATCTACTGAAAACTAAATGCTTTGAAAAATAACTCGGTCTCTATTTTTGATAATCATCCGGACTTATTTGTCAAAATCTCTATCTCTCAATCAACAACCTATGTCATTGATTGAGGGGAGAATGATTTCAATTAAATTAAAAAGTTATTTGGCATTAAATTGTTTTCAAAAGATATACATGCATGTTCTATCAATGGAGTTTAAAGTCTTAAAAACCGATCCTTATCAGCTAAAACGCTTTCATAATCAAGTCACAATTCTCCTTAAAAGCTTTCAAAATCAATTTAAATCAATAAGAGATCACAAATCTCAAATGATTTGATAATTGTGATCGGGGGAGAATGTGTGATTTAAAATGGATTTAAACTGATAATTAGGTAAATGGTTTTATAATGATGTACATGCTATCCTCCCCACATGTGACAAACGATTTTAAATTTTCCATGCACATGTTGAGGGGGAGCATCTATCTTAAACCTATGATTTGAAAAGTGATCATTTATCTCAATGTGCTGGTTTCCTCTAGTATGTGTAAAACTCTTTTCAAACCTCGAGGCACATATTGAGGGGGAGCAAATTCATGGAAACCTCATCCTTCCCAAAATGCTTTATCTACTTGATTTGATCAAGGAAGTGATGGTGATATTTTTAGAAAATGGTAATCAAAGAAGTTAATTCTTCCTCTTGCCTCCGTGTGCAAAACAATTTCAAACATTTGATGCACATGTTGAGGGTGAGCACTTATTCTAAAATATCAAAAACAATTCAGGTACAAAATGTTTTGATAATATATCACAAGTATCCGGATTGATTTTCAAATGGTTTTCAATTGGTTCCAATGGCAGATGAACAATACCAAATAGACCCACCAACTTTACTTTATGTATGGTGATATAAGGATGATAAGGTTAGGTATTTGTTCCCATGATCCACCAGATCCGGAGGGATCTACCAGTGGACAATCCACTAGTTAGTGTAGAAGTCCTTAGGTATGATGATAAAAGGAGAAAAATGAGATATGGGAAGAGTGCGGACTAAGACCGAGCTAGTAATCGAATAAACCCAACAAGGTTCTAGCTATGAAGTCTCGGTAAGCACTGAAGGGGTTGAAGAATTAAAAGAATTGAATGAGAAAAGGGTGAAAACAAATAGCCCTCCATTTATTCAACCTTAGGCGAAACCGGTTCAATTCATATGCTACTGATGGTAACATCGGTATTGAAGACAAGACGTCATGGACCCAAAGGACGACCGCACTTCAACTTTCCAAACCACTCAAGTTCCTCTTAAAAGGACTTGTTTTCATTCTCACGGGAACCACATTATCTATCGACTTTCTCTTAGAGATTGTTGATATTGAAGAAGGAGACCCTTTCTCCCTAGTCTCCATATGCAGGATCCAAATATGCACAAATTGAGTCTAGAGCCACGAGATCATCAATAAATCTCATTAGGACACTTTCAATGAAGACTCTCTGTTTCACACAATGTGGAAAGAGATTATATCTTGAGTCCTACGCATTATCCTTGTGGTATTGCCGTAACATCCGAGTGATGTGTTTACATATTCACAATGAAGATGGAAAGCTTTCTGGAGCCAACATCAAACAAGCTCCTGGTAGGTGGCATGTGAGATCTATTATATGGATCAACCATGTGACAACCGAACAGAAACAATGGGGCGATTCAATCTTTTGAATCAATCCCGTTCAAGTTATGGATTGACGGATACCTTTGAAAAACCGGTCGTTGTGCTTAAAAACTTTTTCTTTAGCACATCGATCGCGGTACTCATTTTTCAAATCAAAAGGTGTTTTATGATTGATAATTGATTTTCATTAAAACCTTCGTTGTATTGCAAAACAATTTCTATTGAGCAATACACGATTGTTTTTCAAATCTCTTTTCATCAATCGCTGGACTTAAAATTGGCGGTTCACTCACTCCTGTTGTCTTCTTTGAGACGTTCCGGCTTGAGAGAACAACTAGAGCGTACCGCAAACCCCGTCAAGGAAATTCTTGAATTATACCTCGATCACAAAAGACTTGTATCGATCAACGGGAACCGTGGGCCGTGTACCTCAATTCAACGAAAGTGATCAAAGACACTTCTGTGCGATTTATTGCTAATCGTTGTATGCGTGTACGCCCGACGCTTGCAAATGTCGTAATGAAGGTCAATCCATAGCCGCATGCTCACTTAACACATTCATCTCAAAAGAAATCATGATTAGTGCATCAATGACTCTGATATTATCACTCCATGCTTCGCTACGCCGCCAATATCATGATTCAACAAAAGCTTCCGCTACTCTGATGAGAAGATATCATGATCCATAATGTGAGCATGTCGGTCCCAAAGTCACAACATCACATAATACCAACACCACAAAGGATGTCACAGAGATTTTTTTTGGCTGATGATCTCAAAATGATGGCTCAAAATTATTATCACGTGGATCAGGAAAAGACCTCCACTTGAAGTAACCAAACATGCAATGTGAAGAATCAATGACTACGAGCTTAGGAACAAAGGACTACATCAAGAATGCAAGAACAATTGTTAATGTCATATCTGCTTGTATTCAATGTAATTTTAGTGCATGATTGAGGTGACCTCCCTTAGGGGAGATTGTTAGGAATTAGAAATTCCATGTATTAAAGAGTCGGTCACCTCAAGTATATGTAATCGTTAGAAAGCTCAGAGTCGTAGTTATTTTATGTTAAGTAGTATTTAGTTTAGTAACACCGTGGAGGACGGACGGTCTTTACCCATGATGCCCGATCCACGTTCATGTGTATGCTTATGTAAGACTATAAATACTCTACCTCCCAAGGTAGAGAGTTGGAGCTCATAATAATATCTTTCACTTTCTCTCACTAAGTTCCCTAAACCTCTAACTTCTCTCTAGAATTCCATCTATATGCTACCTTGTGTTAATGTTATGATGTGTTTGTGAAAAGTTATATTTTACGTAAGCCTTCACTACACTCAAACAAAGATCTAGCAACGCCCTAACACTCAAGCACCCATCAGGAAGAGTCGATCATGTATTTATCAAAGAACTCATAAGGGCCAACAAGAAGCATACTAACAGATAGGACTCCGCAACCCTATCTATTTTGTAAGCAAAGCGCCAAGAAGACGGAGATGAACTATGTTGCCATGGAAAAGTTAGTCTTGGCATTAGTGTTTGCTGCCAGTTTAACTACGCATTTCCAAGCGCATATCGATAGTGGTAATCACTGATCAACCATCAAGCAGATCATCTCCAAAACCTCGATGCATCGGATCTAACTCCGAATGGAGTGTGTTTCTAGGCTTAATACAACATCTCTACGCATCACGTACCGCATCGCAATTAAAGGATTGCGTTCGCGCACTTCATCATCGAGAAGCTGCATTAACGATGCGCGTACCCACACCAAGACGTAAGGAACTACAAGATCCATGGATTTTGTTTACGATGGATCGCATGCGTAACAATCGAGCCGGCCTCATTCTCACAAACCCAGGGAATGGAATTCACTTACGATCTGCGCTTTGAATTTACGCGACAAACAATGAGGCGTAATACTAAGCCTAATCGCTCGGACTACGCATTGCGTACCAATGGGTGTACGTGAACTTGGAAGCAAATGTAGATTGGCTGGTAGCCAACCACGTGTTGGGCTTAATACGTGGCCAAAGAAGAGAATATGATTCAAGATCTTGAGAAGACTAAGACACGATCAAAGGCTTTGATGTGATTTACTATCAAGCAAGTCCCTAGAGGAGAAAATCGCAAGGCGCGACGACTGAAAGCAAGATCGCCTCGACAAGCTTAAGCACACTTATCAAAGCAAGTGCCGTGGAAACACCGAAAAGCAAATCAATATCGGAGATAGAAGTCTCCACTTGTCATAGAGGATGATGGCCCTACATGGATGACACCGACATTGAATTCCTACGCAGGGAACATTACCCCAAGAAAGCATGAAGCTTCATAGAATACGGGCGCACGCCTAGTAGAGATTCAATTCGCGAGACAACATATTATACCGACGTTCTTTCCTCCAACCATGGCTCACCGCGTTGGCCCCTCTACAAGCAAATTACGTCGCGAGAAATCCATGAAGGTTCATGCAAAGATGCACGCTAGACCGCTGATCCGTTGTAGCACGCGCCATGCATCGTGATACTATGGCCAACCATGCATCGAGATGCGCGTGACTTAATAAGGAAGTGCAATGATTGCCAAGTTCATAGACCCATCCCGCCAACCCACAAAGACGCAGCTAACGCCAATCACGGCGCCATGGCCATTCTACAAATGGGGCATTGATATTGCTGGTCCTTTTCCAATAGCAAGAAGCGGTCTCAAGTTTCTCATAGTAGCCATAGACTACTTCACCAAGTGGATCGAGGCAAAGCAAAGTGGCGACAATCACCGGCAACTGTGAAACGCTTTATTCGGGACAACATTGTATGCCGCTCGGATTACCCGGTGAAATCATCTCGATAATGGGAAACAATTCTGCGAAAAACCCTTCAAAGATTGGTGCGAGAAGTTAAACATCACCCTAACACTTCGCCGGGTTACGCACCCACAAACCAATGGCTTAGTAGAGCAGCGCCAAAAACCGGCTCGGGCGAAATCAAAGCGCCGCTGGATAGGCACAAAGGAAGGTGGGTCGAAGAACTTTCGCGATGTACCGCGCTAACCGCACCTCCATAAAACCAAAGACGGGGACACCCCTTCTCTAGTCTATGGGATGAAGCCGTTATACCAACCGAGATCGGCATGCCAACCATCCGCGACCGCTGAGATCAATGTGACAACAAACGATGATGAAAGACGGTCGACTTGGATCTCGCTGAAGAAAGACGCCAACGCTGCTACCATACGGGAGGCAAAGTCAAGTAAAAATGAAAGGCTACTATGATGCTAAGGTATGCAGGTGTTTCATTCCGGCCAGCGACTTTGTCTACCGGCCAATGAGGCGCAGCCACGCAGAAGATATGTAAGCTCGGACCAAAATGGGAAGGACCCTATGAGGCCATCTGGCTTAATAGCACAGCGCCGACTGTGCTACGAGGCTTGATGGTCGTGACCTAAGACATGGAACATCGGCAACCTCAAGAGGTGCTACCTATAAGAAGGGCTACGTAATGAGCGCCACAGCAGACGCCGCTTTCTCAGACTTTCGCTCTCAATAAACATTCATGTATTCATCTTTATTTTTTCATATATTTCTTTGTTATCTCTCAAAAACTTGTAAGTATCAATAAAATGCAGCGGTTTCTAGCTAACTCATGACACATTTTAAGTTGTTATCTCCATATACTCGTATGTCTTTAACAATTTTTTTATTTCTTGCCCAACGATGGCGCGTATGCACACGAATAAAACCCATATGGTAAAAGGATAAGTTAACCTACTAAATAACTTGTTGAGTAAGAGGGTTGCAAACCCATCAACATCGGATCATGTATCCTTGTTAAACACCTTGTTCTCAAGACGTTGGAATAAGATATAAGCAACCCACGATGGTTATGAATATACAAGACACGCGCACGCTAACAACTTAGGAACCAAGACACTTGTTTCCTCAATGTGATATGTACAAAGACGCCAATATCATACCATACGATTATGATAAAGTACTTGGAATTATTTCTCAAGTAGACTAGGATTTTTCGTACATGATTATGTATTTTCTATATATTTGCATTGGCGCTAACGCTTGTCTCTTCTCGCAACAAATACATCTTTTACGCACTTTACGCATGCATACATATACATTGCAAATATCCACAAAAAGAAAGAGACTTTCATTCATAACCACGAGTTATTACAAGAGAAAGTTATTTTGCAACATATCAGCCTACTACCGCTACAACGCTTTTAAGTGAAGAGGTGCCAACGTGACTTGTTGTACCTTTAACTTCGCTAACACTTTTCAACACGTCAAGATCTTGATGCGACACGGTGGCCACACCGACCGGCACCCCATCGCATCTTGCAAGTGAGCCGCACCAACCCGCATAAAATAGCTTTACTCGAATACCTTCTTTTTAGCAAGATCGGTCGCATGCGCTTCCAAGACCTCCCTGCAGAAGGTACCTCTTTTTCCAAAGCAAAGGGATTCCGGCTATCCCTAGGACGCGTAAAACACAAAAATTACTGTACTTGCATGGAGACTCATGGGGCTTCAAATAATAGTCCAAATTGTTTTGGCATCTCGCACGATGACGCTAAGGTCAACCCCGCCATAATAACATTTATCGGATAATCTTGATCGCGCCAAGCTCAAATCATTGGGAGCTCTAAATCTTTCATTCTGCATGGAAGCGACCAAAATGATCATATGACTCGCATCATAATTCGGTACCTTATCAACCGCCACCTTCAACAGCTTTGCCTCGCGGGAGCTCTTCAATTGCTTCTCGATTTACCACGCCCGTAGCGCACCGCACAACCTCCCCGGCATTAACCACCTGGCGATTCCTGTGGTATTAAGGGCAGCTAGGCGGATACGCGGGCCTATGAGCCACAACGCCGCTATTGTGGACATAAGTCGGGATACAACTCCTCGCCATATTCAATGCTAAGTTTACGCTAGCTTTGCCTCCTCAGACCTCCAATGACCATTTCACAAGAGTCCCCAAGCTCCCCAATCACGCAAAACAAATTTTCCTTACCTCGCCCGGATGTTTAAGTACCCAAATGACGGGCACGCAGACTTGTCTCTCGGCAAGATCACGCTTTGATTTATTTGGCACATTAGCGCCATTTTGTCATTCGCTCGCTTTTGAGCGTATGCGCCAAATCCCTTGTTCTGCATGGGCTATCCGCTTCGCTTGGCCGCTACCACTTGTTGCTTCTCCAACGGCTATTATTGTCCGTCCTTTGTGAATCTTGGTTCACCCCACCCGCTACTTCTGGTCTTTCAAATTACAATTAGTGCAGCGGCGATGTGTGGAGACTCGCACCAATTCTTCAACCAATTGCTCCATGGGCGATCCAGATCGCATCGGTCTTCATTATCCGGCTCGCTCGTAATGCGCCAATGTATAGGACTAGCCTTGGGGGTGATTCTATCATTGCTCCTCCCTCGCGAATGATCACCAGCGAAATGTTAGATTAACAACTAGCATATCAACCAACAAACGGAAATTATATATATACGGCTTTGCTCACCGTGGCTCAAATGACATCATAAGACGCTTCATCCGTGGAGGATAATTCCACAGCCTGAACCATCGCGGCGTTTTTCCTTGATGGGCCCGCACCATCATCCCTTCTCGTCCTTTACTTACTAAGCCCGATTCTTCTTCTTCCTCTAACTCCATAGGGTAGAGCCACGTTTACGGGCGTGGTCAGGCTACAAGAGAAGTTACTTCGATTAGGGCGGCTTTGTAGGTGTTACCTCCATCAGCGATCGGGAACCGGGTTCCTCGCCTCCCCGTGATTCAAATTTATGACGCCTAGCAGCGTTTAGGATTGGTACCTCTCCTTCTCTCAACGGCGCGACTGCAGCCACCACTTCAATCGGCTTCGCCAAGCTTAACAACAAAGAAAGAGGTCCATCTCTCTCGCAATAGGAAACAAACAAACAAAGATTGGTTATATAATGTGGGAACAAAGGAAGATAATTCTTACTACAAAAGGAGCGAAGAACGAGTACCTACCCCGCCATTGGCTTCTAAAAGATTGGGATCTCATCTTCGGGACCAAAATAGTTCCGACTGATGCCCATGTGTACCAAAAATTCCTCAGGATAGGAATTAATGGGGATGCGGTTAACGTTTATCAATTCCGATCCTCAAAGAAACATAGGATCCAAAGCACTCATCCTTCACCAACGTAACCCAGGTATGAAAGTCATAGGTCCACGAAACACATCACCGCTTCTACCTGGAAAAGGACTCTCTCCACCTAAGCGCCTAGCTTCTTTGTATAACATTGAAATCTACCGCAGCTTAGCAAAGGACACCCACCTATGTGACGGGTTGTATGGTAGAACACGCAAAAAGGTTGATGGTGGGATTCACCGCCAAGAACGGCAGTCACCTCAAAATTTGTAATTTTAGCGCCTATACAATGCAATTGTGATATGTGTGCGATTATAATATTTCAATATATCGCAGAATTGGGATAGAGGCACGTTGATTCAAGGACTAATTCAAAAAACGCGTGTATACCTTCCCTTCGAAATCGGCAATAGACGCCGCACACCCGAACAACAGGATGTACGCTAAGCGGTATGTAGTAATCCGAAGTGAACTCTAAGAGATCACTCGTGGATAGATTGGAGGTGAACTCATGCGCTTGTTTGACCATAGTGGTGGATTTATAGAAACGCACGCGCGGGTACCTTGAGGTAGTTTAATTTCTAGTTTGCGGTACCGAGTTCTATTTCAACAATGGCGGATTGTTTTTTACGGCGGATCACTTTGTGAAAATGAAGGGTGGTTTTATACTTTTCTCTCATCCACACGATAACGCGCACGGACTCCACTTGTGTGGTTGAGATCACTGATGGGACGCTGATGCTCACTTTCCTAATAACGAAGGCGCTTACATTTCACTTTGATGTCTAGATACAACGCACCTACGGGTATGTGTATGGCTTCTTTAATACAAGTCAGTAAGTTTATTTTATTTTGGACTACGGTCATTAGTCTAGTATCCGCAGCTACGACCGCGATACTAGACCGGGGACATGATGACGATAGTCCGGAGTCGGTCATAAACCCGACTACAGTCCCAATACTCACAAGCCCGGCATCTAATCGGGCCGACATCAATAAGCGTTTGGGCTCACGAAGCCCAAGCCCATATCTATTTACGGAATAGATATCCAATCTCTTCTAAAATAAGGGGATAATCATTCCCAACCGACTTAGGCGGATACACGCATAGTTGGGGAACACTGAACCAACAAGGATTCCGGCGTATATAAAGGAACCATATCCCTGCTTAAGGTACGATCTCATAACCCTAAAACTCCTAAAACCTTAAAACCGATTACTCACTCACGCCGAGGATAATCGTGGAGACAATCCTACCTAGCGGTGTTTCTTGTCTCTTAGTGCGCAGGTCTCAAGCAACAATTCTTAATTGGTACGAGAACCGGAGCTCCAAACCAGGAACGCCCAATTTTTGTATCAACAACGACCATGACCCATTCCAAGACGACGTCCTTATTGAAGCCCGACAGCGTCACATTTCCTCAACTGACGCCGTCCCAATGATGAATTGTCGCAAACGAAACCATAATGACGGCGACCAGACGGTGTCACCATCAAAAGGCGACGCCGTCACATGTGTATATCAATATATAGACTTCGAATTTTCTCAGATTTTTTGGGTAATATTTTGGAGAGCAAACCCTAGTTCGTTCATAGTCCGACTTGGGCTGTATTTTAGGGTTCCAAACCCTTCTTTACACTCAAAGATAAGTTGGTTAATCCATTATATCACCATGTTTATCCTATGTTCAATTGTTTGTTTGTGTTCATGCTTATCTATCATGCGTAGCTAAACTATTATTGTGTTTGCTTAGATCTATGAAACCTAGTTGTTGATTATTGTTAGGTTGTCTCTTGTTTTAATTAATAGACGCTAGAGTAAGAAAAACTGGCTTCTTCTTTAATTGTTGCGAGCTTGAACGTCCTAAATAGCACAAAGCTTGAGAGTTCACTTGAGCCATCTTTGTGTTTATTAAGTGAGTTGTAGCTTTAGGATAATAGAGTATCTGTGGGAGATACTACAAAGATTGGCATCCCTTGATAGTCTAAAGGAGAGTTACAATTCATAGAACTAGGGAATTAGGCACCCCCTATGACTAACACGGAATTCAATGCACCAATTAGAATAAGGATGTTACAATTTAACCGACCAATAAGAGATAACTAGGGAGTAAGAAAATCTAAGTAAACACGATTTTAATTATCATAAAAAATACAAAATCAATCCATAGCTTTTTCTTCTTTTCATTAGTTAATTAGTTTTTAGTTTAAACGAGTAGGTTAGCCCACGCATTGCCGCGAGACGGCCGTGTTTATGTTTATGAGAATATTGAGATTAGTTTGTTGCGACATTCTCATTCCAACAATAAAATGGTACGAAGGTACATCCAACATAAAGCGAACTAACTCATTATGTTAATATATTTAAGATTAGCAAAAATTTTACATCAGTCGGTTGGAGAAGAGACAATGCAATTACTATTAGCAAAAATTTAACATCAGTCCATTGGTTTATTTTTTAAGTGAGGCATCCTTAATTGTCTCATTGGCGTCAATATACAAAAGGTTGGACTCCCAAATACTGTTATTGTGAAGTGTTGCTTACCAGGCTATGATTAATTTGATTATGCTAATCAATGGTTGGAGGAAGTAGCCCTTGAAGAAATGTTGAGATCATTTCAGAGTTCTTTCCGGTTTATGGCTTGAACCTCTTACTGTAGTTAGTACCACTCCTTTGTAGCACACAAAATATCCTCCAATCTATCACATTCACATTATAAAACAAATAACACCAAGATCTCTGAAAGGCGTATATGTGTAAAAATCGATGATAGTTATCGTTTATGTTACATATGAAAAGAAGACGAAATAAAATTTGAGAAAAGAAACAAACAACCTATGTAGATCTTATTTATTTTTGTATTGATGACCTGATACAAATTTTCATAATCAAAAGAAGGAAGAATGTGAGCTACTCTAAATTTGTTAGACCCCTAGTTGTACCAGCTAGTTTCAAACCAAAATTTTAAATCTTTTTTTTTCCTATAGCAAGTTTCAAACATGTAACCTCAAGAATTAAAGTGGCAAATCCTAACACTAAGCCAAATTAGTTTTGTTATCAGATATCTATTTCTACCTATATAAAATGGGTTCATCGATAAAAAGATGCAAAAGTATTCTGTATTGCAATATTCGAACTTGTGACCACATTTATAAAAAGGAAGGTGATTACTAAACCAATATTTTTTTTAGTACTTTTATCAAACACATGGTAGCCATGAATCACCACATCAAACACCAAGCGACAACCTTTTTTTTTTTTAATGATGAAACAACAATTGTATAAAAAACAAAAAACAGAGAATTAGATTAAAGTTAAAGCCTAAAATTGTTACACAAACTTACCTATCTTACAAAGAACTACTCGTATGGCTTCAATCACGTATGCTGACGATCTATGGTTGAATATAAGTTCTGGATACATTTTTTTTTTTCGTTTTTTTTTCTCCTTTTTGTTTCTGCCTTTTGGTTTGTCTGATTTGTGATATTGGTTTGTAAAGATAAAGATCAAGTGAAATTTTGAGTACTATCAAGAAAGTTCTATTGCAGAAAAAGCATGGGGTAGCCACTTGTATGGTGGATGTTGAATTGTACAGACATTAGGTGCATTTGGTCAATAATCAGCTTTGAACTTCTATTACAGTGTAATTAAGGTGGATTATTGGTGTACAAAGAAATTTTGAAACTACTTTGGACCAATGGCATAACGCCAAAGGTGAGGTTGTCTACTGTTACAACATAAATCACTTCCAACAGACCAATAGAATGCCACATTAAAAAATAACAGAAGGGTTAAGAATTCCTTAATTGTGGTAGCCAATTTCCATCTTTACAATATATTATAATAATTGAGTAGTTAAAATTGGTAGAAGTACCACCCCCACTCCTAAACCTCGAGATTTTACTTGTTTATCTAAAAAAATATAAAAAGCTAAAAAGAATCATCCTCAACTTCACCTTCTCGTCATAAATCTCTACTAGCATCTTTATTCCCTAGAGAATCCACCAACCCCCTCGGGCTTACGCCATACTACAAACAAATATATATAGGTAACCATTTAGTGGGTTGTAAAGCTTGCTCGTAGGAAAGTAAGTCTTTTTGACTCGAACTCATGCATCAAGTTTTTGGCGCCGTTGCCGGGGAATAGAATATCTAGTTAGTTTTCTATCCCGATTAGGTTTACTCGCTTGATTCCTATCAACTTTTTTTTTTTCCCTTTTTCTTAGCTTTCTTGTAGTCTATCCCCCTTCTTGGTGTTTTTTTTCGCAACATTGTCACTTTTCGTCATGTAAGGTGATAATCCACCCAACAATGATCCACCACATCATCCATTACCACCACCAAACCACTCACCACAAAACCCGCCACTTGATCTAACCTATGCAAACCAACTTCGCGCTCGAATCTGTAGTGAAATTGAAGAACTTAAGAAATTGAATAGGATAATTGAGAGCGCACTTGAGAATGCATTAGAGGAAGTTCATTCATCACCGGAAAATGGTTTTCTTGATTTTATGGTGAAGTTTTCCGACGAGTGTGGGGACAGGTCAAAGGAAATCAATGAGAAGTAAATGAAGTGATTGAATATTCGTTTGTTTAATAAAGAGTCATTTGGTCCTTGTGGTTGTATGCTGATTTCATTATTGGTCCTTTTTTTCAAAAAGTTGTGGTTTTAGTCCAAAAGTGCTAGTTTGGTTCCACTTTCAGTCCAATTCTGTTGATTCTGTTACCAAAGTGTGTCACGTGAGAAACACATGAGGGATTGATTAGTTTATTATAATTACACAAGGGTATGTTCACCCTTTAACTTTCTCTAAATGAAAGTGTATTAGTACCTATTTAAAAGTCATCAAAATAGCCATTTCACTTCCCTCATCCTCATAGTTGAACCGATCAAATTTTCTATGAGAAAACCCTAATTGCAAGTGTTGAGAAGAACCCTAAATGTTGATTTGCCAATGGGTCTTGAGACCTGATGGTCGTACATTTGATCCATACCATGTATACAGTAAGTTATTTTTGTTTTGAAATTTATGGTTTAGGTTGTTTTGGGGGTTTCAATGTTTTGTACATATCTGCCAATGTCGATCGGAAAATCATGTATTTTGTTGCAACAAGGAAATTTCCAAGTGTTTTTTCCCTAGAGATACACCATGGTGGTTCCTTTACTAGTTCACCAAAGCGTGTCTACAATGGTGGAAGGGTAATTGGTTCGACTAAAATTGATGCATGGGTTTTCATTAGTTGAAGTAAAAAGTATGTTAGCAGCTTAGGTTATCTCAATCCCTTTATGCACATTGCTATAAGATTCCAAATGGCAATTTAGATAATCGGTCTCAGATATGTATTAAGCAATGATAAAGGATGTCTTGGAGTTGATAAAGTATGTTGATAGGTTTAAAATCATTGAGTCAGTATGTTATACACCTAAATTTGATATGCCTAAAGTAATCACCTAAAATGAGAATCCCTAATTTAGGAGATGACTTTAACTCCATTTCCTTTGTGACCTAGAACTCAAAATGGGGGAGCCGGGTGCTATGCCTGAATCAAACTCAATTCAAATGATAATCCTAATGTTAGCGAACCAAATGATAATCCCCAATGTTAGTGAAACCAAATGAGATGTGATGGTGTAGTTAGTGATCATACCAAGAGAGTGATGATAGGCGAGGAGGGTTCCGGAGAAGTGATGATGTGAGAAGATAAAAGAATTGATATTGACTTGCAGAATAATATTGATGATGTTGAGGTAGATATGTTAATACAAATAAACCGTGAAAACGCTTTATTAATATTTCATATCTCTTTGTTTTGTTGATAACAAATGTAATGTTATCTTAAGTATAATTATAAGGATACATGTTATTTTGTAAAAGCATTTACATATATTTTCATTTAAATACAAAAATGTAATAATTAAGCATTTGTTGTAATAGTTTATTAGGATGGGTAAAACCATAACCCATGGATCTTAACCCATTACCAAGTAGACTAGATACAATGTATACTTAGATACATTGAATCTAAAGAAAACCCATGGATCAACCCATGACCCATAAATCCAAAAAAAAACCCATGGGCAAAGAGGAGCTGCCCACGGACCTAGGATTACACTAGACGGATCCTGTGGAAGGGGATCCGTGGGATCCGTGAACAGGAGAAGAATTTAATAAATAGAGAGCCATTTCTTCATTCTAACTCACCCTCTTCTTACTAAATCTCTCATACACTCTCATTCTCTTCTAACATATAGATCACTTGATCTAGAGAGTTGTTCTTCTTTCTTTCTATTTGTGATCCTCATATAATTCCTTCTCTAAGGCGATCACAGCATTCTACAAGTCATCCAAGCAAGGGGTCCTTGATTGATTTGTCACTCCGCAAGATTTCAGATGGAAGATCTTGTATTTGATATTTCACATATTTGTTGTGTAATAGTTGTGTGGTTTGGTCCACCGTATACGGACTCGTATCTAGCTTTGTACCGAAAAAGTGTAAGCAACGCTAGAAGGCTTCTCCGCCAGTGAAGGAGTTTGTTGACATAGTGCTTGAACTCTCGAGTAGGTGACTCGGGTAGTGGAGTAGGGCAAGGAAGGTGACCTTGTAGCCAAACCACTATAAATCGGTTGTCTATTTCTATCCCTTAACTTTATCTATTTGCTTGCATTATCATTAGATCTATACGCTCTCAACATCCATACGATTTCACATAATATCGAATCTAAAAGTTTTAGAAATCAACTTAAAATCGGCAAAACTATTCAACCCCCTTCTAGTTTCCTAACAATTGGCATCAAGAGCTAAGTTTATAAAAGTTTTAAAATAAAATTGTATTTTAAAATTTTTTCGATCACTATGGGTACTTAAAAATTATAAGGAAGGGCAATCTATGCAACTACCACCACTACTTGAAACTAATGGTTTTATATATTGGAAAAAATAGATTCAAACATATGTGAAGTCTAAAGATATTGATCTTTGGTACATTATTGTTGAAGGTGATTTTGAGGCTACCTCACATGATGATAAAGGAAATTTAGTTCACATACCTCATGATAAACTAAATGATGAAATGAAGAAAAAGCTTTCTAAAAAAAGTGAAGCAAAAATTGTTTTATATAATGTTTTACCAAAAAGGAATCGAAAGAATTTCTATGCTTAAAACCTCTAAAGAAATTTGGAATCTTTAGTTGTAACTCATCAAGGCAACCAACAAGTTAAAAAATAATAAAATTGATTTATTTGTTCAACAATATGAACAATTTTCAATATCGGATGAGGAAACTATAGATCATTCATTTGCTAACTTTAATACTATTATTACATCTTTACACGCACTTGATGAATCTTTTTCCAGCCGCAAACCATGTTAGAGATATCTAAGGGCACTTCCATCGAAGTGGAGATCCAAGGTGACTTGCACTAAGAGTCAAAGATTTGACAATCCTCACTCGATGAACTCATAGGCAACCTAAAAGTCTACGAGCACCTTGCTAAAGATTCCAAGCCTCAAAGGTGAAAGAGAAACACAAATCCTTTGCCCTTAAATCCAAAAAGGCTTCGAAGATGAGGAGAACTCATCTTCGAAAGTAGTGACGACGAAGAGTACGCTTATGGCGGTGACTTTAAAAGTTCTTTAGAAGAAAGCAGATACGCCAAAACAAACGTGCATGACGATAAGAAAGGCTTTGAAAAGCAAAGAGGACGAAAAAGCCAAAGGATGATCAGATGTTGGTGGGGGACCCAAACCACTTTATTAGTAAGGTCCCAAACGGGATGATCAAAAGGCTGCCTCGTGGAGCATGCACGTGGGGAATGAGCTTATTTGAGGAGGATAAAGAAATTTGTCTTATGGCAAATGACGGGTATGTCCCTAATACTATAGTAGCTCATCACTTGATGATGACTCATTGTACAATGAATATGATAAACTATGCAATATTAGCTTAAAACTAGTTAACAAAAAACAAGCTTTTAAAGAGTCAAAATAAACGCTTAGATAAAGAAGTCATAGAATTAAAAGCAAAACTAAAACGCTTAGAGAAAGGTAAAATAGCAAGTGGTGAATGTGAACTTATGCTCAAACTTCAAACACTAGTGGATCACTTAGATTCTAAAATTGCTAGAATGAGCAATTTAACACTTTAGATGCAATACTCATAGCTAAAACCGTAACAATCAAAAGGGTTCAGGTGAGTCAACAACTTGATCCATCAACTAGTGAAAGTGAAGAAACAAAATTTGTTAAAGAACTAGAAAACCAAACCATCGTTGTGGCGGATCCCACGGATCCCCAAAAAGGGAACCGCTAGTGTAGAAAAAGGGATCCGTGGATCCGCCAGAGTAAAATATTAGCAATAATGTAGCTTCATCTAGAACCGAATTTGGTTGCGTTAGCATAGGAAAAGAAACCAAATCATGTCACTACCTAGACAACCAATTCTCCAAAATATAATCCTACTTTGTAAAGAAAACAAAGCTCCATCTTTTCAAAACCTAATCATTTAGGAGACCTAATAAGCTTTCCAAAAGTAACCATCAAATGGGATGGAATCAAAACATGCAAAACGGTTTTCCTTTTCAAAACTTTGCTCCATGGAATGCATACTCATCTTATCCATACATGTCTAACATGAATGGAATGTTTAACACTAATGGACCCATGAACAAATGGGGACCAAACTTTTGAGTTTATTATTGTTTTAGGTGTGCTTAAAGGTCGACCTAGACCCGATGAATGGGTCAAGGATAGCGTGCACAAGGCACACCGGAATAGGGATCTATTCTCCACATATGAATCCATTAATGGAGGTAATGTGGTGTTTGGAAATAGCAAAGTAGAATCAGGTAAAGGTACGATTTCTAACAAATCTCTAACCATTAACGATATGTGTCACGTAGAAAACCTAAACTTTAATCTCTTAAGTATAGGACAAATATGTGATAAAAAGTGCAATGTACTTTTACCAAACCCGTAGTAAGATACTTAAAATGGCATAACCATAGGAAGAGGAATTAGGAAACATGGAGTCTATGTCATTAAAATCGGTAATGAACCTAAAGACAAATTATGTCTTACCTCTATGGATGATACTTTGACCTTATGGCATGAAGATTGGGTCACGCCAACATGCGACTTCTTCAATCGCTATCATCCAAAGATCTAGTAAGAGATCTACCTAAGTTAAAATATGAACATCATTTTTGTGATGCTTGTAATATAGGAAAACAAGTTCATTCGAGTCATAAAGCTAAAAACATGGTGTCCACAACTAGGTGTCTAGAATTACTACATATGGATTTATTTGGTCCATCCGCTATCCAAAGTTATGGAGGCAACTACTACACTTTGGTAATAGTGGATGACTACTCTAGGTATACATGGAAAAAAATTTTAAAGAACAAAACGGAAACCTTTAACTATTTTGAAATATTAAGCAAAAAGATCCAAAGACAACTAGGAAGTCCCATAGTGTCTATTAGGACGGATCATGGTAGGGAATTCGATAATGAAGTGCAATTCGGAGCTTTTGTGACGCTAATGGTATTACTCACAACTTCGGCTCCACGACTCCACAATCGAATGGGGTAGTAGAAAGAAAGAATAGAACTCTACAAGAAATGAGTCGAACCATGCTTAATGAACAATCCATACCTCAAAAATTTTGGTGTAATGCCGTTGTTACTTCAACGTATATACCAATCGATCTTGATTAGACCAATCTTAGGAAAAACTCCATATGAGTTACTTTGAGGCAAAAAGCCTACGTTAAATCATTTTAGAGTCTTTGGTAGTAAATGTTTTATTCTTAACACTAAAGATTACCTTACAAAATTTGATCCTAAATCAACCGAAGGTATCTTTTAGGTTATTCGCCAAATAGCAAAGCTTACGCCATATTAAACAAAGAAACAATGAAGGTAGAAGAGTCATTAAATATAAAATTTGATGAAAGTCCACCCAAACCCTCTCCACCTCTTGTCGATGACGAGATTATAGAAAGTGAAGCCATAGTAATAAAGAAAAAGATAAGTGAAGAAGAAGAACCTCTAAGTGATGAAATAGTAAACATTAAAGAGTCCAAAGATCACCCCGGAGATAAAGTCATAGGAAAACTAAACGAACGAACATTAAGATCTCAAGTTCAAAACCAAAGTAGCTTGTTTTGTTTCGCTTCAACCTTAGAACCTAAGAATACACAAGAAGCCATAAAAGATGAAAGGTGGGTAATGGCTATGCAAGAAGAACTAAATCAATTTGTTTCTAATGATGTTTGGACACTTGTCCCTCCACCTAGTAATCAAACCATAATAGGAACCAAATGGGTTTATAAAACAAATTAGATGCAAACGGAGTAGTGTCTAGGAACAAGGCTAGACTCGTTGCTCAAGGGTATAACCAACAAGAGGGAATATAATTTGATGAGACCTACTAGATTAGAGTCTATAAGAATACTTCTTGAGTATGCTTGTGCTAATGATCTAAAGCTTTATCAAATGGATGTCAAAAGCGCTTTTCTAAATGGTGTCATAAATGAAGAAGTATATGTAGCTCAACCTCCAGGCTTCATTGATTTTGAAAACCCAAACATGTGTATAAATTAAAGAAAGCCCTTTATGGTCTTAAACAAGCTCCAAAAGCTTGGTATGATAGACTCAAGTCATTTCTAGTTAAACACAACTACACCATGGGGTTAGTTGACAACACACTTTTACTAAGAAAAGAGAGTCACATATAATCATAGTACAAATATATGTAGATGATATTATATTCGATCCACTTGTCAAAACATGTGTGATGATTTCTCTAAAATCATGACGAAGTTCGAGATGAGTATGATGGGAGAACTTAGTTTCTTTCTTGGTCTACAATAAAACAAGTAGAAGATGGTATCTTCTTTAATCAATCTAAATACATCAAGGAGATGTTAAAGAAATTCGGTCTAGAAGAGTCAAAACCAATTAGGACTCCAATGTCATCCGACACCAAACTCACAAAAGATGAGGACGGAGAACCAGAGATAATACTAAATATCGTGGCATGATAGGTAGCCTTCTACCTCACAAGTAAGTAGGCCGGATATCATGTTTAGTGTTTGCTTATGTGCTAGGTTTCAAGAAGACCCCAAAATATCACACCTAGAAGCCGGAAAAAGGATATTTAGATATATTAAGGGTACAACACAATTAGGATTATGGTATCCTAAGGGCACGGGTGTAGAAACAATTGTATATGATTCACCATGCATGATTATTGATAGAAGTACAAGTGGTATGTACTTTTATGGGATGTTGTTTAACATCATGGTTTTCTAAGAAACAAACGGCACTTGCTATATCAACAACCGAAGTAGTACGCCTCCTCCGCAAGAAAGCATGCCAACAAGCACTATGGATGAAACAAGCGCTAGTAGACTACGACATCCATCTAAGCGACATAGCCATCCTATGTGACAACAAAGGTGCAATCAATCTAAGCAAGAATCCGTATTGCATTCTCGACAAAGCATATAGAGATTCGTCATCACTTCCTAAGAGACAATGTTCAAAAGGGGAACATCTCTATTGAGAAGGTAGCATCCGAAGACAACATAGCCGACGTCCTCACCAAACCGTTGAAGCGCGAACAATTCAACCTACTGCCTTGGTCTTGGTCTAATGGAACAAACGTCATAATTTAATTGACTCTACAAGGTATGTAAACACTAGCCTTCTTCTTTTCGAGTCTAGGATTTCTATTTCACGCACAACTCACAAACAATACGGGAATTTTCAAAACCCAAGATGAGTTTTTACACTTATAGTTTTCTTTTTTTTTAAGCCTACTTTCACAATGTTTTCTAAAAGGATGATACCTTCCCATATCAATTTCACAAAAGCAATTTCTCCGCCAGGACAAATCGCTTTTCATTATTAATACAAAGTAAAACCCGCTTTCATTGCATCTCATGTCTTTTGAATGCTAAAGGGGACACATAACTAATATGTGTTTTCCGGTACATTCATTTAAGCAACAATGAATTAGGAGCATTGATAACACAAAATTACGTACTCATGTACTAAATATGTGTTTTCAGGTTATCTCAATAGGATGCTTTTACACTTCTAGTTTATTTTCTATTCCTTTTAAGGGTCGAGATAACCGAAACTCCAAATAGTTTGCATATAGGCACACACTAGGCAAAATGTTTCGAAAAAGGAAAATTTTGTGCCGCTCGAAACACCGACTCACGGATCCCAGCCTGCTGGACGGATCCTCAAGGGAAGGATCCGTGGGATCCGTGTAACAAAAGTCGTTTTTCAACTTCTATTTTTTTCACTTTGGATGAAAAATCCACATTTGTTTCATTTTTGGAGTATGCTCTTTAATGCTTGTGTTCTCATGATCACATGCCTTGAATTCATATCTAATCATTAGATTTTAATCCACATTTTGGGTCAAGCATTCATTACAATGCTTTGTTTTTCTATATATATAACTCCCAAAATGCTTGCATACTCCATCTCCTTCTCACAAACACACTTCATCATGTCATCCAAAACCCTTTAGAGAATCATCTAGTACAAACAATCATGATATCCAAACCTTTGTACTTCCACCATCCAAAATACCACAATTAAATGCTAGGATATCCAAGACGGATTAGTATCCGATCTTGTTGTTTAGCAAAACCAACCTCAAATGGTTCATCCTCAACAAATAACTCACCACAAGATGCTTCCATTATAGCACCACCCTCATCACCAACAAGTACACCAACTTCATCACCACCTAAAATAACTCTTTTGGAACTCCTTAAGACTCCAACAAGATCTACACAACCTAAACAAAAATAAATAGTCTTTTCAACACCACCCACATATTCAAATACTATCTTTCAAGATCTTGAAACATCCCCACCATTAGCTCCCATCACATTACAAGAACATCTAGGTTCTTTTCCCCCACCATTTACAAATATTCCGGATGTTGATCCATATTTTCCTATTTTTCCACCACAACTTCCTCATAACTCAAATCAAAACAACCCGAAAACTTCCGACTCATTACCCACATCATCATTTGTGAACATTGCCAATCCACTAGGGAAATTGCAATAGAAGTTAGGGAAGAAATGCGCTTCATACTCAACCTCATCCTTGATCGCATCAATACCATCACTCATCAAAACCTCCATCCATAACCTTATGCAAGCATGGAAGGAATCACTACTACTATTTTCTACTTTTAGTATTTTTCTTTTGAAGTCATTTTCAAGAACAAGTCTTGTTCTTATTTTTTACATGCTTGTAAGTGGCATAACTACCACTACACTTTGTTGTTTTATTACAAGGCCTTGTTTACATACCTTGGCTCCCAATCTTGATTCTCGTCAATCACAAGATTATATAAGCATGTTACTAACCTTTCTTTTGTAGGATTTTTATTTTTCTTCACTTGACGCCCCAAACAAGGGGGAGCTACCGCCAAGGGGAGTTAGTAATACGTGGACTAATTTTTCCACACATTTTGTTTATTTCTTCCAAGGGTTAACTTTTTGTTTCGACAAAAAGGGGGAGAAGAAGTAAAACTTAGGGCTTTCAAAACTTGCATCTATTCTTAAGTTTTACTCATCATAACATTATGTTTTGTCATCAACAAAAGGGGAGAGATTGTTAATACAAATAAACCGTAAAACGCTTATTAATATTTTATGCTCTTTGTGTTTTGTTGATAACAAATATAATGTTATCTTAAGTATAATTATAAGGATACATGTTATTTTTGTAAAGCATTTACATATAGCCATTTAAATACAAAATGTAATAATTAAGCATTTGTTGTAATAGTTTATTAGGATGGGTAAAACCATAACCCATGGATCTTAACCCATAACCAAGTAGACTAGATACAATGTATACTTAGATACATTGAATCTAAAGAAAACCCATGGACCAACCCATAACCCATGACCCATAACCAAAAAACCCATGGGCAAAGAGGAGCGTCCTACGGATCCCTAGGATTACACTAGACGGATCCCAAGTGGGAGGGATCCGTGGGATCCGGGAACAAGAAGAAATTTGCCTATAAATAGAGAGCCATTTCTTCATTCTAACTCACCTCTGTTCTTACTAAATCTCTCATACACTCTCATTCTCTTTCTAACATATATAGATCACTTGATCTAGAGAGTTGTTCTTCTTTCTTTCTATTTGTGATCCTCATATAGGTCCTTCTCTAAGGCGAGATCACGAGCATTCTACAAGTCATCCAAGCAAGGGCTCGTTGATTGATTTGTCACCCGCAAGATTTCAGAGAGTAAGATCTTGTATTTGATATTTCACATATTTGTTGTGTAATAGTTGTGTTGGTTTGGTCCACCGTGCTACGGACTCGGTATCTAGCTTTGTACCTGATAAAGTGTAAGCAACGCTAGAAGGCTCCGCCAAGTGAAGGAGTTTGTTGACATAGTGCTTGAACTCTCAGTAGGTGACTCGGGGAGTGGAGTAGGGCAAGGAAGGTGACCTTGTAAGCGAACCACTATAAATCGGTTGTGTCATTTCTATCCCTTAACTTTATCTATTTGCTTGCAGTATCATTAGATCTATAACGTCTCAACATCCATACTTTCACATAATATCGAATCTAAAAGTTTTTGAAATCAACTTAAAATCGGCAAAACTATTCAACCCCCCCTTCTAGTTTTCCACAATATGGAAGATTTTAGGAAGCACACTGATGCTAATGCTGAGTGGGTAGGATGTAATGTGGCCCTAGATGAACAAGTTGAACAAGATGACCCATATTTAGAAGAAGACTTGGATGATTTTGGAAGTGCTATTGACTCAGATGATCCAGAGTGTAATAGGAAAAGAGCCTTAAAGAAGTTAGAAAAAAAAACACAAACTCAAGTGATGGGCGATTTACAAAGGAAAACTTTTATGTTGGGCAAAGTTTTGGTAACAAAGACTTGATAAAGGAGATGGTTACTAGATTCTCGTACTGATACAAGAAGACATATACTTGACAAAGAATGATAAAACCGTGGTAAGGGCCGAGTGTAGAAATGTTCCTATTTTTAGTAATGAGAATGCATCTCATTGGGGCCTAGGGCCAAGGATCACATGTTGATAAGTCCAAAGCTTAAGACAAAAACACAACCAGTCGATAATTTAGTCCACAAAAAAAGGTGGTAAACCTAAAGTAACTGTTAAAGTGCTCTACCTTTGTCAATGGTCATCGTTTCAAGATCAAAGGAAGAAAATTGGTATGTGAAAATTTTGGATACCCATACATGTTTACAAACAAGAAATGAGAAAGTGTACTAAGTTTATTTCGAATAGTAGAAGAATCAATAAAACCAAACCCCAAGATACTCCCAATGCTTTGAAAGACCAAATACAAAAGAAATTTGAAGTTGGGTTTCAAAATAAAAGTTTTAGGGCAAAACAGATGGCACAGAGAGAGGGTTTCGGAGATTACAACCAACAAGATGCTAGGTTAAAAGATTATGCCTTAGAATTGGTAGCTCAAAACTGCATACAATAAAGTTTGATGGGAAAGAACATGTGATGTAGATAGTAACACAAGGCAATTCGTAAGAATCTATGTTTGCTTGGGAGGTTTAAAAGTGGATTTAAAGTCGGAAAGAGATCTCTTGGTCCTATGGGTGTTTCATGTCCGACCATATCCATGACAGATATTGAATGCTGTAGGGTTGATCCAAATAATGGAATATACCCTTGGCTTATGCAGCTTGTTGAGTCCGAAACAAAGAATCTTGGAGTGGTTTCTAGACGCTTAGGAGATGACTGGAGTCGCTCAAATCTAACTTCACTTTTATAGATAGACAAAAGGTACTTGGTAATTGTTTTTTATTTTTCCATTACAATTATTCATGGTCCTGATCTATTATAACATCACTTTTGTGACAGGGCTTATACCGCTTCTGCAAGAAATGTTCCCAAAGAAATTTAACGATATTGTTTGAAACATATCTATGAACATGAAATTATCAGGGAAACAATATAAAGATCTGCCAGGTGTGCAACATCCACTACTATGCGCTTTTGAAAAAACATGGAAGAATTTAGAAGATCTAATAAGGAGCTTTATGATTATCAGTTGATTCCACTCAAGATTGGTCCAGTCTCATTTCTCTGGTAAGAATATGAACCATTTTAATGTCATTTGATATTGCAGTTTAAGAATATGAACCAGCTTTAATGTCAGCCAAGAATATGAACCATTTAATGTCATTTGATATTGCAGGTTTAACTAATGCAATCACAATGATATTGTCATTTCGAGGAGACCTAATTGTGATGCTCTCAATATGTGAGGTTCTCAACAGGAAACTATTAGAGGCAGGATAAGCCCATCATCACTTGCCTCGAATTCATTAGACACTATCTCATGAAAAGGATAGTCATTGGCAAAGAAATTATCGCTAAAGAGTACTGACCTCTTACACCTAATGCCACAAAAGATTTTCAATCACATTAAAAAGGGAGGCTTTCAATACATTGTTACATGGAATGGAGGAGATTTATATCAAGTATCCGGTCCTTTTGGAGAGCAAAGTGTTGTAAACATGAATCGCAGGACTTGCTCATGTAAGAAGTGGGATTCACAGAATGCCATGCAAGTGCGGCAAGTATCCGGACACGGCAAACAATGGATGGAGTTCGACTACCTCGAGTCATGGGTGAGTGAGTGTTATTGGTTGTCTATTTGGCAAGAAATGTATAGGTTCAAGATAAATCCTGTAGAGGAGCCGATATGTGGGAGAAGTCACAAGCCCAATCTGCACTAACACCACCGCATTATCACCCTCCCCGTGGTAGACCAAGAAAAAGAGGAAGAAAAGTTCGAAGTTATATGATGGTATGGTAAAAATGGAAGTTAAGTAGAGAAGCGGAAGACTATTAGTTGCAAAATGCTGAATCGTGACATAACAAAAGATCTTTGCAAAGGTCAAAGAGGGCCAACAAATAATCCATCACAAGCATCTGCAGTGTTAGACCAATCGCCAACCCATCTCAAGCATCTCGCTAATGTTAAAGCCAACCGCCAACCATTCACAAACATCCGCCAACCCATCCGCACTATCCGCCAACACACCAGCACTCAACCGTTAGCCCATCCGCACTCATTTGTTAGCCAAGAATGACAAAACTTCTCGCAAAGGCAATCACCCATAAAGAATCTTGCAAGGCCATCCTGACCAACTATTAGGCCTAATGAAACAGAAATCACCAAGAAAAATACTTAAAATGGTAAAGGTAAAATGGTTCGTGAATAAACTTGATGTTTCGCACATTGGTATGTTTGACTTTTTGTGTTTTGTGTCACCTAATATCGGTAACTTTGTTATCTTTGACTCGGTTTGTCAAACTTTATTAGGGTACTTTGTTTCTTACTTGTTATGTAAGACTTGGGTATGTAAGACTTATTGGTCTCATTAACTATGTAAGACTTTGTTTGTTTGACTTTGGTATGTTAACTAGTAAGAATTTGCAGTAAACTTTGTTATGTTGGTGTTCAAGTCTGCATTTTGTTCTTTGTTATGTCAAATGTAACTAACATAATTCAATACAAACACACTGCCATTACTTCACCAACCAAAACAGGTAGCATTTATCATTGAGTAAATACATTGCCATTACATTAACATCACAACAACAACAACAACTTTATTTCATCTTCACTACCATTACATTCAAAAGTCAAAAGTCATAAGACTTTTAAAGTCAATTGACTACCATTACATTCCCAACTAATCTGATCCCTAACATCATTTAACAAGATAAATTGCAAATGAAAAACCCAACTAAACAATAACAACAAAATTTTCAACCTTCTTGATTCAACACGATTTTGAGCAACAACACCTTCTAACTGATTAATTGATCTTAATAACCTGTGAATCAATGCCGTAGAACGTTGACACATAGGTGGATCATACCAATCAATAAACCCATGATTTGATACCTAAACAAATTGCAATTGCAAAATTAGGTTAAATTGAAAATGTGCAAAAATAAAGGATTCACGCTACCCTTTTAGAACAACACCGCAAACGCCTTCCCGTTGAATGGCCCATGAAGTACCTGATTACTCCTATCGAAAGGCACTCTGCGATCTAAGCATGGGATAATGCTTTTGGTGTTGGTGTGTGTTTAAATGGGGATAATTTGTTTGGTGTTATCAAGATGTATTAAATAGGAGGGTTTTAAGTTAACAAAAACTAATAAAAATAACATAGAAAGACCAAATTACCCTCACTTAACTAATTCATATAGGTGCTAACGACTATATTTGACAGGGTTAACGGAATTGGACTGAAAGTGGAACCAAACTAGCACTTTTGGACTAAAACCACAACTTTTTGAAAAAAAGGACCAATAATGAAATCTGCATACAACCACAAGGACCAAAAATGTAGTTAACTCTTATGTTTTTAAAATCTTTAAAATAATTACTAGTATATAATAATAATTTTTTAATAAGTCAATTAGCTAGAGTTTCGTATGGTTTGTTGCCGTGAAATCTACAAATCTTGATCGGATTTCAATAAGGTGAATGATAATGGTATGAAAAAGTGTATCATTACGATTGTTTATGTTTTGTGATAAAATATGGTGAAAAAGTGTATAGATATTTTAATTTTGTAAAGGAAAAAAGGTCCAGGAATGGATTTACGTATTTAAATACAGAATTTAATCTACGACCACATATACCCATTTCATTACCTACCACAAAACAAAACAAAAATGAACAATCCACTACTTACTTTGAAAGTCATAGTCTCATTCCCATTAATGCAAACCAAACGGGCCCTTAGTTTATGCTTATTTTTGTGTGATTAAGTTAACCAATTGTTTATATATCAAAAACTTAATTTTAGCTATTCATTTTTTAAAATTATATAACAAACTCGCTTTCACTTTTTCTTTTTATTATTATTATTTTTTTTCACCAAAAGTTAATATCTCTGAACCGCTAACGTTAAGCGAATAAAATGACACGATCGTAACGAACATTTAATTATCTTTTTATTGAGGGACACTTTAATATACTTTCGACAATTTTTTTTTTATTTTTCAACCTTTTTTTTTTTTTTTTTTCATTTTTTAAATTTACATGAGAAATCACATGTAATAAAATGAACATAACTTTTTCCATAAAACTTGAGGAAAGTTATTTTAAGTACCAAACTTTTCTTACATACTAAGGGACTCATCTCCACCATCCATCTAAAAAGAAATCAATGGCTGAGATTAAAAGCATTTTATTATTTCACATATTTTTTATAATCTTAATATCTCTTAAACCGCATCGTTAAGCAAAATAATTACACCATCGCGAATGAGCATTTAATTATCTTTCCAGACGACACTTTGATATACTTTCGAAAGAAAAACCGCTTTTTTCACCTTTTTCGTTTTTCGCTTTTCTTGAAACTGAATTTGCAATGAAATATCATATATGATTTAACACTTATTTCAAGATCACATGATATTAGTGTTAAATCACATATGATATGTATTATTGGAGTAAATTACACCGCTCGCCCTGGTCATATTGGATCATAAGGTTTCGCTATTCGACCAAAAAGTTAAGTACCTGGCCCCAAGTTGTAAACGTTATGCACCGCTCGTTCCTCTATCCAACTGGGGCCCACAATTCTCAACTTAACCTATGAGGCATATCCGCTATTTCCAAGTACATTGCATTTATTAAAAATTCATTTTTCACATTTAAACAAAACACACAAAAATAAACTTCTCATCCACCTCGCCAAACTCATTATCATCATGAAAAACCAAAATCCAAAGATCTTTCCTTCACCAAACTCATTATCATCATGAAAAACAAAAATAAAAGTCTAACCTTGAATCAAATATAACCTCCACAAAATCATTTCTATTTCTAATCTTCAAAAGTGATAATTACAAATCTAATACACATACCGATCATTTACATATTACATTTACACGAACATTATTTTACATTGTTACCGTGATCCACTACGCAGGTAGGACTGCTACCTTCTTTTTATTCCATCTTCTTCCTTCATACACCCCTTATCTCCAACCACCACCACTCATCATCACCTTTTCATTTCACAGCTCTTTTAAGCACACAAACTAAAATCATACTTAAAAAAAGAACACATAAGCAAGCACCTGGAAGGTTCTGCCAAATTCCATTGTGCCACCAATTATTCCCCTTTTATTTTTCTTTCTTTATCCCTACATTTCAGCCACCCCTAACTCCCATTTCTATATCCCCACCCATTTCATCCTCTTCCATCTTCGTTTTCGAATTTTCTCCTAATTAATTTTTCACTTTCATTTTCGGAAAACGATGGCTGAGGAACATCAACAAAAATGGCAATACAAAAATCATATTTATTTTAAAAGAACTCGAACATGTATCATATATAGAAAAAACGAAAAAAAACAATTTATAAAGAATACTTACGAAAATTAAATTTAAAAAATGAAATAAACAACCACATTTATATACAAAAAACTTGTAGAAGCAGCAGACTTAAATAAAACCACTCATGGATTATTTATTAAAAACAATTTATAATAACTAAAAAAAAGCAGATTTATGTAAAATAAAATCAACACAATTAATATTTATACAAGAACCCCAAAGAAACTTAAAATAAAATATAAAATAAAAAAAATAAAAATACAAAAAAAAAATAAAAACTAATCGATATTATAATTTTTAGAAAAATAACTCAAAATAATTAGATTTATCAAAAGATCGGATCTATTAATAATACTAAATCAATTTTACAGAAAACCATAAATTTAGATTAATTAAAAACCAAACAAAATGAAGGCTAAATAAAACCTAAATAAAAACACAAAATGATATAAGCATCAAACCATATAGATCAAGCAAAAACACAACAAAATAGTTAAGAAAATCGTGAAAATTTGTTATAACCTTCAATTATATACAGATCCTACACAAAGAAAAAAAGGTAAAAATAATCATAAAAATCTTGTAACTCAAGAAATCATAGATCTATAAAACACAACAAAATAAACCTCAAAAAACATCATTGGTGAATCCAGGAAAGTAGGCCGGGTTTCTATGGTGATGTCCGTGGTGGTGTGACGTCCATTTATGTTGATGTTTGCAATTGTGTCGAGTTTATGTTGTGTGTGCTTTTTAATGTTGGTGCTGTGTTTAATGATGGATGATGATTAGGTGAGATATGGTGTGTGTGTGTGTTTTTTTTTTAATTTGTTTGTATGGTGGGTTTAAATGGGTTTGTATGGTGTTGAAATGACGGATGTGCCGCATGGGTTTTGAGTTAACCTAACGCAATGGAAATTATGGCCAGCTGGATGGACGAACATAACGGTGCATAATTTCCCACTTTATGGCGGTGCAACTTTTTGGTCAAAGGATCTAAACCTCATGTCAAACGAAACCACAAGCGAATTAACCAATTTACTCGTAATATTATATGTGATATTAAATGTTAAACATATATGATAAAATATATATGATATCATATATGATTTAACACTAATATCACATGATGTGATATTCAAATTAGTGTTAAATCATATATGATTTTTTTAATCAAAATGTCAAAACGTAAAAAAACTTAAAAAAAGTGAAAACATGAAAAAAATACGAAAAGTATATTAAAGTGTTTATCTATAGAAAGATAATTAAATGCTCGTCAGAATGATATATTTTTTCGCCGAATCATTAAACGTTTGAAATATATTTATATTTAAAAAATGATGAAGTGGTTTTTTAATTAAGATTAATCTCATCCATTAGATCTAGTAAAAATGAATGGTGGAGATTAATCCCTTAGTATGTTAAAAGGTTTTTGTCCTCAAATGATCTTAAATTATAAAACTAATTTAAATACTCGCATATCTAAATATGTAATAAAATGAACATAATTTTTTCTACAATATTTTAAAAGTTTCACCATTTTTTCTTGAAAACTAGACGTTTATAGCTTGCCAACCATATATAAAACAATATATTTTGAATTGTTGACTAGTACGGTTAATTTATCAAAGTTGGATTAAATACATAAAATTACATGTGATTTTAACTACATGTGATCTCAATCACATATGATTTTTACTACATGTGCTGTTATCACATGTGATTATAGAAGTTTCACGAATAAACTGCTATAATATATAATTCAAATACAGTATGTGATATATGGTTGGAAAGTCATGAATGTTTGTTTTTCATTGCAAAAAATAGAAAAAGTTTTTGATTTATAGAAAAATACTTATGTCAATTTTGTTAATGTTAAGTACGTTTAACTCGATATTAGTGTTAAATCAACATATGATATGTGAATTTAAATACCGAAAAAAAACGGAAAAAACGATAAAAAAAGCTTTTATCAAAGCTCCATAGTAGTTAAAATTAAATGCCGTCAGAATTGTGATAAATTGTTTTCTAAGCGATAAATGGTTCCAAGATATTTAAATTATGAAAAAAATAGGTGTAATTGAATTATTAATTTAAATAGTTATTACTCTCCCTTTTTTTCTCAAACAGAAAATTGAATGACTGATATTTCATATGTAAAATAACTTTTTATTCATATAAAAAAAGAATTACATATACAGTCCAAAACATAATACAAACTACAAAAATAAACTAAAAATCAAACAATTACCAATATGGACTATTGGGGTCTACGGCTCCGCGGACCTCTGCCATAAGCTTCCAAAAAATCTTTAAAAGCAATATGAAAGTTTCAAAGTAATTTTTATCAAATCCAAACTATTGTTAATTCCACGACTTATAACTAATGTATTAAATATTTTACATTTTATATAAGGGATAATGACAAAAATACCCAAATTTTCAAACCTACTTCACAAAATACCCCATTTTATACTCAAAAACCCAGAATACCCACTAAATCCTAGTTTTTTTGAGAAAAATTCAAATTTGAGTTTCATGATATTTTAGGAAAAATATCGAAAAATTTTATATTTTAAGAAAAATCACAAATTATATATTTTAGAAATATCAAAATTTCTATATTTTTAAGAATATTTGTAAAATATATTTTTACAAATATAAATATTATGTATATTTCAAAAAATATCGCAAATTTTCATATTTTTAAATTTCGAATTTATGGATAAAACTTTGCGATTTTTTAAGAAATTTCTCGAAATTTTATTTTACTGATAAAACAGTTTTATTGTTATTTTAGCTCCTTTCACTAAAAACTCAAATCTCACTAAAAAAACTTAAACTTTTATTCATAAATTAAAAACGCTACATAGATAATTAAAAGCATTAACGCATCGACGAAACATTCTTGTGATTGCCCATCTATATATACCATCCTTTTATTGCGACAACATCAAGTGTGAAGTCGTTCTAGCACATCAAGGAAAGGTCAAAAAGATCTAAAGAATCTTAATGTGCATGAAGAAATATGATAACGTATTGTATTATGGAACATGACAATAGATACATTGCAATTATAATTAGACTGACATTACATTGCATGACAATGATAATAGTTATTAAATTATTATAAAGCCTTTTGATTCGGCACTTGAACTAGCTCTACAAGCCTGATCAGTTTCTGCAATTTCACAATGTATATGAAGAATTCAAGTGCCTTTCCTTTCGTGTCCAATATACATGTATAGATCCAAATCTTCAGTCCATAAGCGTTGTAGTCCAAATATCTAAGTCACAATTAGGTTTTTGAAAAAGCGTAAATAATCATTCACACCGATATTCTAACAAAGAGTAGCATCACTAATTTTCTTCATAATATTATATGTCGTCCTTACTAAAATCATCAATGTTTAAAAAGTCTACTTCATGTATCTTTCCATGCAAGTTTTGGAAACGTGAGAAACGCTCTTCATGGTGTATTAACAATGAAAATGTAAGGAAATTCATCCAGGCATTATAAAAACAAAATTTATTGGTTAGCTACCTTTAAAATATAAAGCATTAAGGTAATGTAAAACATACCGAAGTATCCAATGTATGATGGTGTATCACTCTCTAATATGAAAACTTGGGTAAATCCATGATGAATGTTTATAAAATATGTGGCATACTCTTATATATATATATATATATATCTATATTTGCTATATTGCATTTTTTTCGAGATAAGATTTTACAGATTAAACCTGACAAAAAGGACAACTTTATTCGGATAAGATATATGCGATATTTTTTTAAGAAAATTTGTATATTTCTTTAAAATATCAAATTTATATATTTTTTAAAATATCAAAATTTTGTGATATTTTTAAGAAAAATTCGCAAACTTAAGAAAAAAATCGCATTTTTGCTTAGATAAGATTTTACAGATTACAACGAAAAACAACTTATTCAGGATAAAGTATTTGCGATATTGCATTTTTATGCAGATAAGATTTTTATGAGATTACAACTATAAAAAGGACAACTTTATTCAGGATAAGATATTTATATATTGCATTTTCTTGTAGATAAGATTTTTGGGAGATTACAATCGACAAAAGGACAACTTTATTCAAGGATAAGATAAGTATTTAATTAACTTATAAATACCCCTTAACTTCAAAATTTTAAGCACAACAAAATGTCTCATCGAAACACAAGACATTCCCAACCATACCATAACAAACCATTCACAAGTCCTCAACATAACGCTATGGCTTCTTCATCACAACCAAATATGAACCATCCGCCTCCGCTTCATCCATTTAGTGATGAAAATGTGGTTAGGATACATCGTCCCGCCGGTATTCTGCCGCGAGGCTCAAAAAAGCGTGAGATTGGGAAGGTGGTCATGATCAGAAATTCGGCCACAGAATACGTTAGGAAAATAATTGAGAATGCGAGTGAGGATGATCATTTTACGTGTGGCCCGCGCTTAGCGCGGTTCAATATCTAGCTGTTGAAGGGAGTATCGCAATTGGTTGTTTTGGCGATATGAAAACCTTTTTGAAGAATGGGAAACCTGAAAAGGTTGTAGCAAAGAATAAAGTCTCAGACGCCGAACGGGTGACCTAACGAACACTCAAAGATCCTTCGTATAATTCTCTGTACATTCATTACAAAGTCCTTAAAGAGGAGGGTTATCAAAAGGCTATTACCAGAAATGCTTTGATACATTAATGTTTCGTTGTTTTCCCTAAATTTGGTGGCCATTATCTTAACATTACATTGAAAAACATTGTTAAGGTTTTCCACAAGGATACAAAATTTTAATTTATGAATGTTTACGCCGTGACGCGGTAATGCTTTAATTATCTATGTAACGTTTTTAATTTATGAATAAAAGTTTAAGTTTTTTTAGTGAGAATTTGAGTTTTTTTTAGTGAAAGGAGCTAAAATAACAATAAAACATGTTTTATCACAGAATCTAAAATTTGGCGGTCTAAAAATATCGCGAAGTTTTATCCATAATTTGCTAAATTTCTTAAAATATCGAATTTATGTATATTTTTAAGAAATATCGCAAATTTTTTATATTTCTTAAAAATATCGCAAATTTGCGATTTTTCTCAAAAAATTTGCGGATTTAGTGGGTATTTTGGGTTTTTTAGTATAAAATGGGGTATTTTGTGAAGTATGTTTGATAAATTGGGTATTTTTGTCATTATCCCTTTATATAAACATGGTAATTTTAAGCATGTAATTAGTAATTAGCACATATCCACCTAGAAAAAACACACTCTACAAGATATGCATGAGGCGCACAAATGTAAAGATGCATTAGGCGCACAAAGCTTTCACAAGATGCATCAGGCGAACAAATTACGGATGCATCAGGTGCACATGCATACGCATCAGGCGCACAAGATTTGTATTTGTTTTGGCATATGCCTCAGGCGCACAACATAAATATCATGTGCCTACTTAACATGTCGTTGGATGTGTCATGTGTCTTAAATCTAACGGGTGCTTGTCCGAAAGTTCATTTTGGTAAAATGAATATGCACACTTCATTTTGGTACATTCTAATACGATAAAGTGTTCATTTAAAAGATTTTCTCTAATGAGGAATGATTATGCTTTTGGTGGATCTATCATTTCTCTTCTCGAGGAATGATTGGTTCACACAAATTTTACAAAATAAAATCCACACATACATGTGTCATATGCATATGGTTTGAAGAGAAAGATGAAAAAGAAAGCATTATACAACATCATTGGTCCAATTCATTTGTCATGTCATTGTGTGAAAAAACTTTTGTAAACTTTTGGTGGATCTATCATTTCTCTTCTCTAATATTATACAAATTAAAGTGAAATAGAATAATAACCCTAGAAAACAAATGTTCCACTAAGTAGATTAATTTGCGGAATATAGCATATGCGTATAGATTAAGCGAAAATTAGGTGTCATTATATAAGTGATTTGCTGATCATTTTATAATCGCGACGATAGTATATAGAATTTGATGAAATTCGGTTGCGTCAATGCAAAATGTATTGTGCCTTTTACTGTATTTTGTAAATAAACTATTGTGACAACGATCACGCAGATTATTAAGGGTTCTCGTTTTGTGTTTGTCAATGGTTCAACGACAATTTAGTAGTAACTAGCATAGGCGGGGGGAATATATCATTGCTTACTGGTAATGGAAACAACATAACTATGTCCCGAGGCTTACACTTT
>OU343222.1:71553567-71614478 GCA_910596185.1 Chrysanthemum makinoi | reverse complement strand
TAAGTGTCCATAAGCCCAAGCCAATTAAAATGGTCTTACGTAGGCTTATAGTTAGTTAAATTACTTAAATACCTTTCAGGATTTAGTAGTTTATCACGCAAAAGCTGAAAATATGAACTTAATTTGATGTATCTTTATGCGATTTTACATTAATAAGTATCAGCTCCAACTAATTTGCCAAACATCTTTATAAAAAGATGCTTGGCTCGAGCTGAGCTTGATAGTTTGACGAGATTTCACGAGAAAAATTGGAGCTCGCTTCGAAATGATCGATTTATTTGTAATGATTTGTTTTTTAACCAATTAAAATTAAATTCTAAAATCAAAATTGAATTTTGCTCGAGTTCAGCTCAAAAGGTTTGATATTATACACTCAAACATCAATCCTTACAATATGCGTGTATAACAAAAACATATATATCACCTAAAAGCTCGACAATAACTTGGGTTAAGCTTATGCACGACTTGTTAAACCTTTCTAGCTCAATTTTTAAGCTCGGAGCTTGATAAATCTCGGCTCGAACGAGCTTAAGTTACTCGACAAAACTTAACTCGTTTCACCCCTAGTTTAAACTATTAAATAATGAAAAATATTTTTTTTCAAAGTTGGGTATTTGAACTAGAAAATGTTTTATAAAATGTTATAAAAATTATATGAACATTTTCGTAACTCGTCATATTAAAAATCTAACATGTGTCATTATTTTTACGTTACACCTCATTAAAATGTGTATATTAGAATACTTTTTGAAAGTTCGCAGTATTTATGCGATATTTTCTAGTTGACATATCAAAATTGTTAGATCGTATTATACCATTTGTATATGTATCGGGCTCAAGCCCATTTCTAGAATGATCATTGTAGTCCTATATATTGTACCACATTATTAGGGAATGAATCATCAATCATTTTACCATTACGTGACTTTTAAAAAACATTGTTGTTAAACACTTCATATAATTTACCATTTTTATGTAAGGGTAAGTATCTGTCTAAGACCGGACCGGACCAGACCAGCCAAGACCGAGACCAAAATAGCCTAAAACCTAGGATGAGGACCGAAATGTGTTCGGTCGGTCCGGTTGTCCGGTCCTTCGGTCGGTCCGGTTCAAGAAAGCAAAATGGCCGGTTTGTACGTCGGACCGGACCGAGACAGAAATAAGGAAAAAGTTGAGACCGAGACCGGACCGCTGGTCCATTGGTTTAGTCGATTTCGGTCTGTCCAGTCGGTTTTCTCAATCGGTTCGGTCGATTTGCTTAGCCTATTTTTATGTTGGATGTGTTGAGAAAAGTGACACTGGACTGAAGCAAACCCACAACTAAAATAAGAAATATAATAAAATATGACACGCGGATTTAACGTGGAAAACCCAATAGTAAAACCACGGCAGGGAAAGATACGTTTCACTATGATGAAAATTAGTAGTTACACCTTCTCTAATTACAAATATTAATAAGAATCTCTTGTAACTAGGAAATACTACAAACTCTCTAATAGACTCAAATACTAGGAGAAAGAAAGAAAACACAAACACTTTGTATGTGTTTTATGTTGTAGATACTAGGAAAAGTGACACTGGACTGAAGCAAACCCACAACTAAAATAAGAAATATAATAAAATATGACACGCGGATTTAACGTGGAAAACCCCAATAGGGTAAAAACCACGGGCAAGGAAAGATACGTTTCACTATGATGAAAATTAGTAGTTACACCTTCTCTAATTACAAATATTAATAAGAATCTCTTGTAACTAGGAAATACTACAAACTCTCTAATAGACTCAAATACTAGGAGAAAGAAAGAAAACACAAACACTTTGTATGTGTTTTATGTTGTAGATGGGATGTCAACTGATGTTGTAAACTCCTCTATTTATAGTGTTGTGAAACACTATATTGAAACTCAATCAACTTGTCCACTTACAAAAAGAATATTCCCATATACAATGTATCCAGTAACAATCTTCCACTTGAAGATTAGATTGAAACTCAATCAATCCTCACACCATTATCCTTCCTTGCACTTCCATGTTGCTTACGTTTCCGCTAGGCCGCATGAGGATCGGCACCATATAAACTTGTCACTGTTGATTGCTTTTGTCAGATAATCTGCCACGTTATCATCAGTATGAATTTTCTGCATATCCACGGTTCCTTCTTCCACTTTCTCATGAACAAAGTGATACTGAACTCGTATATGCTTTGTATTTGAATGAAATGTTGGATTCCTTGCAAGATACAAGGTACTCTGGTTGTCACAAAATAGAGTAATTTTCTCTTGTTCAAGTCCGAGCTCTTCCAACAACATCTTCAACCATACTGCTTCTTTATTGGCTTGAGTACCGTGAACATATTCTCGCCTGGCGTTGACATAGCGACAACTGACTGCATTTTGAAACCAGCTTATTGTTCCGCCAGAAGAGTAAACGCATACCGGTGGTTGATTTACTTCCGTCAAGATCACCTGCATAATCAGAATCAACATATCCCCTGACAATTAAACCCGATTCTCCATAACATAATGCAACATCCGAGGTTCCTTTAAGATATCTAAAGATCCTCTTCACAGCTTCCCAATGCTCTCTACCAGGTTTCGCCATGTACCGACTCACTTCCATGCATGTGCAATGTCTGGTCTTGTACAAATCATCGCGAACATTAAACTTGCCATTGCTGATGCATACGGTACTTGAGACATCTCCATCCTCTCTTCTTTACTGCTAGGACTCATCTTGGAGGATAACTTGACATTTGTAGGAAACGGGGTTGATATTGGCTTACAATCTTGCATATTGAACCTTTGCAAGATTTTCTTCACATAACTTTTCTGTGAAAGCCAAACTTTCCTACTAACTCTATCTCGGTGAATTTGTATCACTAGAATCTTGTTTGCGGGCCCAAGGTCTTTCATCTCGAATTCCCAAGCGAGCTATGCCTTTAGCTTACTGATACGATCTTTTTTGGGGCCTGCAACCAACATGTCGTCAACATATAACAGCAAGATGACAAAATTATTGTCTCTAAACCTCTTGTAATATGCACAAGGGTCTCGGTGTAGTCTTATATCCAAGGCCAATGATGAAAGAATCAAATCTCTTGTACCAACACCGCATGGCCGCTTTAAACCGTATGTAGATTTGTTTAACATGCAAACCAAGTTCTCTTTTCCTTTTTGTTTAAAACCTTCTAGTTGGAGCATGTAAATTTCCTCCTCAAGATTTCCATGAAGAAATGCGCTTACATCTTGTCGATCTAGATGTAAATCATAATGTAGCACACATTGCCGTAACCACTTAGCATTGTAATTCGAACCAAAGGAGAAAATATTTCATTGAAGTCGACTCTTTTCTCGAGCATATCCTTTGACTACCAATCTTGCACGATACCTCTCCACCGGTCATCACCGCTCCTCTTGATCTTATACACCCATTTGTTTCCAATAGGTTTTCTCCTCACGGTAGTGGCACCAGCTTCCTACGCTTATTCTTATGAAGAGCTTCAATTCTTCTTTCATTGCTTCCATCCGAACTAAGCATCTGAATTATTCGTTCTTGAAGAGTTGATGGCTCTCCTTCCTCCAGTAAGAAGACAAGATGCAACATTGCTCCATAACATAATCCGGAAGTGCCACACCGGCTTTTCTTTCACGATTAAGAGATGCAGTCGTTGGAGCTCGAGACTCGCTTCTCTCATTCACTACCGTGGTCTTGCAGACGGCTTCAAAAGAATCATTCTACGAAATTGCTTTTCCATCCAGATTGATGTAGTTTCTCTTGTAGTGCTATCACCTTCTTCATTCTCTTGAATTTTTTCTTCCACAAAGACAACATCTCACGACGACTACTTTTTTCAAGGGGTGGGGTCCCACAAGCGATACCACTTTACTCCCCACAAGATACCCCAAGAACAAACATTTTTCTCGATTTTGGATCCGCTTTGTAGTTTCTTGAGAATTGTACATCACGCATACGTAACTTCCAAATATATGAAGGTCTCAATAGTTGACTAGCTTTCCCATCCCACATCTCCATCTGTCTTCAACTCAACTGCAGTTGAAGGTGACCGATTTATCACATAACAGCGTATTGACTACTTCTCGCCCGTAACGATTTTTCTAAGCTTGCGCTTGCCAACATTGCTCTTGCTCTTTCCAACAAGGTTCGTTCATCCGCCTCGCCACTCCATTCTCACGAGGATTGTATGTTTGTAGTGAACGCTTTTCGATTCCTTCTTGCCTCGCAAAGGTATCAAATTCATCACCGTGTATTCGCCTCCATTATTCTGTCCTAAACACTTGATCTTATTTCCAGAATCAAGTTCAACCCGCGCTTTGTAAACTTTGAAAACTTCAACACATCGACTTCTTATTGATTGGGTACACCCAACATCTCCTGGAATAGTCATCAATGAAGGATACAAAATACTTTGCTCCTCCCAGGATAGAACCGGGTTCGCCACACATCAGAGTGAACCAATTCTAGAATAGAGACACTTCTAGAATTTGATGTCTTGAATTTTAGGCGATGTTGCTTGCTGATAACACAATGCTCACAGAAAGGTAAAGAAACCTTTGTGAGGCCAAGAATTAACTTCCTTTCAACAAGAATCTTCATTCTTTGTTCTGACATATGTCCAAGCTTCTGATGCCATGTTACTGCAACTCTATGACTTGAACTATGTGAAGCAACAAATGCTTCCGCCTCCTCCATTACCGCTCCTTTTCGCTTAGTATAAGTTTGCAGCCACCTTTTCACCTTTTATAAGTACTAGCAGGGTACCCGCGCGATGCGGCGGCGGGTACCCTGTGACTATATTTGCGACGAACATGTGTTTAATATCCAAATAAACATAAGGTTCAAACGAAAAAAAAGAATATAAGTAGCATCTTTGAAACATAAGGTCCAAATGAGCGCCTAGCAACAGCGATATCTAGTTTTCGACAAAATTTCGATCACAAATGATTTTCAATCGATAAACTTTATTTGAAGTGCTCGGGAATCGTTTTTGATGAACTTTTCTTCTGATGGCATTTGGGTTTCGTGTCGAGTTAGAAATTGACACCCCTACCCGTGTATAGCAGCAACGACGAATATTTATCGATAAACAACTTTCGTGAGATGTTATGTTTTCTAGTTTTCCATATAAGTAGAAATTGAAAACCCTCTCTTAAGGCATTTGGTGTCTAGTTTCTTCCAACATACGTAGGTGATAACTTCCATTTTTTTTATTTATTTTTTCCTCTTGCAAAGATGATGTAAGCTCGCTCTTCATTTGTTTATGTATTTTAAATTTCAAATATGGAACGGGCTCAATACCGTTTCATGATCAATCTATGATTCAAGTATTTACCTTGGTAACATAAAAATAGATTTCAACTTTTTTCGAAACTCACAAAGTTACTCTTTCCGTCCTTAAATAAGTGTCCACTATTGACTTTTAAAGTCTTTCTTTTTTAACTTTAACCTTAAATTATTTCATTTGTGTCATGTAATACTTTATGCAAAATATATGAATGGATTTAGTTTTAAATGTAATTTTATTGGTATAATTTTCATTATCAATAATACTAAGGGTGAGCATATGTCCGGGACCGGACCGGATCGCATAACATAAATTTTGAGCAACACAATATTCCAACTACTTTCACATGTTAAACAATTTATACAACAAATCTATTAACAAATTACTCAACATATTTTTCACATATTACAAATTTTACCAATTTCTAAGCTTCATTTTTTAAAGTCTAAACTTCAGATGTAGCGCGTAATGCCATGAGGTCATGGCTACAAACTCAGTTGCAATTTTCCATGCCAAAATGTGACTCACTTTCTTATAGTACTATTGTATCCTCAATCCCAAACAATGCATTATCTATTCACCAATAAGCCGTGGTTTGAAATGTCAAATATCTTGGCCTCATATTTTGATGAAAAATAAAATAAAATAAAATCAGCCTACTTTTAGTTGGTAAGCAACCAACTAAAACCAACACTTTTTATATTATGAAACCAACTTAAAATAATCAAATGTTTAAACAAAACTCAATCTCCAAATGCCTTAAAAAAATATGTGGATTTTTCCATCGGTGCCATAAAACCTATTAACAAACCAAGATCTTGAAGGATATTAACCACTAAATTCACCTCTGACAACAAAAACTACAAATAATACCCGCTGCCATTGAGACCACAAACAAACAACTAACAATTGTCTCAATACATTTAAGGTCAATACAACAGCCTAAACACCAACCACAAATACCGATCTACCACCAAAACCACCAGATATACCATCAAAACAACCAGATCGACCACCAAAACCACCGAATCTACCACCAATACCACATATAACTGAAACCACCAAAAGTAATGGTTCGGACGTATTGTGGCGCTAAGGATGAGGTGGTGGCGGCCGAGGAGGAGGATGGTGTGTCTGGAGAAGATCGTTTGTTATTTGAGAGAGAAAAGATTACAGTGTTTGTTTATCTGTGTGTAAATATGTGTTGTGTGGGTTATAAGTTATAACTTTATATATAATGGAGCGGATGGTGTCTTTGGAGAAGATGGTTTGTATGTGTTTGTGTTTGTGTGGGGTTATAACTTTAATGGATCGGGCTGTTACAACTTTATATTTTAATGGGCTGTTACAAGTTTTATGTTGTTACAATTTTATATTTTAATGGCCTGTAACTTGTTGTTAAATGCAATGTGTTGTATATTATGCATATATGGTTGTAAGTCTGAATTTTTGTGCTTTAATGTGTTGTACATCATGCTTTATCACTTTCAAGTCTGAAAAGTCTGAAAATTAATTAGGAGAGAGAGAGTGGTTTGTGCATTATAAGTAGTAGTGATAAGCGCACCTTTTATAACTTTCATGATCTTGTTTTGTATTTCAACCTTACAACCCAGATCATCCAATTGTCCCAAAGACAATAGATTCTTTCTCAGGCCCTCCACGTGTCGCACATCCCGAATAGTACGAACTGTACCATCATGCACTTTCACCATAATAGTTCAAATTTCAATGATCTTTAGTTCATGATCATTGCAACTGTACACAGATCCGCCTCCAGTGTAACACCCCCAAAATACCGCAGCGGAAGATTGTGTCATTGGGGTGCTACTTCATAATACAAAGTACAAGTTATAGAAAACGACCTCTAAATGAGACGTTTTGAAAAGTTACCATTCGATTAATGAAATCAGAGTTACAAACAATGAGGTCCCAAAGTATAATACATAAATGTTTCGAATGGTAAATGATAAAAGCATAAGTCTTCAAAATGTCATACTCTAAGTTCCATGCAACGAAACTATCGTCTTATGTCCTGAGATAAACATGCTAAAGTGTCAACACAATGGTTGGTGAGTTCATAGAGTTTGTTTTAAATAAGTTGAAAAGCCTTAAAAGAATGTTTACAGAAAGGCATTGTAAATCCACTCGCCCAAGTTCCGCCATAAAGAACTTACAACCTGTGTGTTCACAACCCACTGCCAAAATATAGTTTGCACAATACACCGGATTATATTCACCAAGGTCATGAATCTACTTGGTACCATGGCGGGGCACCTTCCCAAATAGTACTATATTAATCCCATGGTCATGAATCGGGTACCATGGGCTGGGCATATACCCGACTTATAGTACTATCAATACCTCTCCGGCAATAGATAGAGTATTGTCGACGCTTGTAAATACAATTCATGTATTTAGGCAAGTATTTCCAAGCATGTAAAACGAAATCAAGTGTAACGTAATCAAGTATAATGCAACCAAGTATAATGTGATCAAGTATAATGCAATCACGTATAATACAATCAAGTATAATGTTTTGAGTATTTGTAAAAGTAAAAGAAATAGTTGAGCATGTATCTCCCCCAAAAAGTTTGTAAAACAAGTATTAAAAGAGTAGGGGCTATGACTCACCTTAATAAATGTGATATCCAATGTATAACGAACCGATGTATAAGCCGAGAAACCTCTACGCGCATCCTAGAATATGTGTTGAGTCTTAGGTTCTAAAACAACGAAGTGAATGTATAAACATGCCTTATATAGTTATTACATCAATTATGCTTGGATACTTAACATTTGTGAAGTCGTATAAGTGTTTACGTTTTGTTTATTTAAGTTTTCCCGCCTATATCTACCCGTTATTTCTAAACCGTAATTGATCACGACTCGGTTTTTATGTCCTCAGAAAGGTAATTAAATGTACTAAACAGATTAGTGGGTCCTACTGTCCCAGAAATTATTTAACTAATGTGAAATTACCAATTTACCCTTGGATGTACTAGTTATTTCAATCAGCAGCAACCTGTCTCACGGTTTTGGTCATAAGTCGAGTTCTACAACTCCATTTAACGCACGGCCAGAGGCCAAATTCAAGTTAGGGTGTTAGCTACAATTTTTATTCTTTGACCAACAGTTGGTTATATGCAACTTGTATGAGCTTTACTCGTTTGAAATCTGTTACTCAGATTTGGACACGTTTAGCTGCCGTTTGGCTCTAGTTTATTCATCGGGATGAGTTACGGCACGATCCACCCGGAAAAATGACCACAAGACATAGATCTATAATCCTATGTTATTACCTAAGTTTTTCAGTCCACGAATTTTACCCAGTAACTACGTTTACAGCCCCTGTCCAGTTTCAGTTTTGCAAAACTAGTCCTTTTGACAATTTCTAGTGGTTTAGTCCATTTATCCAAGCATAATCAACCATAATAAGCATACAAAACATATTATATACATGAAATGCTAGTATTTACAGTAAGAAAATGATAACATAAGAGTTTGCTTACAACCCTTGTGATGAAACAAATCAAGAACCAAGAACTAGGACACTAAAACCTAAACCCTTTCAACCAAAGTCCCTAGCTTCCAACCTTTAATACACCTTGCTAACCCTTGATATAACCCTTGTAAAAAATATATGAATTCAGCCCTAGTACCCTTGTGTAGCTCCTAATTCAACCATGGAATCACAAAATAAACACTAGTTTCATGTAGGGAATAACTAGGCCCTGAACTTTGATATATAACTTGTAGTTTGAAGACTAAAGAATCATGGTGTTGTGAATTATTTGTTAGGCGTTTGGAATAAAGAAGAAATGAAAGAGATGAGTTTGTTTAAATATCCAAATGAGGAGGTTACTTTCACTAGATATTTGCAAGGCTTCCTAAAGAAGTTAAGTTTACTTAGCTAGGTCATATTACACTTGTATCAATCTAAACTCATCAAGGCTTATCACAAGCCAACAAGGCTTGTACTTAGCATAAAATTTCGTTCAAGGTATATCTTGGATGATTAGATATGAGGTTTAATAATATCTTGCTTTTACGGAGTGAGTTTTGGTCCCATTAATCGCTAACCGTAAGTCGTAAAGTCACGAAACTTAAAACCGGGTATCTTAAAAATATGAAACTTATAAAAATGTTAAAACTTATTAATATAACATATCTTAGCATATTAAATGAGTGATAAGTTTGACGGAGCACCTAAACGCTGTTAAAACCTAGAATGATAAGATATTTAAGAAGAGAATTTCAATTTGACTTCTCTTAGCGAGATATTTTGTAGATATTTAACTAGGTATTATCTAAATAATATCTAGTTGATGACTAGGTATATGACTTGGCAAGGTAAATTAAAATGTATTAGTCAAAAGGTATCGAGGAATGAATAGTAAAAAGTGAATAATAATTTCCTGAGATGAATAGTAAAATTTGTAAAATTTGAGAAATGACCTGAAATTACGAATTGTTACATCCAGAGATAGGTTTATATTGATGAAACCTTTCTCTTCTTGCGGTCATGTGAAAAGTAGCTCCCGTATCGAACAGCCATATATCTGCAAATCTTTTCCTGCCTTCATTTGCAACCTTTGCTTCACAACACAGAGCGTTACCATCTTCTGAAGTGCTTGCGAAATTTCCCTGAGGATTAGAGGTACTTTTTTTTTTTTTTTTTTTGAAAAGCTGAGAAATCAAATAAATATAAACAAAGCTCCAAATTGGAGCTCAGAAAAAGTACAAAGGGCTGTACATATCCATGTTAAACAAGAACCAAAAACAAAACACACCAGACTAAAAAGAAAACTATACAAACATATCAAATGGTCTAGCAATCCAAACATCCTAGTTCGCCGGTTTCAAAGTAAGACGAGCAGCAATCCAAGTCCTGGACAATCTTTGAATGACCGGAAAGATATCTTCATCCTTTATCCTTGAGCTCAAATCCGCAGAGGCGTTTACCAATCTATTTCTCCACTTCCATAAAGCCCACATCGTAACTTGGAAGACACCTTGCATAACTTTGGCAACCTGAGAGTTAACATTCGGCTTTATATTTCCGAGAGCAATATCCGAAATCGAAAAAGATGGAAACGTTACGGGAGAGTCCAAATTCCACCAACTCCATATTTTCCTCCAAATAGTAAGGACGATGGGACATCTAATAATACAATGCTCTAGATCTTCAACAACACATTACGCATAAAAAGGATTTAATTCAAGATACAACACCACGAGAAGAGAGGTTAGAACGTGTCGGTAATCTATTTAAAGAAGCCCTCCAAACACAAATGTTCACCTTACGAGGAATCCATGAATTCCAATGATGATGGTCTCTACTTTGTGGTTAGCAAGAGAAGCATTTTGAATCCTTTTGAGAGGTGCTCGACTTTGAATATACCAGAAGCATCCCACGTCCACTGCCATTTATCCAAACCATCCACTGCAAGCGAGAGGTTGCCAATAGAAGAGGTGAGGGAAGCAAGATCATCAATGGCTCTCCCACAAGGTGGAAAGTGCCAAGACCAATTTCCACCCCATACATTGTTCACCATATGCCAACGATTACTAATCTTACACTCCTTATGTGTCTCGAGGGCAAATAATCTGGGAAATGAATCCATAAGTCGCACCCCATTACAACACCAAGGGTCTTTCCAAAAAAGAGTATTTGAACCTTTTGATATTTTACGTGTAAATGAGTCTTTAAAGGAAGTGTCAATTTCTTCAATGCACTTAACTGTTTTGATGATGTCAGTCCAAATACCTCCACCATTAACCTGATTAGGAGCCGAGTTAAAGCCCCCATCCGCCCCATAAAATTCCTTGATAACTATATTCCAAAGAGCCTTATCTTCCGTTAGAAAACGCCACTTCCATTTGCCCAAAAGCCCAAGGTTCTTCGCTTGAAGACAACCGACACCTAGGCCCCCAAGCTTAGGCTCAAGAAGAATAGTCTTCCATTTAACCCAATACAAACCTCGTTGAGAATCCTTGAAAGCCCAAAAGAAGCGGCATCTAATTGATTCAAGAATATTGATGACCTTTAGAGGAGCTTTAAAGAGTGAAAGATAGTAGACAGGAAGGCTACTTAGGATTGATTTGATGAGAGTGAGCCTTCCGCCAACCGACAAAGTTTTAGCTTTCCAACATGAAAGTTTATCTCTAAACCGGTTAATGACAACATTCCAACCATCACAAAGCCGCATTCTCTTACCGACCGGAAGACCAAGGTAAATGAAAGGCAAGGAATTATGAGAGCATCCAAGTGAGGATGCTATCGTTTCAACCTCGCATATAGGAACCCCAACTCCCATAAGCCTACTTTTAGCTAAATTAACCTTAAGACCAGAACCCATTTCGAAGCATTTTAAGATGTGAATGAGATTTTTAGCGTTCAACCTCGACCATTCTCCAAAAAAGAGGGCACCGTCCGCGTATTGTAAAAGGGACACATTCACGCCGCTGTCCGCAAGCGACACACCCCTGAACAGCCCTTTATAATATGCTTCCGTAATAGAGATTTGTAAAGCTTCAGCAGCTAAAAGAAATAAAAAAGGGGAAAGCAGGTCACCTTGCCGAAGACCACGTTCCATTTTAAATTCTTTTGAAGGAGACCCATTAATCATGACCGAGATGCTAGCGGACGAAAGACAAGAGGCGATCCAGTTTCTCCTTTTAACTCCGAAACCCATTTGCCTCATAACATCCATGAGGAAGTTCCAATTGACACTGTCAAACGCCTTTTCGAAATCCATTTTAAAAAGCAGAAGCTTATGCTTCTCAAAGGTCGCCATTCTAATAATTTCATTAGCAACAAGGCACCCATCAAGAATTTGCCTACCCTCGATAAAAGCCGATTGGTTAGGGCCAATAACCGAATTGATGACCCTCGCCAGACGAGTGGATAGAAGTTTAGAAATCACTTTATATACACATCCGATCAAACTAATTGGGCGGAAATCTGAAAAACCAAGAGGGTCTTTCTTTTTTGGAATCAACACCATAAATGAAGGGTTACAACCACTGATTAAACTGCCCGTGGATTCAAAGTATTTAACACAATTCCAAAAGTCATCCTTGATCACATCCCAATATGTTTTAACAAAGTTAAAATTAAACCCGTCTGGACCTGGGGCCTTTGACCCATCACAACCCCAAACTGCATTTTTAACTTCTTCCATCGAAAAGTTAGACTCTAAAAAGTTCGCCTCATCAGAGGACAACTTACGAAAGAGGCTGCTATATAAAGAAGGCCTGGATATGGCGGTTTCCTTGAATCTAAAAGAAAAGTGTTCAAGAGCAGCTTTCATAATCTCGTTTGGAGACTCCACCCAAACCCCATTAACATGGATACCTTTCATACTGAAATTAGCGTATTCGTTGTTAAGAAGAGAATGAAAGAATCTGGTGTTCTCGTCTCCCTCAACCGCCCATTTAAAACGCCCCTTCTGTTTCAAATCGTCACGATGAAGTTGCTCAAGATTATTTAAGTCCATCATCCATTCCTCCCTCTTCAATATGACATTATGATTGATGAGCCTGTTTTCCGCTTTCGCGTCCCACTCAAGAAGGTTTCTTTTTAGATGTTCTGTAGCATTGTTTTGAGTAGCAATAAGGTCAGCTGTCCAATCCTTAATGGCAAGCCTTAACCTTTTGAGCTTGTTTTTAAGGCATAAATCAGGCCTTGTCTTTGGACGGGAATCCAACCCAAGAGCTAGAAACAAGCTCGTTAAAATTTGCCTTGCCGATCCATTTGTTAAACACCTTGTATGGCTTCGGCCCAAAATTCGAAGAGCCCACTTTAAGCATAATAGGACAGTGATCTGAGTGCGATCGGCTCAACACCGAAACACTAGCATCCTTCCACATATCGAAAAAACTGTGAGAGACCAGGAATCTATCAAGTTTACTAGCTCTCCTACCATCTTTGTCGAATCGAGTGAAACGTCTTCCACATAGAGGAAAATCAAATACTTAAACCCCGACAGTCTTTCTTAAAGTGACCCGACTTTCCACATTTGTAGCATTTAAAACTCTTCTTCCTTCCTGTTCTAGATTTACCATGATTGTGACTCCCACTGGAGCCAGGTTCCATTGACCTCCCTCTGCACCACCAAAGCCTCCACCCGCCTTGGCCCGTGCAGTCCTCCATATTGTTACGCTGCTTTCTTCTTCCGAATAGCGGCCGCAACATCATCGAAGACTAGATAGTCGAAAGAACATTCATGGTTAAGTTGATTATCGGTTGGTCATATGAGTCGTAAAACTTTGAAGTAGAATTTCAAAGACGTTCTTGCGGCTTTATTTTCCAACTCAAAGACGTGAGCTGAGAAATTAGAGTATTCACGTTATTAACGTGCTCATGAAGTAGATTCCGTCATGCCAAGAGCATAAAGTTTCCTCTTAAGGAAAATTTTGTTGTGGAGCGATCTTGCCTCGTCTGAAAGCAAGATGATCCCGAATATCCTGCATCTTCTTCTCCGTTATGCTAGACAAAAATCCATCTGCTAATGCCAGATGAAGATTTGCAATAGCATTTCCATCCATCTCGTCCCATTTACTATCATCCGTGACCTTAGCTGGCCTTTCGTCAATGGCCGCTAAACATTTATCCTTTCGAAGGATAGCCTTCATCTTTAATTTTCACAACGAGAAATTATTCCCATTGAATTTTTCGATTTCAATTTCGCCGCCATTGCTACAATCACAATCTACTTTTCGGCAAAACTATTATTTGTTAATAATAGTAACGAACACCTTTTGAGTGGGTATAATTTTATTTATCTTTTGATGTGGAGGGTCCACTAATTAGTGGCAACCACAGAGTATACGATAAATAATTATACACACACCCAACCTTAGCTCTTGATACCACTTGTTGAGAAAAGTGACACTTTGGTGACAAGCAAACCCACAACTAAAATAAGAAATATAATAAAAGATGACACACGGATTTTACATGGAAAACCCCAATAGGGTAAAAACCACAGGCAAGGAAAGATACGTTTCACTATGATGAAAATTAAGAATTACACCTTCTCTAATTACAAAGATTAATAAGAATCTCTTGTAACTAGGAAATACTACAAACTCTCTGATAGACTCAAATACTAGGAGAAAGAAAGAAAACACAAACACTTTGTATGTGTTTTATGTTGTAGATGGGATGTCAACTGATGTTGTAAACTCCTCTATTTATAATGTTGTGAAACACTATATTGAAACTCAATCAACTTGTCCACTTGCAAAAAGAATATTCCCATATACAATGTATCCGGTAACATGTTGGATTGAAAATTTTGTTTTGATATAGGCCAACATAGAGTCTAAAGAATAAGTGTAGGTGAGACATGCATTGGGCTTAATTTTGTGGCTAACATGCCACATTTGTTTTGATCATTTAAATACTAATCAACATACAAGCTTTTATTTACTTAATTAATTGAATCTAATCTTGATAGGACTACGAACATACCGTGTTGATTTTCATCATCTAACTTGTTTCTGTTGAGTTAATATAGTTAATTTACTTTATTTATTTACTGCAACTAAATTGTAGTCTTGAAAGCATATGGTAACGTTACCTCATCACGCACTAAAATGTGAAAAATCTTATATTTAAATCATGTCCGGTGAAAAACAACACATTAACGGTCGAACCAACCTTTCAACATGAACTTTCTTTAAAATTTACGTTTTTTTTTAAACTTTTTTAAAAGTTTACGTTTTTTTTAAAAAAAAAAAACTTTCGTTCATTTTTTTATACGTAAACGGATAAAAACGGACAAAAACGTAAGAAAAACGGGCGAAAACGGATAAAAAATTAACGAAAACGGATAAAAACCGAAAAAACGGCCGAAAACGTTAAAAACGAACGAAAACATATAAAAATGTAAAAAATGTGCGAAAACGGATAAACAACGAATGAAACGGATAAAAACAGACAAAAACATAAAAAAAACGGATAAATAACGGACGAATAACGTTAAAAAACGAAAAAAAAACGAAAAAAAACGGACAAAAACGTAAAAAAACGGCCGAAAACGTGTAATTTTTTCTAAAAATTTACAACAACTAAACGCACAAAGACTTATTTTGAAATAAAATCACAAAGGACCTTTTTTGCAAAAGAAACAAAGCACAAAGGACCATTTTTGCTCAAAAATAACTTTTTGTCAAGTTTAGCAGGTCAAAAAGTTACTCATGTATCATATTAGCACGAAATCAAAAGTACGTGACTATTTAATTAACGAAATTTAGTACACGTACCATATCGGTACATTGGAGAAAGTACGTGACTATTTAATAGCTTAAACCTTTTAAATTATACAGAACCTCCGAAATCGGGTTCTTAATTAATTGAAGTAAATAATTTTTGTATTACTCCAGTGTTGATACAAAAGTTGGGCGTTCCTGGTTTGGGGCTCCGGCTCTCGTACCAATTGAGAATCGTTGCTTGAGACATGCACACTAAAGACAGAAAACACCGTTAGGCTTACCGTGAGATTGTCTCCCACGATTATCCTCCGGCGTGAGAGTAAGTAATCGGTTTTAGGGTTTAAGGAGAATTAGGGTTAAGTAGATCGTACCTTAAACGAGGGATGAGATTCCCTTTATATACACACGGAATCCTTGTTGGTTCCGTGTTCCCCAACCAGTATCCCGCCTAAGTCAGTTGGGAATGATAATCTCCTTATTTAGAAGATATCGGACATCTATTCCATGAATAGGTTTGGGTTTGGGCCTTCGTGAGCCCACAACATTTAATCAACATAGCCCGGTTAGCCGGGCTAAATTAGTGTTGGACTTTAGTGGGTTCATGACCAATATAGACTATACGTCAGCATGTCCCCCCAGTCTAGTATGCGCAGTGACTAACTGCGGATGCTAGACTAATAACCGTAGTTAGAGAAAAAACATCGAAGCATAGCCAAGAAGCCGAAAAAAGAATACCCGCTGGTACATTGTATCTAGACATTGGATTAAAAAATGGGCGCCTCGTAAATCGGGGGAAAGTTACTGCACCCGTGTCCCATCAAGCAATCTTGACCACAAAATTAGGGTTGGTGGGGTCCACGTGTCACTCATCGCGTGGATGAGGGACGTTATATAACTGGACGCTCCATTTTCACCATTTCTCCTTACAGTAAGAAGAAAAACTCTATCCGCCATTATCACAACTACAAACATTCCCGGCCACCCTCTTGAATACTCACTAGGTAACAGCGCTGCGCTTTTGTTTCGATTGAAAATAATGGTTAAGGTATTATCGATTTCACATCGGACATAGCGAGAGCGAAGCCGCTACTCACGGTTCTCGTCGATTACTATATTCCCGGTAGCGGTACATCCGGAAGTTCCGGCCGCGGATCGTCAATAGACTTCCCGATGGGAAGATTGTTATATACGCTTCTTTGAATTCACAAATCGGTATACCCATATCGTTATTTTTAGTGGCGTTTTGAATTATTACGCGATCCACATATCCCGGCTACAGTATAGGTGCAAAGAAAACTAACTAATTTTGAGGTGAGCGCGCTGTTGGCTATTAACCCTACCATCAACCTGTTCGCCTTTTACCATACCACCGGTCACACCGGGTGGGTATCCTTCATAAACGTCACGGGCGACTTGCTATACGGAGAAGTTAGATGCGCGGGAATTAGAGAGACATTTTTCTCGGGTCGATAACGCGTGTTTTCCTTCTCGCCGATTTTTACTCACGGGGACCTTTGCCAAAGGATGAGAGCCCTCCCGGATCATACAATGCGGAAGATACGGACACAATAAATGCCAACCGCATCCCCATTAGCTCCTACCCCGAGGAGTTCTTGGTGCACATTGGTCCGGCGAAACTATTTTGGTAGTCCGAAGAAGTTCCAATCTTCATAGCAGATGGTCGTGGTGGGTGCTCATTCTTGCACTCGTTGAGTTATATTACCGTAAGTTTTTCTTGTTTTCCTTTGTCCCCGCCAAAAAGTGTTTGTGTTTCTTTGTTGTTGTGCATAGATGGACTTGTTCACAGAGTTCAATGGCGAAGCGATACATGTAAGTGGGAACACGTTAGTTAAAGGAGGAGAAGATCCCGTGCTTGTTCGCGGCAGGCTGCACTTAATCTGGACCTAGGAAGGGGGAAAGTTCATCCGTTGCCGAAGTTTACACCCCTACAAAGTGTGCCGAGTTCTCTGCTTCCTCCCCCAATGCAACATGCGAAAGTGGTGGTGAGCGGTGGAGAAGCGGAAGAGAAGAAAGCCGGGGATTAATGCGCAAAAGGAGCGCTAGTGGTGATGGCGTTGCTTCCTCCCGAAAAGCGTCCCCGTGGTGTTTAATGTAGAGTCGTCCTCTAGTGATGTTTCGTCGTGCCCACCATCACCTGACACTTCCATTCCTGCGTAAGTGTCATGGAATTGGTTCTTCTCTCTTTTTATTTATTTTTTATTTATTTTTTTAGCGTGAACTTTGCGTATTGCGTAGGTTTGAACAATCCGCACTCACCACCGCTTGAGAGCCCCAATGCGTACCGAAGTTTCTACGCCAAAGAGTCCGAATCTTTGAGCCATCATTTCTTGGAGAAATGCCAATGGAACGGCTTATTGAGGAACTGGATTTGGCCGCACATCAGCAGCCTCATTAGGCTGGCACTGCTGAAGGCTAGTTATTTCGGGACGGTTAAGCGCATCGCTCAACTGGAAGCCCGGCTAGCAAGTGCCGGGTGGAAGCCGATGCCATGAGTGTGTATGCCCAAGGTGGCCGAGGAAAAATGCTGCCGCTGAGTCGATAAACCGAAGGCGTGCCGCTGCGAGAATATAAAGCTTCTGATGTGGGTCCTGGAAGTATCTTGAGCAAGGTAAGAAGGATTTGGTTGCTTTCGTGTAGAGGATCTTGGCATCTGTGGCGGTGCATTAGAGGTACAAGAGGCAAACGCCCGAGTATTGAGTATGACGAGGAGTTATATCCTCGGTGATGTCTACTATAGCGGGCCTTGAGATGGCTCATAGGACATGGTCTTCGCTTAGCCGCTCTTAATACTCTGGAGTCGCCGAAGTGGTTCTTGCCTTTGGGGATGTAGTTGATCGCTCGGGAGCGGCAAAGCGGCCGTGGAGAAATTGCATGAATCGAATCGCTAAAGGTACCCGATTAGCGAGGTAAATTATGATGCTAAGACGTATGATCACCTGGTTGTTGCGATGAAAAGGATGAAGGAGTTAGAGCTCCCTATGATTGCGAACTTGAAGCGTGATCAAGATTATCCTATAGACGCATCATGGCGGGTTGACTCTTGCGGCGTCATCGTGCGAGGGTGCGAAGCCCGGCCGGATTACTTCTTGAAACCCCATGACTCACGACTTCAAGTACGTCTTCGGCCCAAGGGATATTTTGAATCCTTTTGTTTTAGAGAAAGAAGTGCCTTTGAAGGAGGTACCGGAAGCGCATGCGACGGACTTGCTCAAAAGAAAGGTATCAAAGGGAAGGCAATCTTGTGCGGGGTTGGTGCCGCACCGTAAGGTCGATGGGGTGCCGTGAGTGTTGCTACTTGTGTCTCGGCAGGATTCAGATCATTGAAGAAGCTTGACGAGGCAAAAGATACCTCGAACCGCGTGGGTGGCTCATCTATTGAGCGTTGTAATAGTTGGTAGGTGTATATGTTGTAAAGTAGCAACCGTTTTGTAATAACTCGTAGTTATTTAATAAAATCATCTTTTATCGTTGCCATTCGTAGCATACATACTTGTTTGTTTGTCTTTGCCCAAATTTACTTGTGTTGTCTACAGGTTAAATGTACACAAGCGCCACTAATATAAAAGATTCATAATCATGTATGAAGAGCAAAAAAGAAAAATACTAAGTATTTTCCATCATAGTCGTGTATGTTATGATATGCAGCATACTGTAAATATCACATGAAGAAATCAAGTGTCTCGGTTTCTAAGTTGTTAAACGTGCATCATGTGCGATGTTGCGCACCCATCGTGAGATGCACACAATCTTATTCCAACGTCTTGAGAACAAGGTGTTTAACAAGGATACGTGATCCGGTGTTGATAGGTTTGCAACCCTCTTACTCAACAAGTTGTTTAGTAGGTGAACTTATCCTTTTACCATCGTGGGTTTATTTATTGCATGCACGCCATGTAGGCAAAAAGTAAGAAATTGTTAAGACATACAGTATATGGAAATAACAAATTGAAATGTGTCACGGAGTTAGCTAGAAACATAACGCTTTATTAATACTTGCAAGTGTGTTGGAGAAAATAAGACATTATACTAAGGAAATAAAAAATAAATACATAGATGGTTATTTGGTACTCTAGTAAAGTGTATGAGCGTCTGCACGTTGGGTCGTAGCCACTCCTAAAGGTAGCACCTCTTGAGGTTGCAGATGTTCCATGTCTTGCTGGCTGCTCTCTACCATCCAAGCCTCGTAACTTGTACCCGCCCGTTCACGATGCTTCAAGATAACCTCGTAGGGTCCTTCCCACTTTAGTCCGAGCTTGCCCGTGTCTTCTGCGTGGCTCGCATCATTTGCAGACGAAATCACACAGTGAAGGAGACACTGCGTACTTTGGCGTCATAGTATCCTTTCATCCTTGACTTTGATTTTTCCTCCTTATAGATGCGCTGGCGCCTTTCTTCCAAAGCGTCCAAATCAATACGTGCGTTCATCATCATTGGTTGCCACGTTAACTTCAGCGGTGCGAATAGTTGGCATTCCAATTTCGGCCGGTATAACGTTCGTCCCATAGATTAGTGAAAGGGAGTGTCTCCGTCTGCCGCCGGTTTTATTGAGGTGCGGTCGCCCACAAAACATGCGAGCTCTTCCACCCATCTTCCTTTGTGCTGCCCATGCGTGCTTTAATTCCTTCACCCACTTGATTTGCGCGCTCTACTAAGTCATTGGTTTGTGGGTGTTTAACCGATGCAGTCAGTGTGATGTTCAACTTCTCGCACCAATCCTTGAAAGGATTTTCGCGTAATTGTTTCCGTTGTCCGAGATGATTTTGCGGGTAAACCGAAGTGGCATACAATGTTTTCCCGACAAGCGTTTCACCTGGTTGCGGTGATTGTTACCACTTCTTTTGCTTCGATGCACTTAGTGAAGTAGTCTATGGCGACTATGAGAATTTTAATCCTCCCATTACTTGTTGAAAAGGTTACGCAATGTCGATACCCCACTTGTAGAATGGCCATGGGGATGTGATTGGTGTTAGCTTCGTCTTTGTGGTTGGCGCTGGACGGTCGATGAACTTGGCAATCGTTGCACTTCCTTATTAAGTCCCGCGCATCGTGGTGCATGGTTGGCCAAGAGTACCACGATCTCATGGCGCGCCACAACCGACCGTGGTCACGAGTGCATGCTTTGCATGAACCTTCATGGATTTCTCGCGACGTAATTTGCTTATAGTGGGCCTACAGTGGAGCCATGGTTGAAGGAAGGAGCGTCGGTATATGTTGTCTCAAGTTCAATCTTTGTGTTGTGCGCCGTATCCTGCGAGCTTCCTTCTGCTCTTGGGGTAACATTCTTTTGTTTAGGAATTCCGTTATCGGTGTCATCCATGTAGGACCTTCCTCCTCTATTATCGTGGAGACTTCCATCTCTGATATGGATTTGCTTTTCGGTGTTTCCACCAAAGGCACTTGCTTTGGCAGTGTTAAGCTTGTCGAGGCGATCTTGCTTAGTGCATCACGCCTTGCGGTTTTCTCCTCTAGGAACTTGATTGATGGTGAATCTATCAAAGCCTTTAATCAGTGTCTTGGTCTTGTCGAGATACTGAATCATATTTTCTTCTTTAGCCATGTATTCGCCCAACACGTGGTTGGCTACTAGCCGGGAATCCACATTTGCTTCCGTGTTACGCACACCCATTCGTGCAATGCGTAGTCCGGCGATTAGAGCTTCATATTACGCCTCATTGTTTGTCAGCCAGAATTCAAAACGCAATGCGTAAGTGAATTTCATTCCCTCTGGATTTGTGAGAATGAGGCCAACTCGACCCGTCCCACGCATGAGGATCCATCAGTAAACAAGATCCATGGATCTTGTAGTACCTTCTTACTTGGTGCTGGGTACCTGCCGATGTCGGCTTCTCGATGATGAAGTCGGCCCGAATCTGTCCTTTGATTGCGTGCGTGGTGCGTAAAAGATGTTGTGTTCACCTAGCAATACACTCCACTTACGGAGTCGGCTTGGCCTTATCGAGGTTTGGAGATGATCCGCTTGATCGGTTGGTGCGTGATTACCGCTCGTGCGCTTGGAAGTACGCATAGTCTGGCCAAACACCAATGCGTAACTAATTTTTCCATTGCGCTGTAGTTCATCTCCGTCTTCTTGAGCGCTTTGCTTACAAAATAGATAGGGTTTGTACTTAATCCCTATCTCATTAGTAGCATCATACACCGCTCCATGAGTTCCGATAAATACATGATCGCTCTTCCCCGGTCGGGTGCGACAAGTGTTGGGGCGTTGCTAGATGCTTTAAAAGCCGAGTGAAGGCTCCTTCCGCCTCGTGGTCCACGTAAATCACCCTTTTTATACACTTCTTGAGTGTTTTGAAAAGAGGTAAGGATTTTTCTGACGACTTGGACAGGGAACCTATTTAGGCCGGCCACTTTCCTTTGAGAGATTGGACTTCCTTCGTCTTGTGTGAAGGAAGTTCGATGACCGCTTTGTCTTTTCTTCGGACAAGGTTTTATGCCGTCCAGGCTCTATTAGGTATCCTAGGAACATGCCTTTAGTAGCCAAGGTGCACTTCTTGATTTAGCTTCATGTTAATCTCTCGTAGAGTCTTGAACGTTTCCTCTATGTCTCGCACAGGCTCATCTTCAAGATCGCGCTTATGACCAAGTCATCCACATAGACTTCCGTGTTGCGGCCCACCTGTTTTTGAAAGCATTATCTACTAACCGCCGATAGGTAGCGCCAGCATTCTTCAAGCCAAAGGGCATTTTGTATAACGATGCGCTGCTTGTGTGAAAGGCTGTTTTTTCCTCGTCTTCCTTAGCCATCTGTATTTGGTGATATCCCTTGTATGCGTCGAGGAAACACTTTAATGGATATCCGCACAAGGACTCTATTTTCAGTCTATCTCGGTAATGGATAGCAGATCTTGTGGGCATGCTTTGTTAAGGTCGGTGAAGTCACGCACATTCGCCGGTATGCCGTCGCTCTTTTTGACCATTATTGGGTTAGAAAGCCGATCATGGTAGTAGACTTCACGCATAATTCCGCATCCACCGTTTATGTACCTCGCGGAATTGCTGCGGGGGCTTGGCGGCGCTTCTTACGGCGTATTGGTGAGTACCCTTGTCGGATTCTCGGTTTATGCTCTGTGATTGAGCGTGGCACCCCTGTCTTGTGTTTTGGCTCCCATGCAAAAATGTCCAAGTTCTTTTGCAAGAGCACGCACACGGTACGCTTTTCCGTTGTCCGACAATGACCCTCAGATGGCTATTTCCTGTTCGGGTATTACGGGTGAATTGCAACCTTGTGTTTGGGACTTTGGTTGCGCTCTGTTCAGGATTGGTGCCTTTTCGCATGTAACCGTGTTACATTCTCTATTTGGTACCTTGGCATTGTAAAGAGTAACAATGCCCCCTTTCACTGGGAATTTAAGCATCCCGTGCGCCGTTGATGGCACTTGCGCGCATGGTGATATCCCGGTCTCCCAATAATGCCATTGTATGGCGAAGGGATTTGATTACCATAAATTCCATCCAAGCCGTCAGTAGAGTGTTACGCATTGCCAATGCCGTGGTAATCGTAGTTGCCCCATGGGCCATATCTTTTCACCGTAAAACCGTTAAGCGCCGTCGACCGGGCTTAACGGTTGCGTATTTCGTGCCAGCATGCGTTTGAAGCGGTGCTCATACATGATGTCCGCCGATGCTCCACCATCGGCGTACATGCGGTGGATGTCGTGACCCCGCGATCTCAATGGTGAGTGGCTCTACTACGCGTTGTCGCGGTTAGAGTAGGAAAGAGATTTCGCTTCTTCGGAAAACTCTGGCCGACCTTCTGTCTAGTGATCCGCTGCCATGATTGTATCATGTAGATCGTGTCTGCCTTGTCTTTGGGTGTCTCCTTCTTGTTTCCACTCTTTTGTCTATCCTTCCCCTCTTTAATGTTTTTGACCAAGTGGTCCAATCTACCCTCTTTAACCATCTTGTCAATGAGTGGCCTGATTGGACACATTCGTTAGTGGTATGGCCCTTACATTGCATGGTAATCACAAGATCCATTCCTAGTGCGCGATCCTCACGAGTGCATTCTGGGCGGTCTTGGAAAATTCGCACCTTCGCGAGTATTTCCATTGGGGTCTTGATCACGGGGTGTATCTGTCATTATCCCTCCGCTCCCCGGCTGCGATAGCTCCTATTACGGTTACTACCCGTGCGTTGGATTGTCTCCCGTGTTGTTCCCGTGACCGGTAGTTCGAGTAGTTCCTTTTGCTATCCGCGCGGCTTCTCCCCGACGAAGGACCGAGGCGTTTCATGAGTTCATCAAAGGTTTGAGGAATCTTGTCGCTCAACCTCTTGATGAGTTCGGATTATTAATCCCGTTCATGAAACCGAGAGATCTTCAATACTTCGTGGGCATGCTTTAACTTGCATGCATTCATCTTTGAAGCTTTCCATGAATGCGCTTGTAGATTCTCCTTGGCGGCTTTACCTCGGCGAGTTCGACAGATTTTTAGCGACTTCTTCCTCCGAGTAAAGTTTAGGTAAACGCCTTTCTCAATTCCTCAAAGCCATTGATGCTTCAGGTGGAAGCTTGCTGAACCGATTCGCGCGTTTCCCACTAGTGTGGAGTTGAACATGTGGCACCACGGCCGTGGCGATTTTCAATTGTCGCGTGATTCAAAATTTTGAGGTGATCATCGTGGTCACTGTTCCATCATAGGTCTTTACGTTGGCGTGCATGCGCCTTCTTTTGCTTTCTCGAGAAGTCAACGCTGCGCCGAGTAAACGCATCCACCTTTGACGCGCGCCAAGGGAGGATATATCTTCATCCTCCGGTCATCCGGACTTCCGGTGTCCGGTTCTCTATACTCGTTGTCCGAGGAATTTTCGAGGACGAATTTTCCCTCTTTAGCTGCTATACGCATCGTTGTATGAGTTTGTACTCGGAGGACTTTCACTTGGGAATAGCGTCGTCGTCCTGTCTTGGATTCTCTGCGGCTACCAAGTCTGGTGTGGACATTGGTATGCTTTTCATCTTCATCACTCTCACTCAGATGATGCGAGTGAGATGTCTCATCATCCTCGATTCTCCTCCCGATTCTGTTGAATACTGGGGTGTTAGGAATTAGAAATTCCATAGTGAAGTGTCGGTCACTGGTTGACTCCTAAACAGTCAAGTTTTATCACACAAGCTAACCACTTGTGAATGGTCAACCGTAATAAACTTAAAACAGCTCAGAAAGCAATACAATTAAGATCAGAGGAATATAGTGGATTCCCGGTCGTGAAGTCCCACGGAGGATGAATGGTGTTTAACACAGACAGATGTCGAATAATCACTAAGGATAGTGATCGATAAGGATTTTTGAAATATTTATACCTAAAGAAAAAGTTTTGTAAATTACAGGGGCTTAAATGCAAATTAAAGGAAATTAAAAGCTAAATTATATTAAATAAACGCTATCACTATATTTAAAGTGATGTTTTTGTGATTTATAAAACAAAATAACTTAAATAAACTATTTTAATTAAAACGTAAACTTAAATTATCTAAAACGTGACTTAAAATGAAAGCGTCGTTATGTATAAAAATTACGTGAGCAAATAAAAGCGTAAAATTTATGAAATAAAAGTCCTACGAGTGTAATAACAATTTTCTTACTTACTATATGACAAAAGAAAATTTTAGAAAAAGATTTATATTTTTTAGACTTTTATATTTTTTATTATGAATTAAATACTATTTTAGACTAAATAAATGATTAAAAATACTAAAACTATTAAGAAAAATCTGAAACTTTTTATAAATTACTTTATACTAATACAAAGTTAAGAAAAATACAAAACATGTAAAAGCTTGTTTAAATAAGCTAGAAATAAGCTAATAAGTTCGAATAAGCTAAATGAGGAAAATAGGGTTATGTATTAAATTGTGTAAAGAACTACTACCAAAGTCCCAAGGGTTGGTAGTGTGTGTGTGTGTGAGTCATGGGTGGCCAGGGGTTGAATCCCAAAGAACTCCCTTTTGCTTTTTATTTTATTTTTGGATTTTTTCTTTTACAAACTGCTTAAGTACACTAAAATAAGCAATTTTTATAACTACAACTTTTTATGAAATCTACTAATAAGCTCAGTTTGAGCTTATTTATCTCAACAGTGGGAAAATTGGAAATAAGCAAAAGATTAAGCCAAAATGGCTTATAAGCTAAAAATAAGCAAAGAAAAACTGGAAATAAGCTAAGAAACTTGTAATAAGCTAATTTGACAAATGAAAAAGCTAAATAACTAAGAAAAGAGCACTGAATAAGCCAAAAATAAGCACTAGCTTAACTGTTTGCACAGGGTACTGTATGGTTTTACTAGGTACTTTAAGCTAGTATTTAAGCAATCGTAATAAGCTAGAAAATGAAAAGAACTTTGGAACTAACAAGTTTACCAGCTTAAGCTTTCGAAAAGCTAATTTTCAAGGTTTTGCTTCCATTAATAAGCTTGTGACAAGCTTGAGAAAAACTGAAAAACCATCGAGTAAAGACTCAGTGTATGCTTTGAGTATTTTGGACAAACAAAGAGCTATGTGCTACCAAATAAGCCGCAAATTGAAATATTAAGCTTGGGACTCAAAGATGGCTAGGTTAGCTTCACAAAAAGCCAAGAATCACAAGCTAAAGCTAACCGATGAGCTCTGTGAGCTTGTGAAAGTGATAGGCTCAAATGTGCACTGAGCATGTTTTGACTTTTTTAATTAAACTGAAAGTTGACTTAAATGAACTTTTGATTGATTCTATAAACTGAATATGATGTAATAAGGTGGATTAAGGTGACTTGATCAACAATAACAACTTATGAACACAAAATCATGATCATAAAACTTTAAAATCCAACAGTTAATAAGTAAGATTGGATTAAAGGTACTTTTGACTTTTTACCAAATAAGGACTGAGTTTTATTGTTTCTTTGAGTTCTTAGGACCTAATATGACATGAAACAAGTGAAAACAAAGGATTTCACAATCTCTAACACAGTGAACTAGTTAAAACCAAACAATCCTTTTTGAGACTGTTTTGAAGATTTCCAAAGACTTTCACCAATTCAGACCATGCAACTGATTCAAATCTTTAAATTATCATAACATGAGACTACAGAATCATTAAACAACAACAATAACAATATGAAACTAAGAATTGACACTTATACTATTTTAACTGTCAAACTAAATTTTTTTTAACAACTACAAATTAAAAAGAACAAGCAACTGATTTTATTGATTAATTATACTTAACTATGACTAATAAACATGAACAAGCGAAATTTAAACTTATGAATGTCTTACAGGAAATGCCAAAATGGGTCAAAAGGCTTACAACTTGGATCCAAGCTCAAAACTGAAGTCGAGGCACAAGACCACAACCTAAAGCTTTCCAATAAGCACTAAACCCAAGGGCAATCCTTTATTAACCCTCGCTCCGGCTTTGATCACCATCTTCATTGCCTTTTTTATTTTTTAACTAATTTTTCTTGATTTTTATGAATTTTTGCTTCTAAACTGAATTTTAAGAGTTTCTAATAGCTTAAATAAGCTATCTATGAGCTTATGTGGGCTTATCAGTCCTTAATAACAACTAACAACAACATTGATGATTTTGAGAATTTGAACTTGAAAAATTGCATAAACTAAATATTGAACTTAAAACTGAAATTGATGTTAACAAAAGTTTTATTACACACTAGTAACTTGAAATCTGAGCTTAAAAGCTTAAACATACACTGGAATTTGAAATTTAATTAAAACGACATAAGCTAAATTATAATTATTCTAGATAGATTACTCCTCTCGCTCCTCCTTTTCTTTATAGCATTGAGATACTCCCACATGCTTCGATCAAATCCATCAACAATCTTGGCCATTGATTCACTCAAACGCATCTCAACCATTTAAATGAAATTTGGCGCCAAAAGTGTACACGGTTGCTTGAGACTGTTTTAGAACAATTAAAGAACTTTGGTATATTGTGGAGGTGTAGGGGACACAAAAGGTGAAGTTTTAATGGATTTGGTGTGATGTGGAAGCAAAAACAGGGGAAATGTATGGTTTTGAGGATAAGGTGGTGGAGATGCATTAACTGTGGTTGTGGGCTAGCATAGGAGGGGGGATGAGCTGGAAAGATGAGGTGGAAAGGTGGAAACAAAAAGGTGGGTGAAACCACTCGTTTTACGGAATGCAGTGATGAAGAGGAAGGTGAACAGTGGCAATGGTTTGGCGGGTTTGACTATTTTTGACTTTTTGATATTAATATGAAGGGGGTCAAAATTGGGGGTCCACAGGTATAGGTGGCGAGGGTCTTTGTTTTATGGGCTCAAAATACAAAAGGGTCCGCTTTGGCTTATTATTATTATAAGGACCAATCTTGTAAATTCTGCAAACTTGAGGGACCAAACCTGTAATTTCTCAAAAGTTATCACAAGGACCAATCTTGACAAACTTGAATAGTACAAGGACCATATTTGATTATTTTCACTTTTTTAAATATCCAAGGACCATTTATGACATTTTTCAAAGATGAAGGACTAAAGTTGTAATTTTGCAATTTTTAAACTTTGAAGGGTTTGTTTTAACAACTTTTGAATCCCATGGACCTTAAATGATATTTTACTTTATTTTGATTTACCAGGGACTAAATTTGACAACTTTTGAAACTTGAGGGACTAAAACTGCCAATTATGCAAACTTGATACGTTTTTCATCTGATTTTGATATTTTTGCATTTAAAACACATAAAACACTTATTTGTGATATTTTTATCATTTTGATGCATTTCTAAGTGTTTTCAGATATTTTTGCAGTCTAGATGGTACAAAAATGATGAGTATTTAGACACTCATCAATCCTCACACTAAGATATTGCTAGTCCCTAGCAATGTTTTGAGAAAAATTAATGGATTTTATCTCTTTACCAAAAGCCATTACTTCTAGAGTAGCCAATTGTTTTAGTTCAAGTAAGAACCTTGGTACAATGATAACCAAATGATTTTGAGCAAATCACCACCGTGAAGCGGATTTGATTTGTCTTTACCGGCCGCTTTGCTTCGGACTAGCCAACTCTTTAGATAAATTATCAATATTATCTTTGGTGAGTCGATTACCAATTATGGTTTTCCAACTGCCTTTACCACAAGCCATAACCTTGCGGGCTAGCCAACTTTTCACTAGTTTAAAGATATGGTGAGTTGAACACCATACAATTTTGGGCAAATTGCAAGCCGTCAACGGATTTGAGATATCTTTACCAAGAGCCGTTTGCTCCTGGATTAGCCAATCCTTATGTGGGTTAGACATGGCGACCGATGATTACCATTTCTTGAGTAAGTGAAAACACTTACTCCAAAAAAAAATTTTGGCCAAAAACGGAGGAATTGGGTGGAATAATTACATGATAAAATTCGTGAGAATTCCCCCCATACTTAGAAATGAATATTGCCCTCAATATTCAAAGTACCGGCGGTTATGCCGAAACATAGAACATAAAAGGGAAATATTACGGCCATTATTTTATTTTTGATATATACTTTTTTTTTTAGAGAAGAAAATTTATATACAACAAATGGGGCAACTCCCCACTAGGGTGGTAGAAAAGGGTAAGAAGACAGAAACATGGGTGAAAACCCATGTGGTGTGCTACTGTTTTTGATTACCGAGTCGCTAGCTTGACTCGATCCCCGCATTCATTGGTTCATGGGGAATGTTTGTAGATCCGGGACAATCACAGGTGGAATGTCCTCTCCAAAATAAGGCTTCAACCGATGACCATTTACTTTAAAATTTGGACCATCGGGTTGAGATAACTCAATGGTACCATAAGGATAAACCTTAGCAATAGTAAATGGACCAGACCAACGGGACTTGAGCTTTCCCGAGAAAATCTTCAATCTAGAATTGAAAAGAAGGACTCGATCACCGACGTTGAAAACGCGGTTCTTGATTTTAGAGTCATGAATCTTCTTTGTCTTTTGTTTGTAGATCAAAGAGTTCTCGTATGCTTGATCATGGAGTTCATTTAGTTCATTCATTTGAACTTTTCGTGATCACCGTATGAATATCGAAGTTTGCATGTTTTAAGGCCCAGTATGCTTTGTGCTCAAGCTCAATCGGAAGATGACATGCCTTTCCGTACACTAGCTTGTATGGAGTACACCGATGGGTGTTTTGTAAGTTTGCACGGAAGGCCCAGTCGTCATCTAGTTTATCCGACCGGGATGCACGGTTTTCGCCATCGTCCTTTCTAAAATTCTTTTAATACCACGGTTGGAGACTTCCACTTGCCCACTTGTTTGGGGGTGGTATGCAGTAGATAGACGGTGGGTTACACCATACTTTTGCATGACACGATCAAATTGATCATTGCGGAAATGTGTACCACGATCACTGATTATAGCACGTGGAGTTCCAAACCTAGCAAAAAGAGATTTTAAAAATTTCACAACTACTCGGGCATCATTGGTAGGTAAAGCTTTCACTTCAACCCATTTTGACAAATAGTCAATGTACCACGAGTATGTATTTGTTTCCTCTAGATGATGGAAATGGCCCCATAAAGTCAATGCCCAGGATGTCAAAGATCTCACAAACTTGAATGGCATTTTGTGGCATTTCATTTCTTTGAGATATTTTTCCGTGACGTTGACAAGCCGCAGGCTTTGACAAATTCGTGGGCATCCTTATAGATTGTGGGCCAATAAAACCGGAATCAAACACCTTTTTGGCGGTGTAGTTTGGACTATGATGGCCCCGATTGGGTCCAAAGCATGGCAAGCTTTGAGAATTTCAATAGCTTCTTGTCCATAAACACACCGTCGGATGACTTGATCCACGATTTTGAATAAGTAGGGTCGTCCCAGAAGTAATGTTTAACATCCTTGAAGAATTTGTTCTTATGTTGGGTCGACATCCCTTTCACTATGAAGTTACCCGCATGGTAATTTGCAAAGTCAAAGAAACCATGGGGTAGTAGAGTTTCCACGAAAAGAAACCACATTGAGTGTCTCGAGAGGAAATGTTTCATTTATTTCCTTTTCTCGAAAACATCTTGGTGAGGGTTTTCTAGGCGGACAGGATGATCGGCCGGGTTCTCCTCCTTTTTATCACGTATAGTGATATCAAATTCCTGGAGGAGGAGAACCCAACGGAGCAATCTCGGCTTTGCATCTTGTTTTGCAAAGAGATATTTGAGAGCCGAATGATCCGTATACACCACACATTTGGTCAAGATTAAGTATGGCCGAAACTTCTCAAACGCATATACCACGGCTAGTAGCTCTTTTTCTGTGGTGGTGTAATGAGTTTGAGCTTCAGTCATAGTCTTACTTGCGTAGTGGATAGGCTGAAAATGCTTAGCTCTACGTTGCCCTAGGACTGCACCGATAGCAAAATCACTTGCATCGCACATGAGCTCAAAAGGAAAGTCCCGGGGGAGCAACGAGAATAGGTGCTTCAGTAAGCTTTTTCTTTAATGTTTCAAAAGCTTTGATGCACTCGGGTGAGAAGATAAAAGGAGCATCTTTTTCAAGAAGATGAGTCATAGGCCGGGCGATTTTAGAAAAATCTTGTATGAATCTACGATAGAAACCGGCATGACCTAAAACACTCCTACTACCTTTGACGGTAGTAGGATGAGGCAATTTAGCTATAACATCGACTTTTGCTCTATCTACCTCAATCCCATTCTTTGAAATCTTATGGCCAAGGACTATGCCTTCTTTGACCATAAAGTGGCTCTTCTCCCAATTTAGACAAAGATTGGTGTCTTCACACAATTTGAGCATTTTATCTAAATGGGAGAGACAAGTTTGAAACGAGTCCCCAATGACCGAGAAGTCATCCATAAACACCTCCATTGTTTCCCCGATCATGTCGTGGAAAATGGCCATCATACATCGTTGGAACGTGCCAGGAGCATTACATAAGCCAAAAGGCATACGCCTGTAGGCAAAAGTTCCGTATCGGCAGGTGAATGTGGTCTTTTCTTGATCCTTTGGATCAATGGGAATCTGAAAATAACCCGAGAAACCATCAAGGAAACAATAGTATTCGTTTCCTGCTAATCTCTCAAGCATTTGGTCCATGAAGGGTAGAGGAAAATGGTCTTTACGAGTAGCGTCATTCAACTTACGATAATCAATGCACACACGCCATCCCGTAACCAATCGAGTTGGAATTAACTCGTTATCTTCATTTGTGACAACAGTTATGCCACCCTTTTAGGAACACAATGAATTGGGCTAACTTGAGGACTATCTCGAGATCGGGTAAATTAATCCTGCATCAAGAAGTTTGATAACCTACTGTTTGATAACATCATGGATCTTAGGATTCACCCTTCTCGATGTTGAATCAGGTTTGAAGTCATCCTCCATTAAGATTTTGTGAGTACAAAACTCCGGGTTGATACCCTTAATGTCGGAGAGTTTCCAAGCAATTGCTTGCTTGTGTGACTTCAAGACCTTTATGAGAGCAGTGTTTTCATCTTTACTCAAATATCGAGCAATAATGACGGGTAATTTATCATCACCTTCAAGAAATGCATACTCGAGATGAGGCGGTAAGTCCTTAAGTTCGACTTCAGGAAATTCTTCAGTTTTATCAACTGACTTGACCTCCTTGTTATGAAGCTCGACGGGAGGGATTGAAAATGATGATGGATCATCATTAAGCAATTTCTCAATGAGAAGTATGTCCCCCTCAATATCGATGGGAGCGTGATCAATTTCCCATGGAACAGAATCACTAGACAAGTAGGCTTCAATCTCTTCTAAGATGAAGTCACTTTCCTCAAAAGGAGTGAGAGAAGGAGTAAAATTGGCAATGATGGGTTGGGATGAATGAGTGAGATTATCACTCGAAGAATTATGATCATAACCAAGAACTTCTTGAGAGTATTCTTCTGAAGCAACATCAATGATATCTATTCGGTTAACCGACTCGTAATCATAGTTTCGGAGTACCTCAAGTTTGATCAAGGTTAAAGGTGATGACTTCATTACCAACACGTAATGTGATTTCTTGCTCAAATACATCAATGAGAGCCGCGACCCGTTCTCGTGAATCCTCGTCCAACTATGAGAGGAACCCGATGATCGGCATCAAAATCAACAACCACAAAGTCAGCTGAAAAATGGAACTTTCCTACTTTCACAAATACGTCCTCAAGAATGCCAAGAGGGGCGGGATATTGTACGATCTGCAAGCTCGAGAGTCATGCATGTAGGAGTAAGTTCCGGAAGAGAAAGTTTCTTCCATCCTGAATAAGGCATCAGGTTGATGCTTGCACCAAGATCGGCTAAGGCAAAGCATTCAACCATTCCGGGAAATACACAAGGTAAGAGAAATTTTCCAGGATCTCCAAGCTTTTCTCGAAGCTTCTTCGTGATAAGCTAGAAAGCGCTTCGTTGAAGGAGTTTTAGCCATTTCAAACGGCTTTTCCTTGTTGCTTAACATGTGTTTGAGAGTTGATGCAAACTTGGGCATCAGTATTGTGACAATCCGTACTTTCAGGTCATTTCTCGACACGATTCATGTTTCATTATTTCCAACATTTTAGTAAACTTGGTTTACTTGTTTCAAAGTCGCGTAACCTTGGAGGTTTAGCGGCGAATTCATGATCATGACATCACGTACATTTCATATGGACTATGAGTAGTCTACATTTCATTGACATCATGTGCATCTCATAAATTCATTCACGACATTTCATTTCATATTTTACGCGTAATTTTTATATTTAATAATTTTTATCGCGTGAGTTTTTATTTTGTATATTTAACCCGTTACTTTCAAAAATGATCCCAAGGTATTTTAAACTTACCTTTAGTTTATAAAAACTATATTTTTAGTTTACCTAGTGTTTTAAATTTATTTGGTATATTAATCGTTAAAGTTTTAATTATTACGTCGTTTCTTAAAAATCTTACGATAATTATTTTATCACTCAATTTTCACAAGGAAAGTGTTTTTACAATTTTTATCATCTCAATACAACCTATTTTGATTTACTAAAAAGTTACTTGTACCAAAAACTTTCATTCACCATAACTTAACTTTGTTCTTACTTACACTTTTTATACAAGTCTCACAAAATTATACAAGTTGCAAGATAAAAAAAAAAAATATATAATTGGAGACAACCCTCCCCCAAAAACCGGCCAAGGGGAGGGTGTCACATAAATGATGTATGGTGAATGTTTTTCTAATAATTCAAGTGTAAATAAGTCTCATTTCACAAGTATACTTTCACATAGTCTCAAAAGTGTTAGTAGAAAATTCTCTCTTCTCTTCTTTGGCTCCATAGAACCGGCCACACCTCAAAGGGATCAAGGGATCAAATTTTCTTCAAGTTCAAGTGTTATTTCAACCTAGATTATATCCTTTTTATGGTTTTGAAATAAAAACCAAGGATATTTAAGTTTAATCCTTGTTACCTACACCTCTTCATTTCTCTTGTAAGCATGTTTTCATCATTTTTATGTTTCCTCTTTCATTTCATATGTTTCTTATCATTTTTGGAGCTTTTATGCAAGTATTGTGATTTATACCATTTATGTCATGATTTTTAAGTTATATATATACCTAAGGTCATCCTATAATTACTCCCATGGTATTCTTTGGTCTTGATGGTGATTAGGAACCCATGACACCCTAAGAAGGTGTATGGTAGGATTAGATTAGTTTTGGAGTTGATTTGAAGGGATTAGAATAGGTTTTGTCCGAGAAAAACTATTTTCGATAACTATATATTATGTTCTGTCCTTGTTTCATTTTTCTGGAAAATCCGACAGTAGGCACGACTTTTTGGCCTTGATTTTTAGAAAATATACTTTAAAACGAATCCGTGGCAGCTTGAACGGATAAAAACGGACTTATAACGAAGAAGTTATGGATTTTACAAGTTTGACGACGAAAATTATATTTTTCAGAAATTTCAGCAACATGTTTTTATTTTGTCCGAGTCAAAAACGAGCCTTAAGCTTCACAAATTATTTCGACTTTTCAAAAATATATTAGTTTACTTCGAAGCTAAGGACATATTAAGCGTAAAAGCGGATTTGAAGCGACAAAGATATGCACTTTTTCATAAACTTGCCGTAACTAATTTTCTGCACTCAATTAGCCAAAAACCACCAACTTTAACCCTTATTATCTTTATGTTCGAGACCTTTTGGACGAAAACTCCTGAACTGAAACTTTTAGATATCGATACAAACTTTCCAAAACAGTCGAGTTCGTTCTCTAACGATCGACGTACACCATTTTACGATTGTTTTTCCGGAGCCATTTTTGGTAATTTCATGATTTTTCCAACGACATTGTTTTGCGACAAAAAGTGGTAATTTCACCAAAAATCATTATAAAACCATTGTAGGATGACATTTTGACGTATAAACATGTAAAGTGATTTTTGTTTGGTCAAGGCGTCAAAAGAGTATTTTTCGACGTCGAGTAATATTTTCAAAACTCGTAAATGGTATAAATAACATATCAAGTGCATGCATAACATTACATTGCAACTCATGACATATCATATCATTGATAATAGGTCGGTTGGCGCATTACATTAAACCTCGGTGTACTCACATTTTGCCGTTATTCAGTTTATCCAAGTGAGTTTTCATAGCCCCGATTTTACATGCTTTCGATTATTTCAAACCCACGGGGGAGAATACATTGCACTACATTTTTCTTTGTATGATACCAAGTATGTTAAATTCATTACATTGCTTAAGTTACCTCATATGCCAATTTGAAAGTCCCCATTTCCTGAACCATGAACCGTTAATCTTTGAAGCGAGGATGAGTGGATAGATCTATCGAGGGTGGCGCCTCCATCCGGGTTGGTGAATCCCAACCAGGAAAACGGATGCATTTCATTTGATTTCATTACTGAGTTGTCGGCAAACACTCGTGGAGGGGCATACTTAATTGATCAGTCTAGTTTCGGGGTCATGGGCTTAAGGCAATTGTAACATTATTTTTACGTGACTTGGTTGTCATGCATGCTAGATACTTGTGTAGTCGTATAAAACATTTACATAAACCTATGATTTCTCACCAACATTATTGTTGACCGTTTTTAGCAATGTATTTTCAGTGTGAGGTATTCATCATGACATGGTTTAGGGACCTACATTTTGAGTCGTGGCGTCGACTTACATTATGTACATTATGGCTCTTTATTTCAAAACATCGTTTGGATTTGTAACATATTTGTATTTCCTTAAACTTTGTAAACCTTTTGGGACCATGTTGTACTCTGATTATGTTTTTATGAAATATCCAACGATGTGTTTTTAAAAACGGCACTTTAGGTCGTTCAATATAACTGTGATGTGGTGCTATGACGGTCAATCCCCGAGAATTCCATTCATTTGCAAAACAGTAAATTGGGGGTGTGACAGATTGGTACCGAGCTGATTATAGAGAACTAGGTTGCATCATTGACCCTAGACTATAGCTACCTTATCATAGCATCTCATCATTTCATCATAGTACATATTCACTTTTCATGCGGATTCACTTACACTTTATTCGAGATTATTTACTTTTATTTCACATCGGTTGTCACGCACATGTCTTGATTCACATCCCATCACCATATCATCGGACTCTAGCTCGGATGATGTTCAAGCTAACCCCATCATGGATGATGTTGCATCACATTCCACCGAGATCGTATCTTCCATTGGATCTACTCCAGTCTTTCCACCTATCATGATGCGACGAGGCCGAACCCTTCGAGGAGGCGAGGTTGCACCCACTCCTCACGTTAGCCCACTCACGATCCACCGGCACCACTACAGCACCATCATCACCATCTCCATCACATTTTATTAGAGATCCTTTACCTCGACGGACTTGCGCCCAAAAGCGTGCTCGTTTTGATATCCCTACACCAAGATCACGAGCCCGAGCCACCCGCTAGATTTGAGTTAGGCGAGAGTTCTAGAGGCGGCTTGTTCGACGACCTTCTACCGAGGAGTTAGGAGCTCCGTATTGATAGTCAGCAGATCCAGATTGATAGTTTGACACGACAATTGGAGGAGTTGTCGGTAGATAGGATTGAGCCCATCGCTGAGGAGGTCGAGGGTTTGATATTAGGCGGGGTTTGTATCGACTTATCTCATCGAGTATTGACATAGGCGGTTAGAGGACGGGGAGACTATTGCTTCTTTGCAGGGTCAGATTGATGAGTTGAGGAGTTTGGTGGATAGTTTGGTTACTTCGTTTCGTGATCTTCGAGATCGAGTGAGCACCATGAGGTGCCTTATGTAGACTTTGTCATTGTATAGTTTTGACCATTATTATCCTAGTCACAAGGTGTGTGGCGTAGTTTAAAGAACTTGTTGTATTTTGGTTGTTGTACAAACAAATGTATCAAGTATTGACTCTACTATGTAGGAATGGTTATTATTATCTATGATATCGGTCCATGTAGGCGAAATTTTCATGTATATTATCCACGTGTGTTGTGATTATATTTGTGATATTTCGTTATTGTTCCGTTGTGATTCCATTTATCTTTATGCATGATGTGGTTGTGGATATATTTGTATGATGGTTGTTTCTACTTACGAGTTCTCATGATTGTTTCATCTTGTGATTTTGAAGAATTATGGCGCCTAAGAAAGTTACATCGGAAATGACCCAAGCAGCAATTCAAAAGTTGGTGAATGATAGCATTGCTAATGCTCTAAGAGTCGAAAGGGAAGCATGGGTCGCTTCTTTGAAGCCGCTAGGCTAGCTACTCTTGGTAATGCCGGAGGCTCTGGGGTTAAGAAATGTTCGTACAAAGATTTCAAGAGTGGTGAACCCACTAAGTTTAGAGGTACCGAGGGAGCTACTGCAATGGTACGATGGTTTGAGAAATTGGAATCGGTGTTTTGCTTTGTAGCTGTCCGGATGATGATAAGGTCAAGTTTGCTACAAGCACTTTACTCGATGGAGCGTTGTCATGGTGGAATTCATACGCTCAACCGATTGGAATGGAGAATGCTTTTAAGCTTACTTGGGAGGAATTCAAGGGCTTGGTGACTAAGAAGTTTTGTCCTCGAACGGAAATCAAAAAGTTGGAGACGGAGTTCTATGAATTGGTCACTATTGGTTATGATATCGACACTTACATTCGGAGATTTCAGGAATTAGCCGCGTTATGCCCGTCGATGGTATCGGATAATGAAAAGTTGCTAGAGGCTTTTATTGGAGGACTTCCCGAAGTGATTCAAGGAGATGTGACTTCATTTGATCCACAAACAATCGAGGAGGCTATTCGAGTGACTCAGAAATTGATGGCACAAGTGGTGAAGCGAGGTAAGTACACCACCACCAACCGAAACAACAACAACCCCAACAACCGTTTCAACAATAACCGAGGCAACTACAACAACAATAACAAGCGCAAGTGGGACAACACTAGGGGTAGGAATGCTACTCAACAACCGCCCAAGAGGCAAGAAGTTGCTAAGGCTTATGTTGCGGGACCAAAAGAAGGAAAAGGATATCTGGGGTTTTGCGAAGTGTAATAAGTGTTTGAGCCATCACAATCCGGTCGATGTCGATCCGTGTGAAAATTGAAAGAAAGTTGGTCACCGTACTAGGGATTGCAAGGCACCACAAGTTACTTGTTTTGGTTCGGGAAGCTGGACACTACAAGAGGGATTGTAAGAAAGGAAATAATCAAGCAAATCCGAATCAAGGAGGTTTGGCACGAGGAAGGGTTTACGTCATGGGAGGCGGAGAAGATAGGGAGGACCGAATGTCATAGCAGTGCGTTTCTTCTCAATAATCGTTACGCTTCAGTTTTATTTGATTCAGGTGCCGATAAAAGTTTTGTGTCCAATGCATTTGCACCTTTGCTCAACATTAAACCAACTACATTAGACATATCATACATTGTCGAATTAGCTAATGGTAGCGTAGTTAACACAAACACCATTGTCCGTGGTTGCACATTCAATTTTCTTAATCATCCCTTCAACATAGACCTCATGCCCGTAGAGCTTGGTAGTTTTGGCGTCGTCATAGGCATGGATTGGTTATCTAAGCATCGCGCGAAGATCATTTGTGATGAGAAAGTAGTTCATCTTCCCTACAACGGCGAAACTTTGATTATTAGTGGGGAGCGAAGTGGAACCGGACTTAGTATCATATCGTGCATCAAAACGGAGAAGTACATTAAGAAAGGTTGTCTTGCTTTCTTAGCTCATGTAACCGAGAAAAGTCGGAGGAGAAGCGACTTGAAGATGTTCCTATTGTCCGTGAATTTTAAGTATTTCCAGAGGATTTACGGGACTTCCACCGGCACGTCAAGTAGAATTTCATATTGACTTAGTGGCCGGAGCTGCACCGATTGCGCGAGCACCGTATCGTCTAGCACCATCCGAAATGCAAGAGTTGTCTAATCAATTGCAAGAGCTTCTAGACAAAGGATTCATTAGGCCGAGTTCCTCGCCTTGGGAGCACCGGTCTTGTTTGTGAAGAAGAAGGATGGATCCTTCCGAATGTGCATAGATTATCGAGAATTGAACAAGTTAGCGGTGAAGAATCGTTACCCACTCCCCAGAATTGATGACTTGTTCGATCAGTTGCAAGGTTCAAGTATTTACTCCAAAATTGATCTTCGATTGGGTTATCATCGGCCGAGTTCGGGAAGAGGATATTACGAAAACAGCGTTTAGAACACGTTACGGTCATTACGAGTTTCAAGTGATGCCGTTTGGATTGACTAATGCACTGGCGGTATTCATGGATCTCATGAATAGAGTTTGTAAGCCGTATTTGGACAAGTTTGTTATAGTGTTCATTGACGACATCTTGATCTACTCCAAGAGCAAAGAAGAGCACGAAGAGCATTTAAGGATGATTTTAAGGCTACTCAAGAATGAGAAGTTGTATGCCAAGTTTTTGAAGTGTGATTTTTGGAACCACAAAGTGCAATTTCTTGGTCATGTCATTGATAGTCATGGACTACAAGTTGATCCAGCAAAGATTGAAGCCGTAAAAGATTGGGCTATTCCAACGAATCCTACGGAAATTCGACAATTTCTAGGACTAGCAGGGTATTACCGAAGGTTCATCGAAGGTTTTTCGAAGATAGCGAGACCTTTGACCAAGTTGACACGAGAAAAACAAGAATGCGAGTGGGGAAAGAAACAAGAAGTTGCTTTTAGGTTGTTGAAGCAAAAGCTTTGCGGTCGCCAATTTTGGCACTACCGAAGGCATTGAGAACTTTGTTGTATATTGCGGCGCTTAGCATAAAGGACTTGGGGCTGTTTTAATGCAAAACGAGAAGGTGATAGCGTATGCTTCTCGACAACTTAAGACTCATGAAAAGAACTACACAACTCATGATCTCGAGTTAGGAGCCGTAGTTTTGCGCTCAAGATTTGGAGACACTACCTCTATGGTACAAAGTGCACAGTGTTTACCGACCACAAGAGTTTGCAATATATTCTTGATCGGAAGGAGCTTAATATGAGGCAACGTCGTTGGTTGGAGTTACTCAGCGACTATGATTGTGAAATCAAGTATCACGGGAAAAGCAAATGTTGTGGTGATGCTCTTAGTCGGAAAGAGGCCTAAACCTTTAAGAGTTCGCTTCATTGGGAATGACGATTATTTCTCCTTTACCATCGAAAATCCATGAAGCACAAGTTGAAGCACTTAAGGAGGAAAATCGACCAAGTGAAAAGCTTTATGGTATGCCCGAAAGCGCAAATGGTTTTGTAAAGAGAGCGGATGGAGTACTATGTTTCAAGGATAGAATGTGGGTTCCATTGTATGGCGGAATACGAGAATTGATTATGCATGAGTCGCATAAGTCAAAGTATTCTATTCATCCGGGATCGGATAAGATGTATCAAGATCTTAAGAAACTTTATTGGTGGTCGAACATGAAAGCGGAGATTGCCACGTACGTTAGCAAATGTCTTACCTGCGCTAAGGTAAAAGTCGAATATCGAAGCCTTCGAGGTTTACTCCAACAACCGGAAATTCCTCAATGGAAATGGGAACGCATTACAATGGACTTTGTTCCGAAACTTCCTAAGACATCGGGAGGTTACGACGCTATTTGGGTAATTGTTGATCGCCTTACCAAGTCAGCCCATTTCATACCGATTAGAGATACATATTCCATGGAGCAACTCACTAGACTTTATGTCAAGGAAATAGTCTCGAGGCACGGAGCACCAATTTCTATCATTTCCGACGGAGATAGTCGATTCACTTCAAACTTCTGGAATTCATTGCAAGATTCATTGAACCGATTAGAGATGAGCACGACATATCACCCACAAACCGGCGGTCAAAGTGAAAGGACCATTCAAACGTTAGAAGACATGTTGAGGGCATGTGTTATTGATTTTGGCAATGGTTGGGCTAACCATTTGCCATTGATTGAATTCTCGTACAACAATAGTTATCACACCAATATCAAGATGGCACCATTTGAGGCACTCAGATGGTCGTAAGTGCCGATCACCTGTTTGTTGGGCGAGGTAGGAGGCGCACAACTTCTTGGTCCGTAAATGGCGGGAAACCACGGAAAAGATTGTTCAAATTCGTGATAGACTCGAGCGCAAGGAGTCGACGAGAAAAGTTATGCGGATGTTAGGCGCAAGGATTTGGAATTTCAAGTGGGAGACAAAGTTATGTTGAAAGTATCGCCTTGGAAGGGCGTGGTACGATTTGGAAAGCGTGGAAAGTTGAACCCGAGATACATTGGACCATTCAAGATTTTGAGCAGAGTTGGTCCGGTAGCTTATCGACTTGATCTTCCGCCAGAACTTAGTCATGTGCACAACACGTTTCACGTTTCAAACTTGAAGAAGTGTCTCTCGGACGAATCGCTCGTTATTCCATTGGATGAAATTCAGCTTGATGACAAACTCAACTTTGTGGAGGAACTCAGAAATCATGGACCGCGAGGTCAAGCGGTTGAAGCAGTCGTATTCGATTGTGAAAGTTCGTTGGAATTCTCGGCGAGGTCTGAGTTTACTTGGGAGCGGGAAGACCGGATCGCGACAAGTATCCTCATCTTTTTGCCGACACCGTTACACCTAACAACGATTGAATTCAGGGACTGAATTCCCTTTTTGGATGGGCGAATGTGACAATCCGTACTTTCGGGTCATTTCTCGACACGATGCATGTCTCATTATTTCAACATTTTGAGTAAACTTGGTTTACTTGTTTCAAATTCGCGCAACCTTGGAGGTTTAGCGGCGAATTCATGATCATGACATCACATACATTTCATATGGACTATGAGTAGTCTACATTTCATTGACATCATGTGCATCTCATAAATTCATTCACGACATTTCATTTCATATTTTACGCGTAATTTTTATATTTAATAATTTTTATCGCGTGAGTTTTTATTTTGTATATTTAACCCGTTACTTTCAAAAATGATCCCAAGGTATTTTAAACTTACATTTAGTTTATAAAAACTATATTTTTAGTTTTCCTAGTGTTTTAAATTTATTTGGTATATTAATCGTTAAAGTTTTATTTATTACGTCGTTTTCTTAAAAATCTTACGATAATTATTTTATCACTCAAATTTCACAAGGAAAGTATTTTTACAATTTTTATCATCTCAATACAACCTATTTTGATTTACTAAAAAGTTACTTGTACCAAAAACTTTCATTCACCATAACTTAACTTTGTTCTTACTTACACTTTTTATACAAGTCTCACAAAATTATACAAGTTGCAAGATAAAAAAAAAAAAAAAATATATAATTGAAGACAACCCTCCCCCAAAAACCGGCCAAGGGGAGGGTGTCACATAAATGATGTATGGTGAATGTTTTTCTAATAATTCAAGTGTAAATAAGTCTCATTTCACAAGTATACTTTCACATAGTCTCAAAAGTGTTAGTAGAAAATTCTCTCTTCTCTTCTTTGGCTCCATAGAACCGGCCACACCTCAAAGGGATCAAGGGATCAAATTTTCTTCAAGTTCAAGTGTTATTTCAACCTAGATTATATCCTTTTTATGGTTTTGAAATAAAAACCAAGGATATTTAAGTTTAATCCTTGTTACCTACACCTCTTCATTTCTCTTGTAAGCATGTTTTCATCATTTTTATGTTTCCTCTTTCATTTCATATGTTTCTTATCATTTTTGGAGCTTTTATGCATGTATTGTGATTTATACCATTTATGTCATGATTTTTAAGTTATATATATACCTAAGGTCATCCTATAATTATCCCCATGGTATTCTTTGGTCTTGATGGTGATTAGGAACCCATGACACCCTAAGAAGGTGTATGGTAGGATTAGATTAGTTTTGGAGTTGATTTGAAGGGATTAGAATAGGTTTTGTCAGAGAAAAACTATTTTCGATAACTATATATTATGTTCTGTCCTTGTTTCATTTTTCTGGAAAATCCGACAGTAGGCACGACTTTTGGCCTTGATTTTTAGAAAATATACTTTAAAACGAATCCGTGGCCGCTTGAGCGGATAAAAACGGACTTATAACGAAGAAGTTATGGATTTTACAAGTTTGGCGACGAAAATTATATTTTTCAGAAATTTCAGCAACATGTTTTTATTTTGTCCGAGTCAAAAACGAGCCTTAAGCTTCACAAATTATTTCGACTTTTCAAAAATATATTAGTTTACTTCGATACGAAGCTAAGGACATATTAAACGTAGAAAACGGATTTGAAACGACAAAGATATGCACTTTTCATAAACTTGCCGTAACTAATTTTCTGCACTCAATTAGCCAAAACCACCATCTTTAACCCTTATTATCTTTATGTTCGAGACCTTTTGGACGAAAACTCCTGAACTGAAACTTTTAGATATCGATACAAACTTTCCAAAACAGTCGAGTTCGTTCTCTAACGATCGACGTACACCATTTTACGATTGTTTTTCCGAAGCCATTTTTGGTAATTTCATGATTTTTCCAACGACATTGTTTTGCGACAAAAAGTGGTAATTTCTCCAAAAATCATTATAAAACCATTGTAGGATGACATTTTGGCGTAAAAACATGTAAAGTGATTTTTGTTTGGTCAAGGCGTCAAAAGAGTATTTTTCGACGTCGAGTAATATTTTCAAAACTCGTAAATGGTATAAATAACATATCAAGTGCATGCATAACATTACATTGCAACTCATGACATATCATATCATTGATAATAGGTCGGTTGGCGCATCACATTAAACCTCAATGTACTCACTTTTGCCGTTATTCCAGTTTATCCAAGTGAGTTTTCATAGCCCCGGTTTTACATGCTTTCGATTATTTCAAACCCACGGGGGAGAATACATTGCACTACATTTTTCTTTGTACGATACCAAGTATGTTAAATTCATTACATTGCTTAAGTTACCTCATTTGCCAATTTGAAAGTCCCCATTTCTTGAACCATGAACCGTTAATCTTTGAAGCGAGGATGAGTGGATAGATCTATCGAGGGTGGCGCCTCCATCCGGGTTGGTGAATCCCAACCAGGAAAACGGATGCATTTCATTTGATTTCATTACTGAGTTGTCGGCAAACACTCGTGGAGGGGCATACAGAATTGATCAGTCTAGTTTCGGGGTCATGGGCTTAAGGCAATTGTAACATTATTTTTACGTGACTGGATTGTCATGCATGCTAGATACTTGTGTAGTCGTATAAAACATTTACATAAACCTATGATTTCTCACCAACATTATTGTTGACCGTTTTTAGCAATGTATTTTCAGTGTAACGAGGCATTCATCATGACATGGTTTAGGGACCTACATTTTGAGTCGCGGTGTCGACTTACATTATGTACATTATGGCTCTTTATTTCAAAACATCGTTTGGATTTGTAACATATTTGTATTTCCTTAAACTTTGTAACCTTTTGGGACCATGTTGTACTCTGATTATGTTTTTATGAAATATCCAACGATGTGTTTTTAAAGCGACACTTTAGGTCGTTCAATATAACTGTGATGTGGTGCTATGACGGTCAATCCCCGAGAATTCCATTCCGCTGCAAAACAGGTAAATTGGGGGTGTGACAAGTATGATAGCATCCGCAAAGCTTATGTCAAAATGTAGTTCTTGGAAAATTTGAAAAAATTTGTCCATTTGATGACTTTTTCACAGCTTTGCTCATTCAAGCGTGATGGGTAAGGAATAGAAGTTTTGGATTTGGGGTTTCCAACGGGAGCTAATGGAGGTTCAAAAACAACTCCTGGATTGGATTTGGGTTTCGGGACAACTTGAGGATGGACATCGTTGGTACCTCCGTTATTAGCAGGAAGTTCCTTGTCCTTTGTAACCTCCGGTTCACTTTCCACTACCTTCGGGAGAGAAGAAGAAGAGGTAGCAGGAATAGCGGGTCCATTGTATGAAACACCACTTCGGTTGTGATCGCTTTGCATCTTCCTCGGGTTAGCGATTATGTTGCTCGGAAGTTTTCCTGAGCCCGAGGGTTGATCATTTAAAGACTTCTTTAGATCGGCGATCTGACCAACAACCGTTCATTTCATCTTGGGATTTCATGAATTGCTTCAATAACTCATCGATGATGGCTGCATGGAGGATGTGGAGGGAAATTTTGAGGTCGGATGTTTTGATTATGACCTTGTTGTTGAAAATTCCCTTGATTAGGATTTACATTTCCCTGAAATTGATTCCCTCGATTGAAATTGTTTTGATTAAGGTTTCCTTGATGTTGGAAACCTTGATTGGGTCCGGGATAGAAATTACCTTGGTTTTGATAACCTTGGTTTATTCTAGGTTGGTTCTGATTCCGGTTTTGTATGTTAGGATTATGGTTAAATCCGGGTGGTGCCTGATAAGTATTAGCACGGTAGTTTAGTTCATTTTGAGGACGGTATTGATTACCTCCTTGATTTGAAGTACCGGCTATAGCATTGGCTTCAAACGGACTACCATCGGTGGCAGTACAATTGTAGTATGCATGAGGACCACCACAAGTAACACGAACTTCAACTTTCTTCACTTCACCATGTGATGGTGTCCGTGTGAAAGTGACTTTCTTTTGGTTTGCAAGAACCAAAGCCTGAACAATATCCGTGAGTTTGTCAATCTTAGCATCGGTGCTAGATGTACTCACGGAAGATGAAGTAGAAGGTCCAGATTAGATGAGTCGATATGTCTTTAAAGCGGAAAGGGCTGGACTCGGGACTTGTTTTCTATGATTTGTAAGGCTTCTTTTGTGGTCTTGAAAATTACCTCCATGGAGGCATTTAGATAGTCTTGGTCAGCTTGTCTCAGACCATTGTAGAAATTATCCATTTGCATTAACTCGGTAAAACCATGATGCGGACACTATGAGCAACTCTTTGTACCGATCCCATGCCTCCCCGAATGATTCATCAAATCTTTGAGAAAATTTCATTATCTCATTCTTAAGACTTGTAGTTCGGAATGGAGGATAGAATTCGTTAACAAACTTGGTGACTAGATCTTCCCATGTCTCAATGGAACGAGGGGTTGTTTCTCAAGCCAATTCCGGGCTTGTCCCTCTAGAGAGAATGGGAACGAAGAAACTAATTGCTTCATGTGTGACATTCTTGTATTTGATGGTAGATGCAATCTTGTTAAACCATCGAATGTGTGCATGAGGATCATCCCGCCCAAAACCATAAAATTGGCTTTGGGTTACAAGATTAAGCAACCCGGTTTTGAGCTCAAAGGTATCACCGATTTGGGACAATAATGGCATCTCCATAACCCTCGATGGGTGCTTGGAGAAGCTCATTCATAGGCTTGTCTTCGCCATTACGACGGTGGTGGTGGTAGACGCTCACCACGGCGAAGGAGCGAACGTCCTCCGTCTCGAGGAATATTTGCAAGCTCAGAAAGTGGACTTGTAGAACTGGAAGAACGAGTGCGCATGCACTAAGTATAAAAATCATTTTCAAAACAAATGCGAGGCAAAACGACAAGTGAACTTAAACCAATAATCGCAAATGAAATGGCTTCTTTGAAAAAGGTACACCAAATCACAAGGACACAAAGGCAAGTTTTAAATCTTTTGTTCAGGAACTTATTAATGGTCACACCCGGTTGGTAGGTGTACTACCTTGATTTGCGGTGGTTGATTTTTATGTATTTAAGTACCACTGAAAAGACGTAGGTATGGATTTGTGCTAAGGGTTTAAAAACTTTTGAACAATATTTTTGGTATCGTCTCGTTTAACCAAATCGTATCTCTTTAAGAATCACCTTAAAAGAAACACAAGCTAGAAAACGTTACGATTGTTTTGTTGTTATATATTTTTGGTGTTGTTAACACTTTAGGAAAAGTGTTAATGAACTTTTGATTTTGATTAACTTTACAAAAACTTTACAAAAGTGGTATATGTGCAAATACGGTCAAAATCTTAAAACACGCCTCTCCGGCAAAAAATTTGGTTGACTCCTAAACAGTCAAGTTTTATCACACAAGCTAACCACTTGTGAATGGTCAACCATAATAAACTTAAAACAAATGAAAGCAATACAATTAAGATCGTGAGAATATAGTGGATTCCTCGGGTCGTGAAGTCCCACGAGGATGAATGGTGTTTAACACAGACAGATGTCAATAATCACTAAGGATAGTGATCTAGGATTTTTGAAATATTTATACCTAAAGAAAAAGTTTTGTAAATTACAGGGGCTTAAATGCAAATTAAAGGAAATTAAAAGCTAAATTATATTAAATAAACGCTATCACTATATTTAAAGTGATGTTTTTGTGATTTATAAAACAAAATAACTTAAATAAACTATTTTAATTAAAACGTAAACTTAAATTATCTAAAAACGTGACTTAAAATGAAAACGTCGTATATGTATAAAAATTACTGAACAAAAATAAAACGTAAAATTTATGAAATAAAAGTCCTACAAGTGTCAAAACAATTTTCTTACTTACTATATGACAAAAGAAAATTTTAGAAAAAAGATTTATATTTTTTGACTTTTATATTTTTTATTATGAATTAAATACTATTTTAGACTAAATAAATGATTAAAAATACTAAAACTATTAAGAAAAATCTGAAACTTTTTTATAAATTACTTTATACTAATACAAAGTTAAGAAAAATACAAAACATGTAAAAGCTTGTTTAAATAAGCTATAAATAAGCTAATAAGTTCGAATAAGCTAAATGAGGAAAAGAGGGTTATGTATTAAATTGTGTAAGAACTACAGTCAAAGTCCCAAGGCGGTTGGTAGTGTGTGTGTGGTGAGTGGGTGGCAGGGTTGAATCCAAGAACTCCCTTTTGCTTTTATTTTATTTTTGGATTTTTTCTTTTACAAACTGCTTAAGTACACTAAAATAAGCAATTTTATAACTACAACTTTTATGAAATCTACTAATAAGCTCGGTTTGAGCTTATTTATCTCAATAATGGGGAAAATTGGAAATAAGCAAAAGATTAAGCCAAAATGGCTTATAAGCTAAAAATAAGCAAAGGAAAACTGGAAATAAGCTAAGAAACTTGTAATAAGCTAATTTGACAAATGAAAAAGCTAAATAACTAAGAAAAGAGCACTGAAATAAGCCAAAAATAAGCACTAGCTTAACTTTTACCTGGTCTTGTATGGTTTTACTAGGTACTTTAAGCTAGTATTTAAGCAATGTAATAAGCTAGAAAATGAAAAGAACTTTGGAACTAACAAGTTTACCGTTAAGCTTTCCAAAAGCTAATTTTCAAGGTTTTGCTTCCATTAATAAGCTTGTGACAAGCTTGAGAAAAACCGAAAAACCAGGTAAAGACTCGATATGTTTAGTATTTTGGACAAACAAAGAGCTATGTGCAGCCCTACCAAATAAGCTGCAAATTGAAATATGAAGCTTGGGACTCAAAGATGGCTAGGTTAGCTTCACAAAAAGCCAAGAATCACAAGCTAAAGCTAACTGATGAGCTCTGTGTGAGCTTGTGAAAGTGATAGGCTCAACTGTGCACAGAGCATGTTTTGACTTTTTAATTAAACCTGAAAGTTGACTTAAATGAACTTTTGATTGATTCTATAAACTAAATATGATGTAATAAGGTGGATTAAGACTGACTTGATTAACAATAACAACTTATGAACACAAAATCATGATCATAAAACTTTAAAATCCAAATGCTTAATAAGTAAGATTGGATTAAAGGTACTTTTGACTTTTACCAAATAAGGACCGAAGTTTTATTGTTTCTTTGAGTTCTTAGGACCTAATATGACATGAAACAAGTGAAAACAAAGGATTTCACAATCTCTAACACAGTGAACTAGTTAAAACCAAACAATCCTTTTGAGACTGCTTTTGAAGATTTCCAAAGACTTTCACCAATTCGCACCATGCAACTGATTCAAATCTTTAAATTATCATAACATGAGACTATAGAATCATTAAACAACAACAATAACAATATAAAACTAAGAATTGACACTTATACTATTTTTAACTGTCAAACTAAAATTTTTAACAACTACAAATTAAAAAGAACAAGCAACTGATTTTATTGATTAATTATACTTAACTATGACTAATAAACATGAACAAACAGAAATTTAAACTTATGAATGTCTTACACAGTGAAATGCCAAAATGGGTCAAAAGGCTTACAACTTGGATCCAAGCTCAAAACTGAGTACTGAGGCACAAGACCACAACCTAAAGCTTCCCAATAAGCACTAAACCCAAGGGCAATCCTTTATTAACCCTGCTCCAGCTTTGATCACCATCTTCATTGCTTTTTTTATTTTTAACTAATTTTTCTTGATTTTTATGAATTTTTTTTTTGCTTCTAAACTGAATTTTAAGAGTTTCTAATAGCTTAAATAAGCTATCTAGGAGCTTATGTGGGCTTATCAGTCCTTAATAACAACTAACAACAACATTGACAGATTTTGAGAATTTGAACTTGAAAAATTGCATAAACTAAATATTGAACTTAAAACTGAAATTGATGTTAGCAAAAGTTTTATTACACACTAGTAACTTGAAATACAGAGCTTAAAAGCTTAAACATACACTGGAATTTGAAATTTAATTAAAACGACATAAGCTAAATTATAATTATTCTAGATAGATTACTCCTCTGCTCCTCCTCTTTCTTTATAGCATTGAGATACTCCCCACATGCTTCTGATCAAATCCCATCAACAATCTTGGCCATTGATTCAGTCAAACGCATCTCAACCATTTAAATGAAATTTGGCGCCAAAAGTGTACACGGTTGCTTGAGACTGTTTTAGAACAATTAAAGAACTTTGGTATATTGTGGAGGTGTAGGGGACACAAAAGGTGAAGTTTTAATGGATTTGGTGTGATGTGGAAGCAAAAACAGGGGAAATGTATGGTTTTGAGGATAAGGTGGTGGAGATGCATTAACTGTGGTTGTGGGCTAGCATAGGAGGGGGGATGAGCTGGAAAGATGAGGTGGAAAGGTGGAAACAGGCAAGGTGGGTGAAAACCACTGCTTTACGGAATGCGTGATGAAGAGGAAGGTGAGCGATGGCAATGGTTTGGCGAGGTTTGACTATTTTGACTTTTGATATTAATATGAAGGGTCAAAATTGGGGGGTCACAGGTATAGGTGGTAGGGTCTTTTGTTTTGGCTGGGCTCAAAATACAAAAGGGTCCGTTTGGCTTGTTATTATTATAAGGACCAATCTTGTAAATTCTGCAAACTTGAGGGACCAAACCTGTAATTTCTCAAAAGTTATCACAAGGACCAATCTTGACAAACTTGAATAGTACAAGGACCATATTTGATTATTTTCACTTTTTTAAATATCCAAGGACCATTTATGACATTTTTCAAAGATGAAGGACTAAAGTTGTAATTTTGCAATTTTTAAACTTTGAAGGGTTTGTTTTAACAACTTTTGAATCCCATGGACCTTAAATGATATTTTACTTTATTTTGATATACGGGGACTAAATTTGACAACTTTTGAAACTTGGGGACTAAAGCGCCAATTATGCAAACTTGATACGTTTTCATCTGATTTTGATATTTTTGCATTTAAAACACATAAAACACTTATTTGTGATATTTTTATCATTTTGATGCATTTCTGAGTGTTTTCAGATGTTTTTGCAGTCTAGATGGTACAAAAATGATGAGTATTTAGACACTCATTAGTCACCCCATATATAATCTAGCATAAGTTAGCTCGTAGACATTACGTTATTTACCAGTTATTTAGTTAGTTATTTAGTTTAGTGCAACACCGTGGAGGACGGACGGGTCTTTACCCACTGTATGCCTGATCCACAGTCGGAAGGAGGACGTTTAGTTTGTAACTATAAATACCCTCTACCTCCCAAGGTAGAGGGTTGGACCTCTCATTTTTCTTAATCTAACCTTCTATGTTTTCTTTCACTTTCTCTCTCTAGAAAGGATCCCACTTTCTCTCTAAACTCTATACTATTCGATCCATACTTGTGTTTGATATGTGTTTATGAAATCCAATATCTAACAAGATGGTATCAAGAGCCAAGGTTTGATCACTTATCTTTCATGCTCTTTGTTTTGGTGGATTTCATAAGGTCTTTGGAGTATTAAGGGTTTAGGAGAGTTTGATTCATTTGGACAAATTCTAGTGTTAAAGTTTGAATTTTGCTAGTACTTTTGTGTTTAGGATCATCATATGTGTTTATGTTTTGAATTGGAAGGATTAAATCACGGTTGGTAATTTGGTTTTTGTTTTTGATTGATAAAGTGGTTATTTTTGAAGTTGCAAGTACAAAGCGGTTAGTCTCGTCATGATTTTTCGAGGCGAGTGATGGGAAAGAGAGAGTTTATGGAAGAGAGCATTGGCACAGCCAAAGCGGTTGGTTCTCAGACTTCGTAGTTGAGTTTCTTGGATGCTGAGTTGCTTCATTCATTAGAAGCGAGTATGGTATGTTTACTTGGCTACTTGTTGTTGACTATTTATGCGACTACTCGGTTTATTAAGCGACTTGTTTATTTAAGCGAGTTGATTGTGTAGCGAGAGTGCGTGATACCAAAGAGAGTTGCCTATGCGACTTGTCATTCAGCGATATCTAAAGAGAGTTGCTTATGCGAGCTATATTTAAGCTGATAGGTTGGTTTTTATGCGATTTGTCTATTAGCGAGTTGTTTGTTTATGCGAGTTGTGTTTCATGCGATTTGTCTATAGCGAGTTGTCATCTTTATGCGAGTTGTGCCTTGCGAGTTATCGTTTAAGCGAGTTGTCTTGGAATCGAGTTGTCACGGATGCGATTTGATTGAAGCGGTTTGACTCAAAGTTGACTTTTACGGCAAAACTTCAGTTAGCGGCCATAACTTTTGAAGTAACTCGCGTTCAAAAGTGAAATACCATCAAAGCGAGTGGAGCAGTGAATATGGTGAGAGCGGTTTCCGTACGCACTTAACCCATTAAGCCAAAACGAATTTTTGAGCCCAAATCCGCCTCGGAAGAAGTTATTGAGGTTTTTAAGTTTTAGACCTAAATTTCTCCAAAAAAGCGGGTTGGAGTCATCAACGGTCCAAATCTCAACCAAACAACATATCACGCTATTCCTACAAACAATCCTAAGTCCTAACACACAATTTCTCTATCATTGTGATAATTCATGATCATCTTAACGTTCCATTGGTCATAGCTTAACGGTTTGGTCTTGATTTTAGTAAAATCCCGCGAAAGATTCTATTTCTCGGTTTAAATCATAGACTTGTAAATCCCATGGATTCATCAACATCATGTCTTACACTCCGATTCATTGATTTGAAGTACTCAAAGCGTATGATGATGTTGACAACCATGAGAATATTAGCTACTTTGAGCGATTCTGAGATGATGGAATCAATCAATGATGATTTGAGTTCTTCATGCTCAGAGCCTCCAATGAGAAGATTTACTGTTGACCAACAATGCCATGCAAGGAAGCTGACATTGAATCTTTATCAACAACTTCACTCTCACCTCATGTTACTTCTACCCACATCAATGTAAAGAACATGTATTGCCCTCTTCCGTCGGGACTTATCCACATACGGGAACTTTCTTTGTTAAACCTAGAGCAATGGAGCTACAACTTGACAAAGAGAAGGTTCATAAGGATAGTTCGGTTGTACTTCAAGTGATCCACAACCAATTTTAGGTCATTCATAGAAGTAGGGAATTCACATCGATTATGATCAAGACATGATTGAAGTGTCTTTCAAAAACACCAACTGGAATGGAAATTTACGTGTTCATAGAGACACTTATCCATCTCATGGATAATGTGGAAAAGTATATTGAGAAGTTACTCAAGCGATGAAAAGTGGATGAGTGTGCAGTGCGGTTGAGAGATTATTTGTGATAAGTTGGGTAATGTATCATTGAAGAATCAGGGGTGTTGGCGAATCACGAGAATATCAAAACAACATATAATGAATGATAGTCACCGAAAGCACCGAGATTGAACATGTTATCACTACGAATCACGAAGGCTCGATGATTGATAAGCTTGACACGACGGCCGGTCGGTGACTCTTGTTACACATGATGTGGATGCGGATATCGGACCGTAAATTGGTGTGGAGCGAGTCATGTGATGAGGTACCCTTAGCTGTTCACATTCAGTGCATGCGCTAATGTACCTAAACATCTGGATCTTAATCTTTGAACATGATTTGATAAATGTTCCTTGGTTGAGGTACGAGTCTAATAGTTTCAAAACAAATGATATGGTTGATAAAAGGCTTTTGATGAACTTTCAAACAAATTCTCAAATCTTGAAAAACATTGCATTTCACTTGAAATTGCGTACAAAGTAAGAAGAAAGTTTTCAACTTAACAAACCATGTAAAAATCCGGAACTTTCTGAATTCCGTGAACTTTTTGAAATTAACACTTTGAAAGCTTCGGCTTGAAGACAAAGAGTCAACTATCAACAATTTGAAGAAACATATATCTTATATGCATGTGAAAAGTAATTTGGTTACAAGTAATTCTGATGTTAATACTATTGATGATATTCAAACGAGAAATGATGAATTAGCGGTTTGTGTGGCCAAATTACTAAAGGAAAATGAGTCTTTGAGAAAGCATTACATAGAACTAAGTGACTCTGTCAGAGAAGCTAGAACTAAGTCAATGGAACAAACAAACTCTTTGATAGATAAAATTGATGAACTCAAAGCTCAACTTAGGAAAAGAGTTCACTATTGTTGCCTTAAAAAATGAGCTTAGGAAAGCTGTAGGGAAAAGTGTGAACACTAAGTTTACAAAACCATCAACCTTGGGAAACGGTTTCTCATCCCATTAGAAACGGTCCATTGTTAAAGCGATCTTTGCATTTATATCAGAAAGACCAAAATTTTCAAAAACACGGTTTGCCTCCCAAGTTGATGAGAAACAAGTTTTGTCAAAACCAGTCACTTCACCAGAGTTACCTAAGAATAAGGCTTCTAGCTCCGTTAACCCTCAACAAGTAGCCGACTCTACTCCGGACCTCTAGGATTAGTTAAAAGGTCAAAACCAAGCATAAAAACCCAGAATTCATATGATATGAATGACTTGTGGAAGAACTATTATCTAGAAGATGCTAGGAAAAGGCATAGACTTATTCTGAAAAGACGGAATTTTAGGTGCAAGACCTAGGTGATGCATTCCACGAGATTTCAAAGGCCTTTAGTAGTGTAAACCACTACCTAGGAACACTCAGAAGACTAGGGATTGGGGTGCATCTAAAAGTAGTTATGTGCATAAGAATGCTAGGCATGTAGAAAACAAAACTAGAAATTCTATGTCTTTTTCCAATAAGAAACATTTTTCCTTATTCACATGCTAAGGTACAATCCACTAAGACTACTAGCATTGACTAAGGTTCAACATGTTGATGAAGCAAAACAAACCAAAAACTTAGCCTAGATGGATACCAACTGCTAAATCTTTGGAAACTAGGAATAAGGACAAGTCTTCCACTATGCATAAGAAGCCTAACAATCCTAGACCTTGCCATAAGTGGATACCGTCACGGTAGAATGTTTAGGATCTTGGACTTAGGTGGATTCCTACGGAATTTGTTTTCGATGACAAAATCAAGGTTGACCGTGAAACCCCAAAGGTGTTTGGATACTAATGTCACTAACAAAATATATGCAATCAAGTTTGTAATATTAGTGCGAGGTAGTCCTTACTCACGATGCAGAATGCCGATCCTTCACTACACGAACTGGCTTAAAGTATGGATTACAAATGGATTGATATCTCATAACTCACGAGTTCAAGTAACTCAATCTTGATATTCTTTTGGTAATGGCGTCTTTCAAATCGATTCGGGCCTCCGTACTTCATCATAATGGCGTCTCTGAATAACACTTCAGCCCCATACTTCGAAAATTATGCGCTTGAGGCGCTTTATCTTTAAAAGAAGAAGAAATCTTCATGTTTATGACCATTCTCATCGACATTCTTCATCAACATGCTTCATGCTTTTCCATGCGCCGGTCATCAAGTGAGCAGGACTACGATAATTACTCTTATTACACTTGCTCAATATAATGAAGATGGCGACATCATGTGCTAATTTTGCGGGGAGAAGTGTGAATAGAATACATTTGGATGATAATCACTTGTTTAATCAAGAATGGCATCTCCATATGCAATTCTTGAGGGGGAGAAAAAGTGTGAATTTTTTGCATGGTTGATTGATATTTGAGAATATATGGTCAGCGGCTCTAACTCATGTAAGAACAGAACTTCTTCACATGTAGTTTCTTCTAAGAGCCGTTGGTTGACATCTTCCTGCGGTATGATTAAATGACAAAGTGCTTTTAGTTCTTTGGTGATTTCTTTGATGAACATCTTCATTCTTGTTTGATTGGGAGGATTTTAATTAAGGGGATTTGCTTTATTTACAAGTTAGCAGGGAATGCCCTTGGTGTGAAAAAAGATGTTAGCTGTCTATTTCCCATTGAGGACAAAATCTTGAAGAAGGTCAGTCTGATCACGATCTACATTTTACGCTACATGTTAGAGACTAAAGGCAATTGCATTTGATGATCTAAAGACTTCTTCTTAATCATTTGGGAAAACACTGAATATCTTAAAATTAGGTTTAGGGAGAGCACTAATGGGGAGATTGAAAAGCAAATTTAATCCCCAATTAGTCTTGCTCATATTCTTTATGATTCATTGTTTGATTTTTGATAACTCTTCTCCAACACCTAGAAAAGCTGCTTTTACTAAAGGATAAGCTGGGATTAGGTGCTTGGGATTCATTGTTTTCAAGATATGTTTGATGAAGTACTTCCAACCTCAAGCGAATATTGATCATCCGGTTCACGAAGCTCATGCTGGTTCCTACTAACTCAAGCTGGTTCACCATCAGAGGTACAACTCATACTACTCAAGCCCAATCTCCGGTTATTCCTGGCGGTGATGTGACTATCATATTGCGGTTGCACTCATGAATAATGATCCGCTCTTTGGTATTCCTTTACCAAATCTTCACGGATTATTGTTCCTCTCATTATCTTGCGATATAAATCAACCACATGAACATTAGGAAAATGACTTCCTCATCAAGCTTAAAACATTATTGGCGAATCTTCGGTCGGTTTCTACATGTATACATTAATGAAGAATGCATTGATGTTGAGGAATCATTTGCTCCGGTTCATTCAGTGGGTCAATGTACATCCAATTGTATGTTTATTCACGTGTTGGGCATTTTACACAAGTTGATTACTTCGAAGTTACTCTATTATCACTTATTTGAGGTTGAAGTTGACGTTCACAAAGGCGTGTTCTTATTTGATAACACTTTCGGGCTTAAAATTCACAGTTGAAGACTTGGGTTATCTAGTTACCGTGATGAGGTGGATGGTTGAAGACTTGGTTAACTATCACTATTAGGAGTTACTTTGTTTTACTTTCGGTGTCACACACATATGGCGGTGTGGATATTAATGTAGAGGTGTTAATGTCTCATACTTTGCTTGAGTTGTGAGTACTTAGAGATTTGCTTGAAGCATAAATTCTAGACACGATACTTCATCATTAAGTGCAAGCTTAAGATACAAATAATGGGGAATTAGACTTGATTTCAAGTTTGGTAAATCGGGTTTTCTTCTTTGGTAGTTTACTTCAAATTATCTACATATGGGTTGATAAAGATAGATGCAGAGAGAGTTTTACGTAGCAATTGATTCTCACACGATTCATTTGAGCTATTTTGTTGTTCTTCTCTAGTTCAAGAATATTTGGGTATGTCTTAACTTCCAGTTTCGGTAGGAAGAAATGTGAGAAGAAGAATATTTGGGCGTGATATGATATTGCTTATCGACATCTTGATATGGTTATGATAAAGAATTATACGGTTATTGCTTCATTATGGGTGGTTTATATGGAAGATAAGCTGAAATGCACTGGTAAAATGAAGATGTTGAAATATGGTTCCCACTAGACAATAGCCTTTCGGTCGAAGGTAATGTGTACATCGGGGGCGCACTTGAGGTTCATGTGATCGATCTTCATCGGTTATTCGGATTTGATAACGACTAAGGCGATCAATGTTTTAAACTTGTTACTGGTGTTCTCATGTTCTTGAGGTCTTGAGCTTCATTCATAGGGCCGTTTTTGTCCATTTCCACTTCTTGGAAATGGTCTTTCTTCTTAGTTTGTTCGGTTTGGGGAAGCTACCAAAGTCTCACTTTTCGAAGGCTCAAGTTCTACTTCGATTCAAGAGCCTCAAATGCTTTGGTGGTGAAAGTTTAAGAGATGATGACTTCTATCTTCTTCAAAGTGCCAAGCGATATCCTTATCTGATTTTCGTATCATCATCTTCTTAAACTATTTCTCTATCTTTGTATATATTTATCTAAAACCAAATACAAAAATATAAAACCAACAAAAAGAAAATAGAAAAATATAAAACCAACAAAATCCCATAAAAATCAGAAAATTTGAAAAATACCAAAAATATGTTTTCTCAAGACATGTCTTATGGTATCGATAACATCTACGGTCTTAGAAATGTCATTCAATAATGGCACGGGACTTTAGATGAAGTTGGCGGGAGGTGTAAATATTTCTTTCTAAACATGTCACAAACTATGGCTTACAGTTACTTGTTTGTAACCAGCGCTTAAACCATGGCTTGCTATTATTTGAGATAGCAACCGTTTTTAAAGAAGGAAAGTGCTACGCTAAACCATTTTTCAAAATATTTCGTGCACTTATCCTAAAACAAACAAGGAAAGTATGTGAGAAGGATTTGCGTTCCTACACAAATATTTTTCCGTCTAAAATTCTTCAGAAAAATATTTGTTGTTTTTCAAAAAATGGTGGTAAATGAGTTGCTTTAAAACAATGATTGAGTTTTGTAAAATTGAAAACTCAATCAATGACTTGGTAGCTTTTAAACTTTTCAAAAATTGAGTCATTAATTGAGGGGGACAATGTTTTCAAATCTATATCATCTAGCGACTTTCTTAATTATCCTAATATGCTTAATTAAAAATGATGTTAACCTATGTTGAAGGACTAGGTGCCTAGGATATGATTGTTAGGATTAGATGATTAGAGTTTGATGAACACATTATTCCCATACATTTTATGATCGATTGATATGTTGAATTGACTTTAATTAGTCGATTCTTGTTTGGGTGATGTCGACCACCATATATCGTATGTGTGTTCACTAGCATATGAGGTATATTGGTTATAAGAATGTTCGATCGGATCCCAAATGAAGATGATTGGATGCTGAAAGAAAAGGGTAACTATATCTTGGGTTGACAAATGAAGAAACGGAGCTTAATTGGACTTCTATGGAGTTGGCATAAATGCAGCGTAAGAGGTCTCCTTGCATCGGCGGATGGTTTTCTTCTATGTAATTGAAGAAACAGAGCTTAATTTGACCTCAGTTGGCATTCAAAATGCAGCGTAAAAAAGTCTCACTTGCATCTGCGACGGTTTTCTTCCAACCCTACGGCAACAACAACGAAGCTTCTCAACCACCTAGCATTATCTTTGTCGAGGATACCATTTTTAAACAATTTTGAAATAATTTGACTAAATTGTTTTGAAAATGGAAAATATTGTTTTGAAAATATATTGGACTAATTTTTGAAAATCACCGGACTTCATTTTATCAAAACCTAAGTCACTCAATTATTGACTTATGTCATGGATTGAGGGAGAGAGTGATTTAAAATAAAATATTTTCAAACGATATTTCTTCACAAAAGTTCCGTTTGTACGAAAATAAGTGGTGATCTAAAGATTTAATGTTATGTCATGGTATGATTTTTTTAGAATCAAGGTCTTTCAAAATGAAATTTTTTATATTCTTGTTTGATTGTGAAATTGTTTTATTTTACTTAAAGATCTCTTAAAACTATCATACATGACACTAACAATCTTTAATGTCTTAAAATGGTCCTTATCTGTCATTTTCAAAATTAAATTGCCCGCGTCTTTCCCCAAAAAAAATTTCTAAATGATTTAAATCAATTGGGATCACAAATCTCAAATGGTTTGAAATTTTTGATCGGGGAGAGATCGTGATTTAAATCTCAAATCTGTTTTAAATGGAATTGGTTTTAGTCCTTTAAAGGCACTCCTGCCTCCATGTGCCAAAGGATTTCAAATACACAATGCACATGTTGAGGAGGAGGATTTATCCAAAAACAAGATGAGTATTTAAACAAGGCCACATATTCTCCCATGTTTTCTAAACCTTATTAAATCACTTGGGATCCAAAATCTCAAAGGGTTTGATATTTTTGATCGAGGGAGAATTTGTGATTTAATAATGAAATTTGATAAAAGGTGATCGTTTTGATTCAATTGTCAGTTCTCTCTCATATGTGCTAAACGCTTTCGAATCTCGAAGCACATATTGAGGGGAGCATTTTAAAGAAAATAAACTATCGAGGTACAAAAGCTTTTATGTTTTAACATAATGTACCTTGATTGAGTTTTCAAATGGTTTCTTAAATGGCTTTTGTGATCGTGGATGTGCTTCAAAAGAACTCTTGCCTCTATGTGATAAAATGATTTCAAATATCCTATGCACATATTGAGGAGAATTTACCAAAGAAATTCAAATGGCTTTTCTAAAATTGTGATGAAAATTATTTCAAAGAAATTATTTCAAAGAACTCTTGCCTCCATGTGCTAAACAATTTCAAATCATATGCACATGTTGAGGGGAGCATTTTCTAAATGATCAAAACTATTAAGGTACAAAATGCTTTGATCTCATATCACAAGTACCTTGATTGTTTTTCCAAATGATTTTCAATTGGTTTCAAGAAGAAAAGAACAATACCAAAATACCAACCAATTTACTTTATGCATGGTGTTATAAGGATGGTTAGGTTAGGTATTAGTTCCACGATCCGCCGAGCAGGAGGGATCTACCCACGGACAATCCACTAGATAGTGTAGAGTCCTTAGGTATATTGAAAAAAGGAGAAAAATGAGATATGGGAAGAGTGCGGTGAGACGAGCTAGATGGGGATAAACCCAACAAGGTTCCAGTTATGAAGTCTCGGTAAGCACCGAAGGGGTTGAAGAATGAAAAAGAATTGAATGTGAAAAAGGGTGAAAAAAATAGCCCTCCAATAATTCAACCTTAGAGGACACCGGGTTCAATACATATACTCTTGGGTGGTTACTAAGGTAACATATATTGAAGACAAGGCGTCATGGACCCAGTGACGCACTGCACTTCAACTTTCCAAACCACTCAAGTTCCTCTTAAAAGGACTTGTTTCATTCTCACGGGGAACCGACATTTTCTATCGACTTTCTCTTAGAGATTGTTGATATTGAAGAAGGAGACCCTCTCCTAGTCTCCGGCATAGGAAACCAAATGTGCACTATTGAGTCTAGAGCCAAGAGATCATCCACAATATCTCATTAGGACACTAAATTCTTGAAGACTTGCTTTTTTCACACAATGTGGAAAGTAAGTATATATTAAGAGTCCTACGCATTATCCTTGTGGTATTGCGAACATCCAGTGATATGTAAAGTATCTACAATGAAGATGGAAATCCTTCTAGAGCCAACATCAAACAAGCTCTTGGTGGGTGACATGTGAGATCTTGCAAAAGATCAAGCTTGTGACAAGCTGGATAGAAAGCGATGGGGCGATTCATTCTTGAATCAACCTTGGTCGAGGAATGGAATTGTGAATACTTTTGGAAAAACCATTCGATGTGCAAACCTTCTTTTCTCTAGCATGTCGAATGTGTATTCATTTCAAATTCAAAAAGTATCTCTGATTGAAAAAATACTTTTAGAAAAACCGTTAGATGTCTGAATCTCTTCTTTTAGTATACGTCGAATGTGTACTCATTCTCTAATACAAAAAGTATTTTGATTGAAAATTGATCTTTCTCATAAAACCTTAGTCGGTATTGCAAAACTCTTTCTT